>OZ025296.1:295864990-296224990 GCA_964019185.1 Maratus speculifer
TAATATAGGAGGTTGGATAATTAGAAGCTTGAAATTTGACATGGTAAGCACTTTTAAGATGTCAATGCTGAGAAATTTTCAAAATGCATTCTCGGTTTAATTTTAGCTTTATTTATTAAATTAAATATGTTATCCGTAGAATGCAGTATAAGAATAGAGTTTACTAAAAATGTGACTTAATTAGAAACTTTCGAATGAACCAACAATATATATATATTTTTTTTTTTTTTCAGAAAAATACATACATATTTCAACCACTACGCTAGTAGAACAGCAGCTTTTGCTAGTATTAAGATAATTCCAGAATTTTACTTAAAGAATTTTCTTCTATATTTTATATAGGCTAACCTAGTAACAAACCATTAATGATGTTATATTGTTGTTTGATATTTGCCAATATTGCATACATCTGGAATGCTTATCTGGACTACTTCCAATGAAATATCAATATTGATTAAATACTGAATTTAAATTAAAAGTATTTGCAAAAAAGTGCCACTTTTATAGATATACGGCCTTTATAAATGGATATTTTTTGCAGTAAACTGTCAATATTGCAAAAACGTTTTCACATTCCAGTTGAGAGTGAAATAAGTAATTTTTAACAATCCTGACGCAGAATTCACAAAAATGTAACATCTTAATTACGGGTCATCAAGCCAATATTATTATTATTGGCCAAGATATAATCACTTTTTCTAAAAATATAGCTATTAAAATGATACTTGCCTAGTGTAGTTTCCTATTAAGGTACATATTTGCGAACGAGAAAAATGTATGTACAGTTCATATTTTTTAACATTAGAGTAACCTGAAATGTTAATTCTGTAGACAAGTTTAGCGATAAACAAAATGGTTCATCCAATAAATCTTACCTAATCCATTCAAAAATAAGTTGACCATCTAGGTAATAACATGCAATTTTTTATTAACAATTCCAAAATTTTGTATAACTGGCAGAACTGCACTGTAAAAAAAAATTCAAGAGATTACTAAAAATTTCTTAGTAAATTTGTATTCCACAGAATTTTTTAGTAACCATTACAAACTTTTTTTTGCAAGTGAAACAAGCATTTCTTTTGTAAACTGAACAAAAGAATTTTTTGTATAACTAACTTAAAAATTTTTAGTATGAGTCACAAAGCAAATTTTAGTAATAGCTCCAAAATTACTTTTAATAACCATTACGTGCAACCGAAGCGGAGGAGCTTCCTTTGAGCTGCATCTAGACTTCTGAAGCGGAAGATTTTCGGCAAAACCGCAATAGATGGCAGCACTAAACATTCTTAACTGCTCCGACAGGATTTTCATAATCCCTTTATTAACGAGACACTACAGACATTCGGGATGTATTTGGCGGTGGCAAGTTTCGAACCCGGGACCTTTTAGCCTGGAGTCCGTTACTATAACCACTATGCTATCGAGGCCACAGCAACTGAGTTTTAGTAAGAGCTATTAAAAATATAAAACTATTAACTCTCTTCGTTGCTAACTTTTTTCTAGTAATTCTTACAGATTTTCTAGTAACCGACAAAGATTACTAAAATTTTTTTAGTAATTACAAGGATCACTAAAGTTTTTTTAGTAGATCGACCTTTTTTTTTTACAGTGTGGGAGATGCACTTCGTGGTTTAGTTATCCATGTGAATTGTACAACGAAGCACTGAAATGCCATAATCCTATCAGTATTACCAAGCTTAATCTTGTTTTTAGCTTTAAAAAATCTTCTGTAAACCGAAATAATTACCGTATTTACTCGTGTATAACGCGCACATTTTTTTTTTTTTTTTTTTTTTTTTTTTTGAAAAAAATAAGGCAAAACAAGTAGGTGCGCGTTAGACACGGGATAATTTTTTACTGCTTGAAGTAATCACACGATATACACATGAATTAAGAAATTTATTCTAAGAAGACATTAAAAATAGGAAAATCTTACTTAATAGAAGTGTTGTTCCTTCTATATTTCACTTCTTGTACTTTTTTATAGAAAAACGCTAGAAACAATATTTAAATGCTAATTAGCAATTCTCATTGTCGTCGTTCACTCCTGTCTTCCGTCATTTATTCCCTACACGAAGTCTAAAAATGTAATTTTGCTTTGTTTCCTGTCTTAACGCAATGTTTGTTTCGGCATTCTCTACTTAAATTCCTTTGGACATTCATTTATTTGCATATCAAATTTATGATGCGCGTTATATACGAAATTTTAAAAAATCGCCATTGTTATTTGTAAAGTAAAGGTGAGCGTTATACACGCGTGCGCGGTACACACGATTAAATGCGATAAATGGTAACAAAAAGTATACTTATTATTTGCTTCTTGTTTCTTGTAGGCCGCCCTCAACATGGCCATGCGAGTGATATCAAGCAGCGTGAAAGACCAGGGCATTCTAGTCATCTGCATGTGTCCGGGATGGGTGAAAACGGATATGGGAACGGATCGGGCAGAACTCACCCCGGAGGAAAGCATATCAACCATGCTCCAGACCCTTCAGAAGCTGGATGATTCTCATCACGGTTCATATATGGACAGATTCGGCAACCCGTACCAATTTTAACCGCTTCTCTGATTTGACCGTACGTCATACGGCCAACGTGTTTTCTCCAATCATGATTTGTCCGTACCACATACGGGCATTTATATTCCAATCATGATTTGTTATACTCACCAGTGAATTTTTATTATAAATTTTGCATTACTTAATTCGAGCATTTTTCTGATTTAATTAGATAAAAGTTTTTGTTTTAAAAAACCTGCCATAAAAGATTGAAAATTCTGTAAAAGACATGAACAAAATAGACATTTTTTGAAATTTTTTTTCTTACAAAAATATTGATCAGTTAAGGTGCTAAAAATGTTGAAAACTTCTATTTCAAAAGAGGTAGTAAAAGAATAGTATGTTATATACGCAAATAAAATGTACACGTTCTGAACTGTATTAAACGTATAAAAATATGTATGACCTTTTAAATATATCTTTTATGACAAAGATCATATTTTGTATAACTTGATATATTAAATAAAAAATGAAATAAATGAAATAAAAATATTTACAAATAGAATTCATTTTCCTTTGTCATCATTATTTAGTATTCTACTTGCGGAGAGATAAATTTGTGACGTAACGTTGGGTGTCGCCGGTGACGTGTCGGTCAAATGAGGACATAGTCTAATTAAAGTTCAAATTCAACACTTTTATTTACTGTAGTTGGGAAAATGGGGAGTGGAGCCAAAGTTCAATATTTCTGACAACTAAGCACAATATTATGAAAATAAAACTTTAGCTTACTCACGTTACAACTAAGTCCAGCTCGAAGCACTAACTCCAGCTCTTCTTTTCAGGTCGCGGTCTAATCTTACTCTAACCTGTAAGAAAACAGTCCGTGGCTGCACAAAATCTTTTATTCTCAAACACTCACAGTGCTAACTAACTCTTACCCGACTTGATTGCTGAGAATCCTCTATCTTCACACGGCGGCTCTGCTATTCTTTGCTGGAGGCTATCCCGTCTCACCACGCCACACAAAACACAAAACACACACCATACACCAACTCACAGCTTTTATACTTTGCAAACTGAAGAAGGAGTTAGAAATTTGCATAAAGCTCATAACCGCAGTTAACTGTAGACCGAGGGCGCCACACACTCTCCGGAAAATTAGAGTTGCATAAAGGATAGATTTGCTTTTGCGCCACACATGTTAGAACCTTGACGTCATGATCTCACTCAAAACACCAGAGTGCCTTTATTACAAAGGGACACTCCCTCACAAATTAATTAATACCCAGGGTATCGTTAAGAATTTGTTAATTTTATTAATCTTTCGCACTCGAAAGGTGACTGTCACTCACCGTTAATGTTGTCAGACGTCCCTTGTAAATCGGAACGCCAAATGCTTTGGACACCACTAATATCTTACAGTTTATTTCGCCATCTTTTATAACAGATTATTCGCCCATTGGTTAAAACTAAAAAAAATAAGTTTAAAATACTGATGTCCAGAGCATTTTGAGCACCCATTTATGCAGGACGATAGTAGTCAGTGAGAATTATCTCTTGAGTGCAAAGGATTATGTCCAGGAAATATTTATAATTATTTCATCGATTTATATTCAGAAAATATATGTACAGGGTGTCCCAGAAGTAATGGGACAAACATTAAAGAGAGGTAGGGGACATCATAAGAATTCAGAATTGCATAACAACTCAAGGTCGGAAACGTCATGGGAAGATAGTATGACAGGTACAAGGGACGAAGAGACACGAGGCTGAGATCATCTGAAATAATTTATTGATCAACGATATTACATTTATTGTGGTAGATGATACGTGAAAATGTTATAAAAAATGTTCAAACTTCCCACCATTGCTAGCGATGCATGCATTACACCGTCGAAAATGGATTGGCGGACTCGCTCAAATACACCTGGATTTTGTTGGATATCCGCAGCAGCACAGATGAGTCTTTCTACCAGATCCATTTCAGATTCGACAGACGTTGCGTATACAGCGTTTTTCAGTGCACGAAAAATGCAATATACAATTTCTGTAATGAATTATGAATTTAAAAATTCCCGAATCTGGAAAAGATGTTTTTCTCCAATGCTCTTGTGGAACAACACAACCTACCGACGAACGAAGCCGTTTCCGACCATGTGTTGCTATGCAGTTCTGAATCCTTGTGATGTCCCCTACCTCCCCTTTAAGTTTGCAACATTACTTCTGGGACATCCTGTATATATCTAGAGTCATAGCTAGAACTATTTGGAAGTAGAGAGAGTTTATACAGCAGTCTTCGGCAATCATGCGTAAAATCTAGAATCCATTTTCTACTATTAGTTAAAATCTTTTCTTTTTTTCTTTGAAGACAAATAAACATTACTCAAACAAAAAAACAAATGAAACATATATTTTTTTAATATTTAAATGGATAGTAAGCAATAATTTTTGTGTTTAAAAAAAATTCTCGTTATATTTAATTTGAAAATAAAATGCAAATAACCCTGTTCTAATGGCAAATAATGTCACCTTAATCATATCCAGAATATAAAAAAAATACAAATAGAATATTTTATAAAACCATTTTATTCTGATAAGCCTGATAGTGTCGAATTTTGCATAAATCCTGAAGAATGAAGATTTCTTCACCTATGAATATGGTACATCATTGATCATGGCGAAGTCATAATTAAAATATAGTAAATTCCCTATTAAAATTTCATGTCCCTAAAACTGCGATAAAATATGTTTTGCTTTTATAGGAGAAATAAAAACTGAACGATCAAAAATTAGTTCATGTTAAGCGATGATAATTACTCTTTCATAAATAAGTCTGGAAACAATAAGGTTATATTCCATATTTACACCATTTGTTCTGTATCAAAATCTGATCATTTGGCGAAGTCCACTGCAGACATTCAGGGTAACTTTGATCCGAATTTTCTCTATTTTTAGATGCCCAAGTCTTATTTTAACATGTTGAGTACCAAATCTATTTTGTCTGTCTTTCGGTTTGGGCCGCAAAATAAGATCTATAATCTATATAAAGAAAAGAAAAACTGCAAAAGTCTGTAAAATGCGACAGCATTGCAAACAATGCTACGAAGAAAATGCGGCACAGTTTCGTAGAGGAATGACAGCAGGGCCGGAGCTTAGAAGTGAATAATAGGGCGGAGGGGGAAAACTCAAGAAAATATACCCTAATAGCATGCATGGTCACAGTGACGTCACTGTGAGTCACTTTGGTCACATCACATCTGTGACCAAAATGCCACCACTCAGTGACGTCACATTGTGACTGAGATGTGACTTTCTTAAAAATCTTTAGAAATTTATAAATATCCTTCAAAACATGTTATTTACTTTAAAAAACATGTTTCTGGCAATTTAAATATCGTCGCTTTTGTCACAGTTTCGTCACAATGTTAATGTCAAATTAGTCACAAATGACACATTTTTCACAAATTTGTCACATTGTGACCACTTTGTGAAACATCACAAAAGAGCTCTAAAACGGCCTTAACGACTTCACATTTTAGTCAATGTGACTTCACATCGACGTCACGTGACGTCACATCGACAATCGATGGTCACAAAGTCACAATGTGACTTCACAACGACGTTGCAGTGACGTCACCATGCTTTACGGGTAGGGAGGGCTTATATTTTCCCTCTCTCTGACGCAGTAAGATAAATTAGTGTCTATTCACACAGTAGGTACTACGTTTCTTATTAAACTTGTGTAATAACTTCTTTTTATGTTAAGGAAAGAATAGGATGATGAAAAATTCAAGTGTATAGCTATTACAATGTTAAACATCATCAGTGGTGTCAACTTATATGGGGCCGTGGGGCATGAGCCCACCCAATAATTTTGAATTCTAGCTTCCCCGATTTTCATTGTTCTATTTCGTATTTATTTCATTATTATTTTGTTATTCATTTTTCTCCCTAGAACAAAATTTATTATGTCAATGACCGAGCGTTTTAATTCTCCGACTGACACGCATGCGTCCAAAATGGCTGAAATGCAAATGTTTAACTTTCTGCTGTTTCATTTGTAGTCATGTTCATGATATGATGATATTACATTAAATATTTCTATCTTTATAAGGAAAAACCCATGAGAATATGATTTTTAAAAAATGCAACTACTTTAAAACATGACAGCTTGACTTAAAAGTCTCATCTTTATATTTAAAAGTCTCATCTTGTCTTCATCGTGTAAATTACATGTTTTCGTCTTTTTATGTATTTTAATCTATTGAAAAAAATAGCTTAGACAATGGCACTGTTCCCAACAAGGCGGAAATTGCAAATCAAGCGTAGCAAATGAGGTGCGTTCGTACTATAACGAAGTTTTAAAAATATTTAGATGTTGATGTAATAATATGCAGTACTTCGAATACAGCATAGTAGCCGAAATCTTATGTGCGGCCATGTAAATACTATCTGCTTTCTGTTGTACAGAAAGTATTTTTTTGTAAATCTCAGCAACATATATCAATTTCGTAAAATGTGAAATAGTTTAATATAATTAAAACGCGCCCCAATCAATATTTCCCCCTAAACCACTATGTAATGAAGTACTTTTGTGTGGCCCTGTAAATTAATAACAAATATTCTTCCTACCACGCGTTGTACAGAATGTATTTTTAGTATGTACTTCATAGTTGCATATCAATTTTATTTTGTACAAAAGACTGTAGCATCATTAAAATGTATTTGTAACTATTTTTTCTCATTGGCCATAATGTAGCGGAATACTTTTGATTGTCCCTGTAATTGAACTATGCATCCACTTTTCATAAAATTTGAAATTATTTTACAAAATTATGCAACAATTATATATTTTAAATTTCAAAAGATTCGGTTTGGTAGTTTTGTCTCTGTTATATGCGGACAGACGGACGCCCGGATTGATCGATGACTATTAAGTTCTTCGTAATTATGTAAATATATTTACATAATTACGAACGCACCTAATAGGCTGTCCACCCCTGGAGTAAACAAATGCATTTAAACGGGTACATACTTAAAAAACCAATACTGACTTTAATAAAAAAATTTAAATGTCTCTTGAAAAATTAAATTTGATTATCATTAATTATTTCACAACTATGAATTTAAATGAGCAGACGTTTTATTATAAATTGTGTAGTTCTGATTATCTTTTCCTACGCAAATATATGTGTCTGGAATGATCAAATATGCAACAACTAATAATAAATTTTTCGTAATACCTAAACTACAAATATTTAAAATATTATGGGACTCTGTTAGTAGGGAGCCTATGAGCTGCGATCACCAATCCCAAATATCCTGACTCGAATAAGAACAGGAATAAATAAAAATTAAAAATACAATGTATTTTTAAAGAGGTAAAGATACAAGAAAATATTCTCTATAGTAAAGTAATTAAATATGGATGTTTAAAAAAAAAACATACAGTATTATAAAAATACAATACGGATACAATATAATGTAGAATTTACTATAGAATTTTATTAGGCGTTTAAACGCAATGGAAAAATATTCAGCAGCATTCGGGGTGGGAGGGGACTCGGATCCGTGCCATGAATACCCTGTCCTTCTCGTGAATAAACAAGTCAGGCGCAGGGCCGTAGCTAGAAGTGATGGATAAGGGGGGGGCTCAAGAGATTGTAGGGGGGGGGCTCATATTTTTTTTTCTCTCATTCCGACGCAGAAAGATAAATTAGTGCATATTCACATTGTAGGTACTGTGTTCGTTATTAAACTGCTGTAATAACTTCACTTTATGCTAAGAAAAGTATATGATGATGAAAGTTTTGAGCGAATAACTGGTGCAAAATTAAACATAATGTTAGCTTCATATGTTCAAATAGGATGAGGGAGTGATGAATTACTTATTTTAGATGCAATTTAGTAATTCTGCAAAACTGTGAAAGTGTCTCAAAGTTAAATTAGATTTTTGAACAGAATTTCATTTGAATTTTCGAAGCAGAAATTCATTTAGTGACCTTGGAATCTTTTCCAGAAGGAGCTCAAAATATTTTAGGGGGGACTGAGCCGCCCTTGGCGCCCCCTTAGCACTTAGCTATGACCTTGGTCAGGCGTCAGGCACTTCTTCCATTTCCAATTCCAAAACATTTACACAAGTACATCGTTTGTATTATTAAAGGTATAATAGATGGCAGCACCACTGATGATATTTGGGATTTTATTTGAATCAAAAACACAGATCAAAGAAATGTTAACTTTGTGGCACCATATAAAACAACGGTACATTTAAAAATAATTTGATAATTATAGACTTCATACTTCAATAATTCGAAATATTAAACAATTAAGGGTGTATTCCTTAGTCTAAACTCCTTATTTTCTGATTTATTTTTAAATTAAAATTTTCTCTCAAATGCATCAAATTGGCAAATTCTCTTATATTTAGAAACTACATAATGTGTAGTGCTTGTATATTTTTTTATTCATGCAGAAATATTGCAAAAATGCTGTCAATTTTGGTGTTTTGAACAGAATTTTCCGATCTTGCAAATCTTAGATCGAAAACGATGGTCATACTGAGTTGTTTATTAATCAAATTCTAATTAATTGAGCGAGAAATTTAATCACCTACATATTATAAATCTCTTCAAAAGTCACCTCAGCAAATTTCATGTTTTTACTTTTAAAAATGAGTCTGAAAATATCTCAGAAAATTTCGAGTTGTTGAGGGTGGAAAAATATTTTTTCAAATACACACTTAATGCTATTCTTCGATTTCCAAATATTCATTTAGCATTAATGCTGATAATACTGTTTTACAAAAAAAAGCATATTTTTAAAAAAAGACCATAAAAAAATCAAACATCAAGCATAAATTATGAAATATTTCCCGCCAGATTTAGAATATTGTAAGAAAACTCCCCCATTTACTATGTTGACAGATATTATCCAACAGTGGCGCAGCCAAGGGGGTGGTTTTGGGGTTAAAACCCCTCCCAGAGCTAAGAAAGTTCTCTATAATTGACGCTTATAGAAATCAAAACCAATCTTAATATTTAAATGTTTTGGCGCATTTTGGAATCCACCACTTTATTAAATGATATTTCATTTAATAAACTGATTCAATTAAATGGCGAAAATTCTACTTAAAATTGTGAAAGTGCATATTACATTGATTAGTTAAGTACAAATTGGTTATTTGAACTAAATCACTTTTCTGAGACGTAATTATGCTAAAATATTTTTATTTCCTGCTACCAGAGGCTGTTTGAGTTTAAGTATTATACAGTGAATATTCCAATTAGTACTGATTCTATTAACCAATAATTACCTTTATCAGAAACTCAACCCCCCCCCCCCCCCTAGAACCGAATTTTGCTGCGCCACTGTTATCCAAGTAAATGAAATTCATCTAATTGAATAGAATTACCCAAGGACTAACGTTCTACTAATCCCACCCGCCAGGGACCAATTTACAAATTTAAAGGCCCTGGGCACAGATGCTTACGCGGGCCCCCTTGCATAAATACCTACAAAGTGATTCTCTCCCAAAAAAATGTTACAAACGTAACCATTATTTAAAATATCCATTAAAAATTAAATATGATAATCAATAATTTATGTTAAAATAATTATTTCACAATTATGAAATTTATATGATTAGACGTTTTATAATAAACTGTGTTGCGCTAATTATCTTTTCCCATGCAAGTCTATATTTCTGAAATATATGCAACAACTACAAGTAAATTTTCGACAACACCAATCTACAATTATTTAAAGTATTAGGGGATTCTACAGTCTAAAGCTGCGCTCACCACCACCCAAATAATCTGTCGATATCAGAAAAAAGATTAAACAAGAATTAAAAATTCAATATGTTTCTTAATTGATAAAGATAAAAGAAAATATTCACTATAATAAACTAATAAATAGATATTTCTGACAAAATATAAAGTTATCAATATACAATCCTAACATAACAAAATTTAGAAAGAAATGTAAAATTTCATTGAATATTAAAACTACACCAGATTTTGGACAATAATTGAAAAAAAATTCAACATCATTTGGGGCCCCTGAAAATTATGGGCCCAAGGACCATATCCTGAATGCCCTACTATAAATTTGCACTTCCCCCAGCAAGGCATATTAGACATTATCCCCCTTTAATCCCGATAAAGTTTTACAAAATTTATAGACTGTTCAGAAATGGCGAATCCAAGGGGGAGCGGAGTCATGACCCTCCCTGAAGAAAGAAAATTTTTAAAGGACATTTTAAAAATGAAATATATATTAAATTCTATAAAATTTAACAATTTCTCAATATTAAGAATATTTTTACTTCCCTAAAGCTCTACTAAACTCAAAAAAGGCAATTTCTAATGCATTCGTGAAGTCATTTTTAATCTCAGGTGCATTTATTAAGAACAAGTTTGATTGATTAGCATTTTGCATTTTCCGATAAAGGCAAAGAATTTTTCGGAAAATCGTCGCAAAATGTGGTGTTTTAAACGGATTTCAGACAGCGGTAGCCAATTCCTCCTTCATGATGAGTTCTTTCTAACTGTCGAGATCTCGAAACAAGCTTAAAATGCTCAATTTAGAGATGATTTTTTCCACGGACAGCCTTTTTGAGACTGCCTTCTATGTAAAAATTTCTTACTAAGCCATGTGACCCTCCCCTCATTTAAAATAGCCATGACCCCCCCCCCCCTCCCCTGAAGGCTGGATTCGCCCTTGCTGTACAAATAGTTAGGGTAAGTGTACCAGTAGTGGGCCACCAGTTTTCAAAGTTGAAAAACAAGTTTTCTACTCTCAAGGAAGACCTAACTTGTCAATGGAGTTTATGCTTAGCGAGCCTGTTTACGGACTTGGCGTCGTCAGGGTTTCCATACTGGGAGATATAGCGATGGTTTTGGCGCGCAAAAAATTCTTTTTCGGATTTAATTTATATTATTTGTTTACTGCGGAAATATATTCTTGGATCATCAGATTTGGCTGTTAATCGTTGGTTGGAGGAATAAATTTGAGCGAGTTGATGTTACCAATTCTTTTGTTTTCCCGTTCCATGAATAATTTTTATTATATTCCTGAAGGAATATCGATTGTATTAGTTGTAAATATTTTGCTAAATTTTGACATCGGCGAATTTTGAATTTCTCCGATTTTCATGAGACTTAACGGGGTCTTGTATTTCGCGGCAATTTTCCGATATTATTAAAAATAAATCCGGTTTTAAACTTTTAGTCCAATACAACAAATTTTAAAATTGTTTCGAAATTTATTCGGAATTAGTAAAATGATTTTTGAAAATTTTTATGCAATTTTTGTAGTTTTTTTCGTGTTTGTGCAATGATTTTAAAACAATATCAATTTTTTTTATTATTATTCAGCATTTATTTTAAGTTTCAGTCATTCTTAATGGCATTTTTACCCTAAAATTAAAAATAGCATCAAATTGAGAAAAATCTCAATTTGATGCTATTTTTCACATTAATAAAAGTAATCAAATTTACATCTTCCAAGGGAATGCAGATTTTTTTTTTTTTAATTTGTTGCATTTGAAATTCGTGAAAATTATAAATTTTTCGCGTTTTGTGCGAATTTTAACGGGCTCAGGCATTTTTTTGGGCAGGTGAGAATTTGAATAAATATTACTCATAAAATAAACAGATTTTTTTTCCCATCAAGTAGTAATTAGTAAATACGTAATGTAATAAAAAGATGAAATGAATAACATTTTTTATATTAAAAAAATAATTTATATTAAAAAAAGCTGCATTTTAATTCAGATGCCTCCTACCTCCCTTTAAAAAAGAACAAGAAAGTTTGTTCAAAAAGTGTGTGAAAAGAGTATATCATATCATATTAACATATCCGACACACATCAGGCAAAATTTCAACTTGGTATCCTACAACTTGCCTTTTTTATGACAGGTTTTGCAAAATTATAAAAAAAATATATAAAAAAATAAAATAATAATAATAATAATTTTTATTTTGTTAAATTTTGGTAGAAACTTATTTTTAATTTTTTTAAATTTTTGTTTTGCTTCTGAGTGTGTTATTTGAATTTTTATAAGGTTTCACACATTATTTAATTATTAAACCATGGGTATCACAAAGAAGTTCAAATGTAAGTCTTACATGACTATTTTTCTTTCCCCCTATTTTCTCTTTTTAATTTTAATTTTTTCCCTGGAAAATAATTAATACTTTTCCTTATATACACACAAACATATATCTTCCTTGTAATGCTCATACGAAATATAACAAACATTGTAGATTATTTTAATATATTTTATTATTATTACAGTAAAACCCCGATAATTCGGATTAATTGGGACCGGACCCAATCCGGAATATCGAAAATCCGGATTATCCGGAGAATTAGAAAAAATGAAATAAAATATAACCTACTAACAGAAAGTCACCTTTATGTTAAACTTATTGAATATTTGCAGACAGTAATAATGTTTACTTTGCTTAATTATTCCGAAAACATGTCAGAAAAAGTTTTTTTTTTATTTAGAATACGACGATGAAACAAGTTAATATGGAAATTAGCCAATCGCTTGCGTTCTCAAACTAGAAAAAAAAAAAAAAAAAAAAAAAAAAAAAATGAACAAACCGATCCGAATTATCTGGAGATCCGGATTATCGGGGTCCGAATTAGCGGGTTTCTACTGTATTATTATTAAGAATGCAATTTGTAAAGATTTTCAATAATTTTTTTCTTACAAATGTATCTCTAAAGACCTGAATTGGAAATTGGCTGTTCATATCTAACAATTACTCTGTTTTAATTACTTGAAATATTTTTAAAATAAAATTGTTACTTAAAAAATCATTGTTGAGTGTTAAATTTTATTTAATTATAACCAAAGAATAAAAATCATATAATTTCCCCTCGTAGTAAAATGTATCATTATTTAAAAAAAAAAAAAAAAAAAAAAAAAGTTTCTTGTTTTTGAATCTAACATACTGTTGAAATATTAAATTTATACCATTGATTAGAAGATGAATGGATTTATCTTCCTATCAACTCTTCGTAATTAAAATAAGAATACTTTGTGTATGCAGAAACATGAAAGTTATATCATGTTTATTATATTGTCTATCATCTTCGAAAATTGAATATAAAGAACTTCTTTCACTCGTTTTATTTATTTTTAAAGATAATTATTGCTAATTTACATACTTCCATCAGCATATTTAGTATGTACTTGAGGTGAAATTTTCCGAAAAATTCGAATCTATCGAAATTTTTATTCTATATTTAGTAGTTTTAAAAATAAAATATTTGATTAGACATGAAAAATCGTCTATCTCCAAAAATGACATGGGAATTTCTCCCCTCTTACTTCTCTGTGGGAGGTAAAGGTTGCTTAGTCATTTGTTTCTACCGCCAAAAATCTCGCCAGAACTCTTATGCGCGAATCAATACATTTACCTTGAATATTACTAGTTAGTATTTGCAATATATATGAGCATACAATAAGTTAAATATATTTTGTTTAATCAGTTAATCGTTTTTCAATGGAAAAATCTAAAAAAAATCAAATTTAAAGGGGTTTTTCTTCAAAATTCAATAAGGAACTATTTCTTTACGCGGACATACACATCTCTCCAGTATAATGTCCATTGACAAGTTAGGTCTTCCTTGAGATTAGTCACCCCTGTGAGATAACAAATTAATTGCTGATTGGCTGGAACCCTTATCTGTTATCAGGCAAAGGGACAACTTCAGTATTCTCATAGACTTTGAGCTGGAAGGGTGTTTTTACAGACTATACGAAAAAACTAATGTGAAGTTAAAATTATTTTACGTAATCATCAAAACTTCTAAATATGATTTCATTATTGTGTATATTTAAGTGTAGAAATGTAAAAAAAAAAATAATATATATATATATATATATATATAACTTCTGTACAGTATGTTTTAAACTCAAGAATGAACTGGCCCATTTCTAGGGGGGGGGGGGGGGCTACTGGAGCATCAGAAAGTTACTATGGCCCACTACTGGAGCATAGAGGAAGGTAACATTTTTTATTTTTCCTTTTTTCTAGAGAATATATTTTAAAAATTTGAACGTTTATTCTTATACATAAAGGTAAGGACTAGCCTAAAAAATATGTATTTTTTTAAAATTCACCAATACTTTAATAATAATTAGATAAATGTCTTTAAGTGGCCCACTACTGGTGCATTTACCTTATATTTATATTCTTCATAGAAGAATAAGTTCATAATCTGTGGAAATTGTATTGCAAAATAAACACGTTGATAACAATAACTAAAAAAAACTATTAGACCATTTAGTCAATTGTCGGCAAGACATTTTGAAATATATGTTGATTGTGCTCAATTAGTCGAGCCCAACCTATTATTTTCTGGAGTAAATTTGGCTTTTTTAAGACTAAGAAAAAACATGATGATAGTGATGTTGATTGCGCCTTTCTGAAGTGAAAATTTGAGGTCAAGATACAATTGAAGATATAATGCAGTGAATTACCTAATTGGCCATGGGTGCAGTTTGGAGAGAAAACCCTCATTACACCGGGAAGCGGCAGCAGGGGCAATAACTCATCGAGTTCACGGATGAAATTCTAGGATTAGTTAAATCTCGATTCGCATATTGAAACGCAATCGGTCTGTCAAGCGATATCTTGGAGGAAAACGCCTAAAAACCCTAATTTAGCGGTTGACCCATAGGTTTACTGTTGTATTTTCCCGCACCCAAAGGTATGAAAACTTGGAGGATCGGGAGTAGGAAAATACAGTGGTAAACTTACGAATCAACCAATAAAATTGAGTTTTAAGTTGTTTTCTACCGAGATATGGCTTCGCAGACCGATTGCGTTTTAATACGCGAATCGAGATTTAACTAATCCTAGAATTTCATCCGTGAACTTCAGACTTTGGGTCGATTACAGAGGACTGTAATCGATTACGATTACGATTATTTTCAATTTCAAAAAACAGATTCGATTACGTCTCTATTTTTGCAAGTCTGATTACAATTTCATAATTGATTATCCATTTTTTATATCTAAATTACGATTACGTTTGGATTACGATATTTTTTTTGTTGGATTACGATTACCGAACTAGTCGATTGCGATTACACTAATTCGGTAGTTTACATGTTACAAACTAGAGTTACAAATTTACAAAATATGCGTTTCCTTTTATTTATTTATTTATTTTTAAAGGAAAAATAAATCATTTATATTAAAAGAGCTATTCTTTTCTATATAAATAATATATGTTTTTGTTTTGTCTATTTTAGAACTGATTTTATTATTATAAATTTATTTTGAAATTAAGAGCGTTTCTAAGGATGTTTGATTAGTAGAATAGGTACATGTAAAATGTAACATGCGAAATTCTGATATGAAATTCACGAATACCGGTGTACGTAGAATGAGCCCCTCCCTTCCTTCCCTTACACACACACTAAAATTTGGGGAGAAAAAAACCTGTATTTCACAACCATTTTTTAACGCAAAAATTTAAACATGAAATGAGTTTAACTAAGGTTATTTTCCTCAGCAGAACATTCGTTGCAAGACATTTAGGGAAAAAAGCAAAACAAAATTTACACAAGTTGGAAATTGCACGTGAATGTAGCAAATGAGGTGCGTTCGTACGATAACGAAGTTTTAAAAATATTCAGATCTTGCTGATATAATAGAGCGTACTTCGGATACAGTATAGTAGTCGAAATCTTTGTGTTTCTGTAAATATGCAGGAAGTAATTTTTATTACACCTCAGCAACGTATATCTTATTCATAAAATGTGAAAAGTTGAATATAATTAAAACACGTCACAAACAATGTTTCCCCGTATAGCATTGTGTAGTGGAATACTTTTGTGTGGCCCTGTAATTTAATAACAAAAATTCTTTGCATCACAGATTGTACAGAATGCATTTTTTAGTATATATTTCATAGATTCATGCCAATTCTATTATGTTCGAATGAGTGTAACATCATTAAAATGCATTTGAAACTTTTTTTCCCATTGACCGTAATGTAATGGAATACTTTTGATTGGCCCTGTAAATGATCTATGCATCCGACTTTCATAACATTTGAAATGACTCGACAAAATTACGTAATAATTATATGTTTTAATTTTCAAACGATTAAAATGCATTTGAAACTTTTTCCCCCATTGACTGTAATGTAACGGAATCCTTTTGATTGTCCCTGTAATTGATCTATGCATCCGATTTTCATAACATTTGAAATGACTCGACAAAATTACGCAATACTTATATGTTTTAAATTTCAAACGATTAAAACGCATTTGAAACTTTTTTCCCCATTGACCGTAATGTAACGGAATCGTTTTGATTGTCCCTGTAATTGATCAATCCATCCGATTTTCATAAAATTTGAAATGACTCGACAAAGTTATGTTATAATTATGTAATTTAAATTTCAAACGATTCGGTTGGGTGGTTTTTGCGTTATTATATGCGGACAGACAGACGGACGGACTGAGCGACAACAATAGGTGCTACGTATTTACATAATTACGAACGCACCTAAAAATGAAGAAAAGTTAAATATTTAAATATAAGCTTCTACCAAAATTTTCGAAACATGAACGTCAACAGGCTAATAATAATAATAATAATAATAATAATAATAATAATAATAATAATAATAATAATAATAATAATCTCTATAAATAAAAGGAATTCCGAGGATAATTAATTGAGGCACAGGAAAATCGTCTGCTAAGAAAATCTTTTTTCATTTTGAACTCTATAAATAAAAGGAATAAAGCAGAAGAAATATAAAACAGATAATGTATTTATCACAAAAAATCGTCTGCTAAGAAAATCTTTTTTCATTTTGAATAAAATTAAATAAAATATTGAAAACATTTGATTTAAACTAAAAATTGTATTACTAAAAGTTTTCTTTTTTTTTCAGAACCTTTTAATACTTTATAACGATGAAAATGACGTATTTCAGACAATGCATTTCTGCATGCTTCCAGTTATTGATAAAATCATACAAATTTCAAGTTCGTTTAATATTGCTAATACGGACCCGGGCAACGCCGGGCGGGTCAGCTAGTAATAATAATAATAATATAAAATATTGTCTTTTGGTAGAAGTGTATTGGGAGATGGGAGAGGCATACAAAGCAGCACAAACGCAAAAAAATAGTTGAAAGAAAGACATTAAAAAATATATATAAGTTTATCTCCCATTGCCCATGTACTGTCTAGACCGAATGTACGAGGTAAGTAATAACAAAAACCTTTGCAATCTGTTCGCTTATCCACCCCCAGCACCACAAGCCACCTGCTTCTCATAAAAATGAAGTATTAACTCCCCTCTAGAGCATCGGAGCAGTATGTCACAAGACTCCTATTATAGGAATTCTAATATGTCAGGATCAGAATCCTGAAGATTTTATTTTAACGTGTCATATAAAACTTAACACATAGTTTAAAAATATTTTATTAATTAAAGAAGAAATAGGCATCTTTTAAGAAGAATATGAGAAAACAGAAATTAAAAATGTTAATTTTCTGATGACAAATTTTTAAATTACAAATGCATCCCAAACCCTTCCTTAAGGTTAACATTGAATAGATGAATTAGACATCTAACTAATCAACAAACAACTCTTAAAGACTTCGCTGTCAGATGGCTATCTGCTCCTTAGACAGCTGTGTTGATAAATATTCAAAATTACCTGTTTATATTACTTGACACCAGTTTGAAGGGCAACGAAAAGTGAAGGTCGCTAATACTCCCCACGTGATTTCTCCAATGCCGTATGTTGTAAACAACTTTTTCAGTGATTGTTCCCGACTTCATTGCATTTAGTAACAATGTATTCCGTACTTGTGAAAATATTAGAAGATACAAAATTCAAATATAACATCTGGAATATTTGCTTTTTTGTAACGGTATTATGCTTGATTTTGATTGTGAAAAAACTTTTAAAGATTCGATCCTATTACAATGCTTTCCCTTCAAGAAAAGTAACATTATTCAGCGTCTTTGGGAACGTAATTGATTTTTTATCAAATAGAACAGTGAAAAACCTTGATTTTAATGTTTGTGAGTACATGTTTTTATTTATTCTTTATTTTAGAAAGCAGGATTTGTAAAATTAATTGCGTTCAAATATGCATTTATACATGTGCCTAAGTTATATACATTAAAAGTTAATTTCTTGTGTATTTACTTTTTTTTAATAATCTTTTAATTTTGAAAATAAATTTAAGCTTAAGTTTTAATATTTATGGATGTATTGTTCAAAACGTACTTTATAATTGATAAAATTAATTGAATGATTTAAAAGTATTTTGCTTAAAAAATATTTTAAAACTAAAAATTTTATTGTTCCTGATTTCATTGCGATTATTAGCAATGTATTCCGTACTTATCAAAATTTTAGAAGATACAAAATTCTAGGACTCTTTTAACTATCACTGTAAAAAAAAAATTCCGTTAAAAAACGGAAATAGTTCTGGTAATCTAGATGCCAGTACTACTTCCGTTTTTTAACGGAAAAAAATTTCCGTAAATTCCAGAAATAGTTCCGTTTTTTCACAAAATATTTCCGTTTTTTTTAATATTTTCTTATGCAAAAATTTTCGTTTGAAAGTTAAAAGAATTTTTCAAGGACAAACTAACACCTTTGTGATTTTTATTCTTTACTTTAGAAAGACACGTTAACATCAGGAACACATTATATACATTTAATTTTAAACAACAGTGAAGAAATGTGACTTACCTTCCATGGGGATCGAGCCCGGGACCTCTTCGGTCGTAGACTGCAGTGTAATACCATTACACGAGGATTACACAAAACACTTTTTCAAATATCTTTAGTTATTTCGGATGCATTTCATAAAGTAAAGGCAAGATTTTGAACGCAGGTTTATTTTTATAGAGATAATATTTTTTTTTTTTTTTTTTTTTTTTTGAGCGGATAGTTCAAAATCATGTTTTACAGATTTTATTTCTATAATTTCTAATATTTAGCTTTTTAATTTTTCTTTAGAAAAAAAAGTTTAGCCTTTAAAATATTACATGCATGAATGAAAGTATTAAAAAATTTTGTTTCCCTCCTTTTTGGAAGAGTTTTAAATTTCTATTATAATATTATTCATATTCATTTATACATTTTATAAAAAGATATCAACACACTTTTTTAAAAAGCATGTATTTTAACAAATATTTTGTATGACGATCTATTGTAAACTCAATAAAAATAGTTACTATGGGTTATTAAAATTAATTACATTTATTGATTATTATGACTTAGGTAATCGCCGAAGTAATAATAATTTCGGTAATATATTTCGATATATTTTTAATTTTATGTGCGAACTTTTTAGTTTGTATAGATTAAAATATATATATATTAAAATTAAAAGTAGTTTTTTTTCCACTAAAATATCCTACACACTTTTTATACTGTGATATAAATAAACATTATTTTAAAATAATACTGAAAAAAAAAAGGAATAATTTTTCTTAACTGTATCAAACGTAAAAAGAATTAATAAATCTTATTATTACTATTATTAATTTAATACTGAAAAATATGTTATCTTTTTATTATTAAAACAGAAAAAAAATAGAGAAATGTTGCTATAGCGTTTTTCTCTATTTTTCTCATACAGATGGCACCACGACACTTACCGGTTAAAAATACCAATAACAAGTGCTGTTTAAAACGGAAGTTTTACTGTTTCGGAAAAATTAACGGAACAGTTCCGGATTTGTAACTGCAAAATGGGAAATACGGAAATACTACTGTTATCTCTGAAAAATGAAATTATTCCGTAAAATTTTACGGAAAAGTTTGTGTATATTAACGGATATTTTTTACAGGAGCATATTATAGGAGCCTTACAAAATTCAAATACAACATCAGGAATATTTGCTTTTTTGTAACGATATTATGTTTGTTTTCAATTGTGAAAAAGATTTTAAAAAATCGCTCTTATTACAATGTTTTTTCTTGAAAATAATGTAGCAACGGCTTTGGAAACGTCTATGATTTTTTTTTATCAAACGGAACTGTGAAAGGTCTTGATTTTAAAGTTTGTGTGTATTTTTTATCTCTTCTTCATTTTAGAAAACGGGATTTTCAAAATTAATCGTGTTTAAATGTGTATTTATACATGCAAATAAGTTCATAAACATTTAAAGGTAATACCTTGAATATTTACTTTTTTGTAATGATATTTTAACCGTGAAAAAAACTTTTAAATAAGTCTTATTTTGTCTTACTAAACAGTGAACGATTTTAATTATAATATTTATGAGAGTGTATAATTCATATCGTCTCTCATGTTTGATGAAATTGGTTGATTGATTTTAAAATATTATGCACCGTGAGACGACAGCAACATTGTTGAATTCAGGGAATGGCCCGGGGGGACATTCCCCCCCCCCCACCCCGGAAAATTTGAGATTTTCTGTTTTCAATGGTAAAAAAATGCAATTTCCCCCGGGGCTACAGTAGTCTCTCCCGGAGAAAAGTGTCTGAATTCAACATTGGACAGCATAGACAATCACCTCATCGAGTTCACGAATAAAAATATAAGATTAGGTAAATGTGGATTCCCATATTAAAAAGCAATCGGTCTTCCAAGTAATATCTTGGTGGAAAACAAATAAAAACTCGATTTCAGTGGTTGACTCACAGGTTTACCCCATGTTTTTCTAATATTGGGTTCAGGAAAGCGTAATGTTAAATCTACGAGTCAAGTTCTAAAATCAGGGTTTTAGGTGTTTTCCAAAAAGATAGAACTTGACAGACCAAGTGCGTTTTAATATGCGGGTCGAAATTTAATTAATCCTAGATTTTCATCTGTGAACTTGATGGGATGGTTGTCTGTGCTCCGTCTTCCGGTCTATTATTTTTAAAAATTATTTTAATAATTACATATTTGATTATTCCTGATTTCATTCCTATTAGTAACAATGCGTTCTGTACTTGTGAAAATACTAGACGATACAAAATCTAAATATAACATCTCGGATATTTGCTTTTTTGTATCAATACAGTGTTTGTATAGAAGCTACAAAATTTTTTACAGCATTCAAACGCACAAATACTTACAAAATTAAAAACAACAAACGGCCGCTTCAAAGGTTCTTGAATACCTTTCCTCAGTACGGGGGGGGGGGGGGGGGTTAAAACGAGTTCAACGAACTTCTCAGTTATAGCCATGAGTACTGGATAACCCTGATATACTTTCGAAGCGCGCTTACCGCAATGCCAAGTTTAAACTTGAAACAAGAGTTTTATTTTAGAAACATTATAAAAGCAAAATGTTAGTCTTACGCTGAATTTAGCATTATGAAATGCTAAATGAAGCCAAAATATGCATTATTTTTTATTGTCAGTACCAAGCCGAATTAAGTCCATAAAAACAACAACAGCATCAAGAAAATAGATTGAAATAAAATAAAAAAGAGTCATACAGAATAGCAATATCTGATATGATTTATAGTGCAGTAGAAATAGCGTTAGAGGTGGAACTAATTGGAACACAAATAATTCCTGTTGCAAGTGGCAGGTAACACGCTCCTAATGAACATACTAAAAATATACATTCGTACTGTTGCGCAAAATGCGTTTTTTGGCGGCCATCTTGAAAAAAATGTTTAAAATCGAAATTTTTAAAAATCGAAAACAGTTATGTGGGGTATCATATTAAAGGAAATTTTGAGCTGATAAAGAATATGATATTTGTTTTTAAAAATAGAAATAAATAAAAAAAATGTGGCAAAAAAATGAAGGGTTTCAGATTTTTGAAAATCATGATTTAAAGTGTTAAATAATCATGTGGGGTATCAAATTACAGGAAATTTAATGCTTAAAAAAGATTGATATTGGTTTTTGAAAAAAAAAAGTTTGTAAGGATTAACTAGCGGGAAATTTTAGAAAAATGATACCTACATGACTCCATAGTTAAATGTACCTTAAATGTAACTTTGTTGCATTGCATTACAGAAAACACCTGATACTGTCATATGACAACTCCCACTGCAACACTAACTGTTATTACAAAATTAAAATATAAATATTCATCAGCTTTTATTCTTACTAAATAATTTATACAATATGAAATATAAGATATAAAATTTTCTTATCTCCAAATTTCCAAAGGATCGGGATCGTTTATACCATATTAATTTAAAATTTATAATTCTAATGTCATACTATAAAATTGTCTCTATTAAAATAAGAATCATAAGTTAGACGATACACTTTAATCTTTACACTAAATGTTAATTTTACAAATAGTAAAAGGCTCATGTGCAAATAAATTTTTAGAACAGCAAACTGCTCTAAAATTTTCTGTTTCTATTTGTCCAAAAACAAACACCAACAAAAAAAAAAAAAAAAAAAAAAAAAAAAAAAAAAACTAATACTGAAAATTTTGTTCTTAACCTGAGCAAATGTTCAACCCTCCTACAAGAGCGCATGCGCCATTTTTTTAGGCGCAGGATAAAAAAGTACGTTTAAAAGATTATGTAATATTCTCTTTACATTGCATGGGGAAAAAATCTGACGCATAAATAGTTTTCTGTGTTGCAATAATAAAATGCAGGTGGTGAGATGATGAAATATTATTACGAGTTAAGACACTGTGAGACTTATTTTTAATTGCTTACTTATTCTTTTCAAATATGCAATCTTTGTTCTGAGTTTTTAAAATCAGTATAAGGAATATGGAAAAAAAATCTTGCATTTTGTGTTCTAATGAACTTTGTGACGATACTCCCTATGTCACATTAACAGCAAAAGGCCTGAAAGGAATTATTAATGCAAGCAAGCAAAGAATTGATAAAATTCATGAATTTTTCAATCCTACTTCTACAGGTACTTTTAAAGTACATACAGAATGTCGACGTGTATATGTCAACCCTATCAAAATTAAAAGTGACAGAAAACTGAAAATGTCGCAAGATGATGCTAGTTCAACCAGCTCAAGAACGCTACGAGGAAGTGTTGGATCCTTCAATTTCAAAGAGAATTGTTTATTCTGTGGTCAGATTATTACGGATCACCAGAACCGTAAAAAAGGAGCAGTCTTTCCTGTACGTACTTTCCAGTTTCGTGATACAGTTTCGAAAGTATGTAGTGCTAGAAATGATTTATGGGCAGCAAATGTACATACGAGGTTGCTTTCAGTCATAGATTTACCTGCTGCAGAAGCTCAATATCACCAAGTGTGTAGTATCAATTTTAGGAGCGGAAAACCCATTCCTGTGAAATACACATCTGAAGGTAGCAGTGGAGAATTGTCCGCAGCAGTAGGACGTCCAACTAACACTGAGAACTCTGATGCTTTTGAAAGGACATGTGAATGGTTTCAAGAAAATTGTAAAGAGCCAATATCTGTCAATGACTTAGTCGAAAAAATGCGTAGTTTTTCATCAGAGGAAAGCGAGCCTTACACTTCTAGACATTTGAAGAAAAAATTGCTAGACAGGTTTGGAGACAACATTATAATATCAAGTAGTTATGGGAAAAGTGACATGATAACGTTTGGAAAAAACTGTATCAAACATAATACTGGACTATCATAAGCAAAAACGACTTGATGATCCCGATGAAGAAAAATTTAGATTAATAGAATCTGCAGCGAAATTGATTAGAACAGAAATAAATTTGCTGTACAAAAATAAGGACTTTTATCCTAGTTCATCAGATATTGCATCCATTGAAGAAAATAAGACATATTTACCCCCTGTTTTATTAACTTTTTTAGATATCCTAATTGGTAGTAAACGGAACGATCTGAAGCAGATTTCAATAGGTCAAGCTGTAATGCAAGCATGCAGGCCTCATTCTCTGATATGTCCGATTCCTCTTGGTGTAGGCATTCAGATTCATAGAGATTTTGGATCTCGTTTTCTAATTGATGAACTTTATAGTCTAGGATTCAGTGTGTCTTATGATGAAATACAGAAATACATACACTCTTCTGTAATGGATGAAAGTAACCAAAGCATTGTACATTCAGGTCACTTTTCTCAATGGGTTGCTGACAATGTTGATCATAATATAGCAACAATAGATGGCCATAATACCTTTCACGGGATGGGAGTTATAATGTGTTCATCAGGAGAATCTTTTAACAACTCTTTATTGCTCACAGACGCAATAAAACAACCCAAGTCTCGCCCTCTAGCACATGACATTATTAAAAAAGCAAAAATTCCTCTTTACTACATTCAATCTCCTAGCTCAATAGCGATGAATAAATTGAAGTTTGAAAAATTATCTTATGCACCAATGCAAATTAATCATTTTGATGTTCTTTGGAGTACCAGTAAGTTATTTAAAACGCCTCAACCAGGATGGTTAGGATATATGCAAACTGCTTCAGAAGGTGAAAACAGTGTTACAACAGTAACTAAGTAGCCAATGATTGATCTAAATCCCAATTCTTACAGCTGTGTATACACTACACTTATGTTCATCAGCAATGAAGCAAAAAGACTAAATGTAGAAACTCCGATTGTAACCTTCGATCAATGCTTGTGGATAAAGGCACTGGAAATTAAATGTGCTGATCACAAGAGAGAGTTTGATAATGTAGTAATCCGGCTTGGTGGGTTTCATACACTGATGTATTTTCTTGGAACTATTGGAGTATTAATGGCTGGATCAGGCATAGAAGAAGCCCTACAGACAGTTTATGCTGAAAATTCAATACCGCATATGTTGAAAGGTAAAGCATATTCGCATGCTCTTCGTGGACATTTTTTAATTTCTTCATCTCTCACTGCTTTAATCGTAGCCAATATACTGAAATGCAGCCTCCCAGTTGAAGTTACTACAGATTCAGATTCAGATTTTAGCGAGATTGCATCAAAAAGTTGCCGCGTTGCTGGTGACGGAATGGAAGTGGAGTTAAATGATGATTTTAATCTTCAAAAATTTATTCACCTTTTCCAAAAAGTGCTCAAAGGTGATATCAAGGCAGAAAAAGTTATTTCAGATCCTGATCTTCATAAACTTTCAACACTAATACATGAACGGAAGAACCTTCTGAAATCACAAAGCCGCACTGCTAAACTGTGGCTGTTGTATCTGAACATGGTGGATATTGTAAAAATGTTTATTTCGGCTGAGCGATCAGGAAATTTTGAAATGCACTTACAGGCGGTTGAGCAGATGCTACCATTTTTTGCGAGTTCAGGTCATAACAATTATGCCAAATGTGCAAGAATTTACCTTCAACAAATGTGGGAACTAAAGACAACGAAACCAGAACTCTACAAAATGCTTAATGAAGGTCACTTTACAGTACGAAGAAAGGGCAGAAAATGGTCTGGTGTTTGGACCGATATGCACATTGAGCAAACGCTCATGAAATGCACCAAAAGTCGTTCTGGTATAACGCATGGAGGAGGTATGACTGAAAGTCAACGTGCAACTTGGATTTTGAGTCATTCTCGATGTAGTGAAGTAGCATGTGCAATGCAGGGGTAGTACTGACCCTAGGTGAAATTTCAGGACATACTTTTTTCAAAATTTCAGGACAATTTCAGGACACATTTACCCAACATACTAGCCGAAATAAAAAAATCAAAATTCATTTAAGCTTGGTAAAAGAAAATACCAATCATCACCAATACACACAAATTTAAAACCAATAATCTATACAGGTTATTTCAATGGTCACTATAAATCTGAATATAAATTTAATTACAGGGATGGGAACTGCAAAAAAGCAAAAAGACTGAAAATACGCGTGAACGAAAAATTGCACCATATTGTATTCACACGCGCAAATGAAAAATTGCACCACAAGTAAGGGGGTACTTTTTGTTTAATGAATAGATGTTATCAGAAGTTACATTCACTGAGAAAGATCTGGAAGAATCAAAAAAAGATTGTGAAGCAGGAAAATCTGTTTTTAGAGCAGCAAAAAGAATAATTTGGAAGCAGGAAAGTTAGTTTTTGGAACAGAAAAATTCTATCCACCAGTCATTAACTTTCTTTTCTTGCCCATTTGACGAAAATTGCGTTTTAAAGCGATTTTTCGACAAAATTTGCCGTTTTTTCGCGATCTTTTGGCGAAAATTGCCGTTTTTCCGCGATCTTTTGACGAAATGTGCCGGGTTTTCGCGATCTTTTGACGAAAAGTGCCGGTTTTTCGCGATATTTTGACGAAAGTTACCGTTTTATCATGATTTTTTGATGAAATTTGTCGTTTTTTTGCGATTTTTTGATGAAATTTGTCGTTTTTTTGCGATTTTTTAGACGAAATTTGTCGTTTTTTCGGGATTTTGTAGCAAAATTAGCCATTTTTTCGCGAACCTTTTGACGAAATTTGCGGGAAATTATCCGTTATTTCACGATTTTTTTAGTGAAATTTTATTTTTTTGCGATTCGTTGACGAAATGTACCGTTTTTTCGCGATCTTTTGACGAAATGTTCTGTTTTTTCGCAATCTTTTAAAGAAAATTACCGTTTTTTGATAAAATTTACCGTTTTTCGCGAATGTTTCGACGAAATTTTCCGTTTTATCACGATTTTTGGACAAAACTTGTCATTTTTTCCGAGGAAAGCCGACTTTTTTTCGGGATTTCGTAACAAAATTAACCATTTTTTCGCGAATTTTTTGACTAAATTTGCCGGAAATTATTCGTTATTTCGCGATTTTTTAACGAAATTTGCCTTTTTTGCGATTCTTTGACGTAAATTACGCGTCCCGCGGGGCGCGTAAGCTCCATTTTTCAGCGCCCCATCGCCGATTTTTTCAGACGGCGCGGCAGCTGGACGCGGCTCTCTCAACTGCTGGCCGGTTGCGTGCGCATCTCTCGGTAGCTTTCTTTACGGCGAACGCGTGAAAAACGAAAGTACCTTGCCGTAAACATTTTTTTCATATTGTTCGAAGTTTGGCATTTAAATCATCCAATATGGGGAATTCAAATGCCAAAATAGAAAAATTTCAGGAATTTTAGGACAGATTACAAAATTTCAGGACATTTCAGGACGTTTTTTTTTTTTTCAGGAATTTCAGGAATTTCAGGACAAGTACGACCCCTGGCAATGAGTTTGCTGACCAATGTTTCACGTGTTGGCAATGAACAACATACTGATTTAACTGATGCAAGAATGGCGAGAGATTTCGAAGATATGAAAAAAGTAATGCAATTTTTTATGGACCACAATCCATTTATTGCTACTTCAACTGATTTATGGAATATTTTTAATGGAATTACAGATAGTAAAAGGAAAGTAACTGTAGAAAATGCTGACTACATTGGAAGAAGCATCCAAGATAAACTTACCGGTAAACTTTTTAAAGGTGAAACTTTATTAAAATCAGACCAAGCAGTAACCATGAAAGTATTGAAAAAAGGAATTATTATTGCTGGTGAGACTCACCATGTAGATTCTCGTCTTTTAACACAGAGGATGCTAGCTTGTATCTCCTTGAATAATAGCACTCAGGATACAAGAGAATTTTTTAATTACGAATATCTATTCTACCACCTTCATTGTTTGACCATAGTACGCAACTAATGAGAAAAACAGATAAATCATCATTAGCACACTCATTATATAGTATAAATGTCAATGAAATACAGCGGTCTCATTCAACTACTTACTACCTTCTTGATGGTGGGGCATTAATTCACCAGATACCATGGTCCTCTTCTGCAGTATTTGGCGATGTCGTAAGGCAATACGAATCATTTGTAAACAGAAAGTATGGAAAAGTAACGATAGTTTTTGATGGGTATGAAGAACCTAATATAAAAGATATGGAGCATAGATTGCGCTGGAAGCACTCGTCCGTTGTAGTATTCTTTGATGAAAATTCACTTGTCATCGTAAAGAAAAGCCAGTTTCTTTCTAACCCTGCAAACAAACAACGCTTTATCAATATGCTGGGGAATTATTTTCAAGAAAGGGGTCATTCCGTCATTCATGCAAAAGGAGATGCAGACGTGGTAATCGTCAGAGAAGCTCTAAAGTTAGCCCAGGAAAAGCATGTCACTGTAGTAGCTGATGACACTGACATTTTAATCCTACTACTATATCATTCTTCGAAGAATATTTTCATGCAGTCTGCGACACAATCTGAAAACGTTCGTGACATTCAAGCCATGCAAAGATCTATTGGAGAGAAAGCTTGCAAAACTTTACTTTTTATTCACGTATTAACGGGATGTGACACCACGAGTGCATTATTTGGAAAAAGTAAATCTTCTGCTCTCAAAAAAATCATTCAATCGAAAATTTTATGCGAATGGGCTTCATATTATGGATCAACCAAGGATATTACTATGGAAGAATTGATTGAAAATGGCTGTAAAGTTATCATGTTTCTTTATGGCGGCAACATCGAAAAAAGTGACCTAAACGTCCTTCGTTATGAGCAGTACATGAGAAAAATAGCTTCAGCTAAAAAAGAATTCGACATAGCTCGTTTGCCTCCTACGCAAAATGCAGCTAAATATCACCTACTTCGAGTACATTTGCAGTGTTTTATATGGCGAAATCTAAATGTACCAATTCCTGATCCTACACTGTGGGGTTGGCAGTTAGTTGATAGATATTTACAACCGATATTAACAGACTTAAACCCAGCACCGGACAAACTGTTAAAAATGATTAAATGTGCTTGTCTAATTACAACTGAAGATCCATGTAACACTGCAAAGTGTAGATGTCGCCGATATGGACTTGCATGTTCAGTAGTTTGTAAAAACTGTTGTGGAAAGGACTGTGCAAACACAGGAGACAGTTTAGATTCAGATGAATATGGAGAGGTTATTTAATTTGGTTAGATAAATATGATTTTATAGACAAAATCTCTTTTCTTGTGTACTTATTTTGAATTTTTTAAATAAAACCATGTTTTTCAAAAAACCGAAATCCTTCATTTTTTTGCCACAACTTTTTTATATATTTATACTTTTAAAAACAAATATCATATTCTTTATCAGCTCAAAATTTCCTTTAATATGATACCCCACATGGCCTTTTTCGATTTTTAAAAATTTTTCGCATTTTTTTCAAGATGGCCGCCAAAAACGCATTTTGCGCAACAGTACAACTGTATATTTTTAGTATGTTGATTAGGAGCATGTTACCTGCCATTTACAACAAGAATCATTTGTGTTCCAATTAGTTCCACCTAAAGGTGTTTTTTGCCTTATTTCTACTGCACTATTACACTGCAAATCTTAAAACACTTTTCAGAACACTTTTTAGAACACTTATTTTGTCTCCTTTTTTAGAACACTTTTTAGCGCACTTTTTGGAACAGTTTTTAGAATACTTCTCAGAACACTTAAGGAACACATTTGAGAATGCTTTTCGGAACACATATTTGTCTCCTTTTTTAGAACACTTTTCAGTGCACTTTTTGGAACACATTTTTAGAACACATATGGAACGCTTATTTCTTTCCAGCGCACTTTCTAGAACACATTTGAGAACACTTTTTGGAATACGTTTTGTCACCTTTTTTGGAACACTTTTCAGCGCATTTTCTGGAACACTTTTTAGAACACATATGGAACAATTTTTATAATGCTTATGGAACACTTTTTAGAATGCTTGTGGAAAACTGATCTTTTTCTAGTACACATTCAAGCACATTTCTCAGAATATATTTAAAAAAATTTTCTTTTACACATAGTTTCTGCAGGTGCACATATATTTTCAATGAAGTTTTTTTGTGACCAAAAATATTTACACATTAACCATTTCAGACAATTTGTTTATTGATGTGGGCACCTCTTTTAAAAGGACAAAATGTTGTATGCATTCCTGTTATTCTCCAATATAATAAAATATTTTAAATGCTCAGACAACTAATTTGAGATTAAACAGGAAAAGCCTGATGTCAGTATGCAGTTAAAAAGTATAAGTATATATTGTATTGTCTCTGTCAAATCGGCCAACATTGAGGCTGAAAAATTGGTGGATTTTAGATCATAGTTTTGTTTACAATTTTTTTGTTTGAATCTGATTATTATTATAAAAATTTAAACTGCAATGTGAAAACAATTTAACAATTTACAGCAAATTTATACACAATATAATAATTAATATAAGTTAAAAATACCGCAGGAAAATATAGCATACAAATGAAACATTAAAATTAACAATATTGTCGAAATTAATAATTTATAGAAAATTAATAATGTAAAAAATATAGTAAAAAAATGTTTTTATTGATTGTTTAATCTGCTATGCCATTTAGTACAATCTATTTATTGGTTTGCGATCATGAGCTTCAATATAAAATCTGTTCTTTTAAATAGATGAACTGCATTAGAATTCTTAAATAACTAAACATTTCTTTGAAAATTCACTAAATATGGATTCAATAATTTGTTATTTTTTTCTTACAAACTTCATAGAGCAATTTTCATTTGTTTAAATCTGAAAATAAAGTGCAGATGATAGATAATTGCAAATAATGCGGATTTAACAAGGCCAACTATATAACATATTTTTTAAGGAACAAATGTACACCCAAAAGATTTGCATATCTTGTTGCAACTTCTAGCTTAGCTGGTGACAACTTTAAAACATGGTGGATATATGTCGCTAACACATAGCTGAATAATGCAAGCTTGTATATCAAGATCAAGATTTATTCTTTTAAAAGAGAAAACTTAGATTACAAATATTAGAATAATAAAAAAATTATTGAAAAATGCATGATACACAGTAAACTCATAGATCAAAGAGGGAAAAAATTATGCCCCCCCCCCACCACCACAAAAACAGTAAAAATGTTCACAGTCATTAGCTTAAAAAAGCTTCAGGACTTGGAGAATTGAATATAAGCAGATCATTTAGTTAACTGAATTCAAGTTGCCTTTGAGTTTACTGTATTTAAAAAATTGTAAAATTTGAATAGCTGTTTAATTTGTGGTAAACAAATGTAAACCCAAAATCAAAACAAAATAAATTTATTCTTAATGCTGATAGTAACAAGCAACAAAAATTATTCTTATTCTTCTGATATGCTTTCATTTAATTCACCATGATGCTTTGTTTAATTTTTGGTCCATTAGATTTTTTTTTTTTTTTTTTTTTTTTTTTTTTTTTGCCTAATACATATGAATATTCATTCATAAGTCGAATTATAAGCATTTACTTAATCATACAAGATCTGCTATTTACCAACAAGCACCACAATTGAAATCTGAAGGAATTCATTTATGTTACAGTTATACAAATCTTTTTGTTAGATCCATTATATATTTTTTTTTAACTATGATTTTCCAAAACCCCAGATGGAATCATAAATCTCCCTAGTGATCATACTTCATGATTAAAATGTAAAAAATTAAGTAAAAAAATAAAGATATGTAGCATAAAAAATAAAATAACATCACAGAAAAAAGTTTTCACAGAAATTTAATAAAAATATTGAATATTTTTTTTATTACCATGGATGCAAAAAGCCCATCCAAGCCAAGAGTAAAAACCTTTCTGAGTATTAGAAATCGCTTGATGTAAATGGCCAAGATGATTTCTAGGTTTAAAATTATTTCTTATAATAAAAGAAACAGGTTAAAAGGTATTTAGAGTAAAATTATTGTTATTTTTGCAGATAAAGCAAAATTTACTATTAGTCAAAAATCTCTTCAAGACTGAAATCAGTCAGCTGAGACCGAAGATCTTGCACACATGATTATTACTTATGTATAAAAATAACAACAATGGAAATTTAAACTTTAGCCCATTATTCAAATTTGTTCAAAACTTTTATTATCTTTAAAATCTCTCAATTACATTTTAAAAGGGCTTAAACAATTATGACTTTTTTCAAAGTTTATAACTGTGCTGGTCCAATACAAAGACTCCTAATGCTCCAATTGCTTGCACATATATTGCACAGGATAATTTAGTTTCAAATTGTAATTCATCTATAACAGTACAATTCATAACTCCATTACACTTGCTGAAGTTTCACTTAACAATTGCTAACAAATACAGGACAGTGGCATAGAAGATTAGCATGTCTTTAATGCATACTATTGCACTTGGCGATCGAGAGGCTGGCACATCCTTCAGTTTTTGTCTGAAATTTGTCATCCTTCTAAAGAAAAAAAAAAAAAAAAATCAGATACATAATGTATATTGAAAAAAAAAAAAAAAAAAAATTAGCTAATGACAATTTTGAATTTTATTTAAATATAATAAGCATAGTGTCGACTTTAAACTACTTTAGCAGGGTGTAACACCTGACAGACTTTTGTATTTCTTTTATGTGCCTAGTGGCTCTTTTAAATCCTTTTGATGCACCTGGTGGTCTTTTTTAAAACTTCCAATATGCTCTGTGGCAATTGAATTGATCATGGGGAAATATTGCAAATTCTAGAGTATTCTAAACAAACCAGTTCAAAATATTTTGGGTAAGGTACAAGTGTATCCTTTTTACAGAATAATGTCCCCTTTTTGTAAAATTCCTGCCCGGCAGCCCTTTTTTCATAGAGTCAACACTAAAGCATTTTAGAAAGAGGTGTAAGATATATTAATCATCATCTGCAGTGATATAACCAAAAAAAGATAAGTCCAAATGCAATATTTAATGTGGATCGCTAAAAAATGTAAGTGTTTGAAAAATATAAACTGTAATATTATTCCAAAACTTAACCATGTCTAACAACATCCTGTGTCCAACAGTATTGAGCTCTGATAATCTCACAGCAGATCACATTATTATTTGAAGTGGTTTTATCAAGGCGCAACACCTGGTGGCCCTTTTAATTTCTTTTATGGGTCTGATGGTTCTTTTAAACATTTCCGGTGCGTCCAATGACACTTTTTAACTTTTCCCATGTACTTTGTGGCAATTTAATTGATTCTGGGAAAATATCACAAATTTTAGGGGATTCTAAACAAAGCAGTTCAAAATATTTTGGTGGAACAAGGTACAAGTGTGCTCTTTTTTTAGAAGTGTGTTCCATGTTTGAAAATAAATGTACCCTTCATATGGAATAGTGTTGCCTTTGAAAAATTCCTAGAACTGTTAAAGTAACATTGTTTCTTGAATTGTGAGTACTATTTCAATTTGTGTCCCTTAAAACCTGATGAATTATTTAAATGGGTATAACACTTATGAGTTTTGCAGATATGCAGATGCAATTTTTTGTATATAATTCGGGCCTGAATAAGGGAAGTTTTCCTAATTGGAATTTTTATCCTGGGGGAGGGGGGGGGGGTGCATATAAAAATTTAATCTTTGTATTTTGTTAAAAAGACCCTCCATGGTAATGCAACTTATCTTATGAAAATTTTCACATTTTTTTAAATGAAACTTTGCAATTGGAAGCATTGTACAAAGGGACAATATTTAACAAGATAGCATATTGTTTCGATAATTATGACTCACTCTGGTAGTATATATTATAATGCAACATTCATTAATATAATATTGACTCTTATATGAATCACTGGTTAAGCCAATTAGCCATTTTTATAAATCAAAATCAAAGTTAATATAAAAAATTTTTGGCTTACTTAGAATCCATAATTTTGTTGAATAAAATTCTGCTCTAGAAAGTGATTCAGTTAAAGGGTGAATATTGCATTTAAAATTGTGAGACACCTTTTGTATGCATTAGTTAAATGAAAACTGGTCATTTGTTTTGAAAAAGAGCAGCAATTACATTTTGAGACATCTTAGGCTAAAAGAGTGGTCATTTCATGCAGCACAGATGGTTTAAGTTTTTCCTTTTTTAATTGTATTTTTGCTTTTGTTCCAAGTTCAAAACAATTATGGGCCATTAAATTCAACAGAAAAATGTAAAATTCACACTTTCTAGATTTTTTAATCTCAAACTCTCTGTTTTGTATTCTTGCTCTCAATTTAAGAGCATAAATCAATCTAAGACCAAGTTATATGTGTAAAAATCTTTGAAAACATAATAATAATAAAAGGTACTATAAAGATACTAACATATAAAAAGCCTTTTTTGATTGTGATTGAACAGATTATTGCAATAAATGTTTATTTTGAACTGTTTTTTCAGAGTGGAGATATACATAATTATAATAACAGTCGAGTCTCTATATAATGAAAACCATCGTTCCTGTAAAAAATTGGTCATATAGAGAAATTTGATGTATAGAGTAAGGATGCAACCGAATAGTGATTTTGGCCGAATGCCGAATATTCGGCCGACAGCTGAACCGAATACCGAATATTCGGCAAGGCGAATAGTAATTGTTAAGCTGAATACCGAATATTCGGCCATCCGAATAGTAACTATTCAGCCGAATACCGAATATTCGGCTTTCCAAATACTTTTTATATTTCAAAGTTTAAAGGTATTAAAATGTTACTTTTTAAAACAATTTTACATAATATTTAATAAGAGAAACTTATATTTTGATAAACAAGAGCTTTTTATAAGAGCATTTAGTATTGAAAAAATTCTGCCTTTATTTATTTAAGAAGCACAATTATGAGACTTTTTTAATTAATAAAATTTTAAATTTCATGATTTCTTCAACAAATTGAAACAAACATTTTAAAATCAAAGAGAAATAATCAAAAAATGGTTGAAGAAAAACTGTAGCGTCTCATAATTGTTCTTTTTAAATAACTCTAGACAGATTTTTTTCAGTATAAAGTATAAGTACTTTCAATTTAATTCTGAAAAAAGGAATGTCTAGATCATAGTTCTTATCTTATAAATGGCGGCATTTTCCATCCTTCTTAACATATCATATCATATTTTACAGAAATCAAAGCATGCGAGTTGAAAATACAGTTATGGTATCTTATTTATTGTTAATGCAACAAACGAAAATACAAGTTTGACCTAGAGTGAGATGAAATACAATGTACTTATGGCTCAATAAGTTGATTATGATTATGGTTTCATGAACACAAATTGTCTGCCTTAATAGCTATTACTAATCTCAAAAGTTTTTCTTTCTTGTTTAAAGACTTTTATTTGGGAAAAGCAAGAAACAGACTTTTTACTAAATAAAATCTAGGAACTTGCATCATTTATTCTTAAGGAGAATCCTAATAAATCACCATTTTAATCCTTCTCATGGTTAATTTTCTTAAGTTACATTTTACAAACAGCAAATAAATAATGTAAAAACATTCTATTTTATTTAAATATAATTTTTTTTCATATTATTTCAAATATATTTATAAATTGACAGTTAAAAGTAGAAATTGTGAAAAGTTTTAAAAAATGTTCTTTAAAAGGCTTTATTAAGTATTGGATTTGGCCGAATACTTTGATATTCGGCCAAACCGAATATTCGGCAGACTGAATAGTTTCATATTCGGCTTAACCGAATAGTTTGATATTCGGCCTAACCGAATATTCGGTAACATGGCCGAATACCAAATAGATACCGAATATTTGGTGCATCCCTAGTATAGAGAATGATGTTAAAAATCATATTTAATGTGTAAATTTTGAACAAAAATTATTTTTGATCTATTTAATTAAGAATTTGAAATGTTTAAAAGTAAATCTAACATTTCTTAATTATTTAAGCAGTTTCAAAAAAAAAAAAAAAAAAGAAAGAAAAAAAAAAAGAATAGACATTTATTTGAAAGCTTAATGAAAATCAAATGAGAAAGACTTACATTAATTTCAGAGGAAGAAATCTGTAATTTTTTGTTGTTTTGATTTTAAAATTGTAACACTCTTTAAAAAAAAATGCTCAAATTTTAGCAAGGAATGAAAAATTGTAGTTCACATTTTCCTCCATTTGAAGGCCTCTCATTGATTCCTCTTTTATATGTGTAACCAGTGTTCTCGCTGACATTTGACCGACGTTAGTAATTTGGCTAATTAAAAATAAAAAACATTCGCCAAATGAAAAAAGTATTAGCAAAATAGATTCGCTGTGTAGCACTAAAAAATTATCTTTAACCTTTTAATGAACACCCCCCCCCCTTATGTCCGTATGTTCTAAAATAACCTAAATTTTTATAACTGCGACACCGACTGTTATTAATCTAGTTTCAACTATCTGCTACAAATCTATTAAAAATATGTATATATGCATATGTATGAAAACAAAAAAGAAAAGTAAGAAAAAGCAAAAATTGAGCACTAGCAATTTGGCGAATCTAATCGCTTGTTTACTCGCCAAATGAAGAATTTAGTCGCAATTTGGCGCAATGGCGAGCGACAGCGAGAACCCTGTGTGTAACAATCCAATTGATTCTGTTTTGAGAAGGATGTTGAAAGGTGTGTGGGAGGTGGGATTAACTCGTTGGATTTAAAGAACAAGGAGAAAAGTAATATTTAAAAAAAAAAAAAAAAAAAAAAAAAAACAGCACTGAATGATAAATCAAAAATAAGTGATGGAAAATGGATTCCATATAATTTTGAAGCTTTTTTAAAACTGAATAAATTAAGACCAATTTATAAAAAAATTTGTTATATGGAAATAGATATTTCGCTATATAGAGACTGTTTTTAATGTAATCATGCAAAAAGGGGACTGTTCCTACTAAAAATTCATTATATAGAGAAATTCGATGTATGGAGTTTTGATATAGAGAGACTTGACTGTATTGCAATTTATTAGTTGGTAACATAGCTTGAAATTTTCCTCAGGAAATTTTACCATCGGGGATTTGCTGCCATTTGTTCCCCGTAAAAAAAAAGTAATTGGAGCCACATACACTTTTAAATACATGCCTATGAGCAGGATTTTCATAACAGAGACAGTAAATGTGCAGCATTTTCTTAAAATACATTTAAGCACAAGTTTATGTATGCATAAACTTAAATTAATAAACAATAAATTAGCTATACCTTAATCGTAAATGATGCTGTGTTTTTTCACCAGTTTTTCTTCGGTCTGGGGTAGGCACCACATATATCTACCATAGGTAAGAGAAAATCCTAAAATCATTAAAAAAAAATCAGAAAGGATACATACAATTTTTCTTTTACAAAAATCTGACAGATACAGAGAGTTTAAAAAAAAAGGTATGACAAGGCTTAAGAGTGACAGAAATTAGCAAATTTGAGTAGGAAAATAGGTTGAAAAACATTTACTCAGTGAAAAATATATGGTACTAAAAATTCAAAAGTCAATAATTAAGCCACAATTTAACTAAACTTCATTATTGCACCGCATTAGATGTAAAATATATCTAATATTAGGGATGCAAAACCAAAACCTGCGGCCTGTGAATTTCGTCAATTTACAATTGGAAAAAATTGCAATTTTTATGCATAGATTGTAGAAAAAAATCATAAATTTTGTCAATGTATCGTGGGGAAATATGAAATTTTGTCAATCACTTAAGAATTGGAAATGTCACTGATTGAGCACAGAAAAATTGTGAACTTCATTGATTAAGTGTGGAAAATATTGAAATTGTTCATTTGTCGATTAGACATTGATTTGTCGGTTATACGCAAAAAATTGCATATTCTACTGATCGGGCAAGAAAAAATCATCAGTTTTGTTGATGATAAATGAAAAAAATGCAAATAAAATTTATTGCTTGTGGAATCACATGTTTTCTTGGTTTATCACAAAAAAAAAAAAGCAAATTTCATTGATCTTACATGAAAAAAATAACAAATTTTGTAATCAAGAACAACAACAACAAAAAAAAAAAAAAAAAAAAAAAAAAAATCTCAAATTTTGTTGATAACAACACATGGAAAAATTGCAAATTTATTCATAATGCTCGAAAAAATTTTAAAATATCATTGATCGGCAACAAAACAATCATGAGTTCTGTCAGTTTATCAAGGAAAAAAAGTCACAAATTTCATTTTGTTGTGTAAAAAAATATATATTTTGTCAGAGTTCGTTAAAAATCACAAATTTTGTTGATTGGGCACAGAAAAACATGTATTTCGTCAATTAAAAACAGAAAGAGGGCAAATTTTGTCGATTGGCCACTGTAAAATCATGAATTTTTACTGATCGACTTCTAAAAAGTTGCAAATTTTGTTGATTGGATTGAAGCGAGAAAAGCTACACATTTCATTGACTGGGCAAGAAAAAATTGTCAGTTTTGTTGATGATGCATGAAAAAAATTTCAAATTCACCAGCTGCAGAAAAATCAAATGTTTTCTTGGCTTATTGCCCGGGGAAAAAAAAAAGTGAATTGTGTTGATTGAGCACGGAAAAAAAATCGCAAATTTTGTCCTTAAGTGTGTAAAAATCATGAAATTTGCTGATCAGGTGCCAAAAGATCATGAATTTTTGCAATCGTCTTTGATTTTGCATGTTTTCTGCAAAGGCAAAAATTCTTGCTTTTCACAAACATTTGACGAAATTAGCATTTCCTCAATCTTTAGTCAAAAATTGACATTTTTTCCATAATTATTTGAAAAAATATGCATTTTTTAAAATTCAAAATCCATTGATGAAATTCACAATTTTTCATGATCCTTTGATAAAATTTGCGTCTTTTCACAACTCTGTGATAAAATTTGCATTTTATTAGCATTTCTTTGATGAAAATTGCATTTTCCTGCAATTCTTTCATAAAATTTGCATTTTTCTGAGATCTTTTGGTGAAATTCACCTTTTTTTTCTTTGCTGCAGACATGCTACAGGCTCAGCAAAGAAAAAGTTGAACTTTCATGGCCTCATGGACCACTAACAAAATTTGCATTTTTTTTTGCAGCGTTTTAACAAAATTTGCATTTTTTGTGACCATCTGGCGATAATTGCACTTTTTTCGACAATCTTTTCAATGAAATTTGCATTTATCCATGATCCTTTCACAAAATTCGTGTTTTTTTCACATCCCTTTTTGAGAAAATCTGCATTTTTCTGCGATCTTTCAACAAAATTCACATACTTTCCGTGATTTTTTGACAAAATTCGCTTACTATCCGTGATCTTTGGACAAAATTTGCACAATATTCGTAATCTTTGGACAAAATTCGCATTTTGTTCATGATGTTTCAACAAAATTCCCATATTTTTTCCCAGTATTTAAGCAAAATTGTGACTTTTCTCCAATCATTCGACAAAATCTGCATATTTTCTGCAATCTGTTTACAAAATATGTCTTCTTTGCTCGCTTTTTGGCAAAATTCTATTTTTTCTTTTGCAATCTTTTGACAAAATTTGCATATTTTCCAGATCTTTTAACAAAATTGGCATATTTCTCCTGATCTTTTGACAAAATATGCAGGATTGTGCATAAATTAGGCAAAAAAAAGCTCTTAAGTGTCCTACAAAACGAGTAATTTCATAAAAAAATCATGAAAAACCGACAAATTTCATTAAAAAATCACAAAATAATGTCTAATTTCCAACAAGATTCGCGAAAAAATGCTTAATTTCATCACAAAATCTCCAAAAAAAGGCAGATTTCCTCAAAAAATAGTGAATAAACGATAAATTTCGTCCAAAAATCGCAATAAAATGAAAATTTGTCAAACGATTTGCAAAAAACGGCAAATTTTGCCAAAAATCATGAAAAATGGCAACTCTCATCAGACATCATGATAAAAATGACAGATTTCATCTGAAGATTTGCAAAAAACCGGTAAATTTCGTCCAAAAATCGCAATAAAATGGAAAATTGTCAAAAGATTTGCAAAAAACGACAACTTTTGCCAAACATTCACGAAAAAATGCAAAATTTATCAAAATATCCCCCCCCCCCCAAAAAAAAAGACAGATTTCGCAAAAGACCGGAAAGAAATGTAAATTTCGTCAAAGGGGCACAAAAAAAAATTAATGTGAGAAGGGAATTTTTCTGTTATAAAAGCTGATTTTCCTGCTTCAAAATTGTGCCTTTATTGCTCTTAAAGCGGATTTTCTTGCTTCACAATCAGGGGCATGCGAAAAGAAAATTGCACTTGGGGAATAATTAGAATTTGAGGCCCCTTCCCCTCTCGTAACTTTTTCTTGCGACAGCCTAAAAATGATGTTTGTAGTATAAATTTGACGCCCCTTAAGTTTCAGTGCTTTGGGGCCCCCAAACCAGTTACAAACTATGTGCTCTTTTTTTTTTTTTCAAAATTTGCGTTTTTTTTGTGTTTAAACGCAACAAAATTGGCGAAATTTGCCTTTTTTGTGATATTTTAACGAAATTTCCCATTTTTTGTGATCTTTTCATGAAATTTAACGTTTTTTTCAGATTTTTTTTTGGCAAAATCTGGTTTTTGTGACTTTTTAACAAAATCAGCTGTTTTTCGTGATTTTCTAAAATTGTCTGCTTTTTTGCAATCTTTCAACAATATTTGCCTTTTTTTTTCACGATCTTTTAACAAAATTTACTTTTTTTTGCTTTTTTTCAATTTTTTGATGAAATTTTTGGATTTTTTCTTGATTTTTTGATGAAATGATGATTCATGGACATAATTCATGTTTTTACGCGATTCATGGACGTAATTTGCGTTTTTTGAGCAATTCATGAACGTAATTTGTGTTTTTTATGCGATTCATGAATGCAATTCACATTTATTATGCGATTTATGAACACAATTTGCTATTTTTATGCGATTTATAGACGTAATTTGCATTTCAGCTTTCTGCCAACAAAATTCGCGTTTTTTGAATGATTTCTGAAAATAATTCCCGTTTTACTACATGATTCATAGATGTAATTTGCACTTTTCATACAATTTCTGAACGTAATTATTGCCTTTTTAACACGATTCATGCGATCATTTAAGCGATTCATGCACAAAATTTGTATTTTTTAATGCGATTCATGCACAAAATTTGTATTTTTTTATGCGATTCATGCATGGAATTTATGTTTTTAACGCGGTCATTGGACAAAATTCACATTTTTTACTCAGCCTTTGGACAAAATTCACGTTTTTCATGCGGTATTTTGTCGAAATGTTGGATTTTTTTTACACGATTCTTTGTTGAAATGGAGGTTTTTTTTACGCAATTCTTTGGTGAAATGCATGTTTTTACGCGATTCTTTATTAAATTTCATGCTTTTTTTGAAGACATTCGCGTTAACAGTAAATAATTTGTTGATAAAATTGAGGGAATAATTTTATTTTTTGGTACTAAAAAAAATAAGTAAGTAAATAAATAAAAATTGTTTCTTTCTTAAAATTTTCTGCAAACTTCATAAAGTTTTCTGCGCACCGCGTGCGTCTATATTATACATTTCTGTTCTAAATATCTTGCGTAATCAAGAAAAATAAAATCTAAAACTGATTTAACTCATTAAAATGTTATGAAATAAAAATTCCTAAGTTAATTCAGAATTTTATGATATCATACACAATGAATCTGAAAAATCAAAATGTCATATTCAAATGAACTTTTATTTTTCTAGAATTCGGCTTTTCTAAGAAGTCCATACTTCAAATGCAGTTTCAAAATTATATTCTTCAAAACACAAGGCAAAAACACACACAAAAAAAAAAAAAAAAGAAAAGAAAAGAAAAGAAAAGGCAAAAGTTGAGCACTTGCAATTTGACGAATCGAATCGCTTGTTTGCTTGCCAAATGAAGAATTTAGTAGCAATTTGGCACAATGGCGAGCGACAGTGAGAACACTGAAGATAAGTCAAGTAATATTAATTTTGATTGATTTTATGACATAAAAATTAAAAATACAATTAAATTAAACCATAATTGAATAGTTTGATGTTCTTTTTCCTAAAGAAATGAAAAAAATTGTAACATTTTTGGGCACACAAATTTAAAAATAATACAGAATAAAATATTTATTAAAAATCTCTGGGTAAAACCAGCGGTGCATTTTGCAAATTTGAAAAAGGGCAGGGTGTTGCACCCTTTCAAAAATAGCCAAGAATGAACACTATACATGGCTTAACAAAAGTATTGAAATATTTTTCCATACATTAGTATAAATAGCTGGTAGAGAAATTGGTACTTACTTATTAACGCTACCGCAGCAGGAGTGACTCTATATCGGCCCATTTTCCACCGAAATCTGATATGTTACTTTGTTTTTAAATATAGTGTTTTGAATTTTGAAAGTGCTTTAATTTTATATAAAGTGTTTTATTTTATGATTTGTCAAAAAAATTTAAGTGTAGATTAAAAATCGCCAAACCTGTAACTGCGGTGGCGTTAATACATAAATACCGAGAAATTTCAACTTGTTAGGTGTTTTCTTGCTAAACTAAACTTCCGCAGTATACAGTATATATATATATATATCAACCGGCAGATCAAATACAGGTCTGTTCAAAAGTATCAAAACCCATATTTGGCTATGGACATTAACACCTTATTTATCTAAAAAACGATGCTTTGTTCAACATTTCAGGAAGTATTTCATAATATATGCTTGATGGATGCTTTTTCTTATTTGTTTGTATTAGTTTCAGTTTTGATATGTAATAATTTAATTTTTTTTTCTGATTTCATAATTCTTCTTAGGGTTTGTTCATACATATTATCAACTTTTTGGAAAATCTGGACTCCCTCCACCCTCCCGATATCAAACGTTATCATCTTTCGACCCCACTCCCCATAGTAATATCGTTATCAATGTCTAAATTTTCTTTTTTCACTTTTAAAATTTACTAAATTTGTTTAGAGTGACATATAAAATATTTTTTTTTAATGTTTTATTGATTCAAAAGAAGGGAAGTTAATAAAATACAACTTTATATATAAGATATAAATCAGCTTATGTATGAAATACATATGAAATAACACTTAAAATAAATAGTTACTTTTTAAAGGAATTTTATAATAGCTTTTTGTAACATAATCTATTTAACAGTAATAGTGTCTTCTTTCACTTACCGCTCATGAATGGGGAGGGACAGGAGGGGGTGTAGATAGAAATTTTTATCAACAAAACAAGCGAACAACATTCTTTCTCTTTTACCTATTAGTAAACATAAGTTTCATCTCAAATATACTAATTTTGCATTGTCGAACAGCGATTATGAATGCATACACATATAAAGAATAGGAATGTAAAACATTGGGGAATTCCATGTTTAGAATTATTCAACTTTATAATAATTTCGTAATTTCAATAACGGTTTTGCTTTTTCATAAAAATAGGCAAAAAAACATACTATTTTGAACCAAAGACCATGTATGTTACAAATAAAAAAGAGAAAATTTTGGTTGGATCAAAAATGATATTGATAACAATAAACAAACTCTGTCTCCCCCTAGAGATATCGTCTGCCAGTGCCAGACCCCCCCCCCTTCCCCCTAAAATGATAATAGTTATATATGCACACCCCCCTAATATGGATAATTCCAAATATTTCAAATAAAAAAATGACAGGAAAAGAAAACACACTAGTTGACAATAACCCAAAAATTTCAAAAGTATGAAACAGCTTGATAGGGCTTCATTTTAGAGCTAATTTTTTATTATTTAATTTAATTATCAATTAGGTCTTAAATTAATATTTTACTCATTTTAAGCAATCATTATATTTTTTAATATTTAATTACATTCAAATTATAGGGTCACCCGGGGTAAAATGGGTATATTTTATTTATTTTATTATTTTACCAGACAAATTTTTAAAAAAAATTTAAATTATGAACAAAGTGCTTACATATCTGGCAATACTTAAACCTTATAAAAACAAACTGGCGACACATATAATAGGCTTGGCAACCATTTTGTTTTACAGAAGATAGAACAAAGTGTTTTTAGTGGTTGAAAAACTTCTTTCCAGAAAAATATACTGGAAGAATTTTAGGAATAAACTGTTTGATATTTACAGAAGAAGGATTCTTCTAACTGAAAACTGTAAAATTAAGTAAATTTATTTACTCACAAAAATTTTATAGCGTTTTTTGTCATATGGGGTAAAATGGGTATAGGTCAAGATATGAATGTATGAAGATTGATCAAAGTTGAAAGACCTTTGAAGGCAAATTGTTATTGATCCTATGTTTTAAATTGATATTATGCTTTGTTATATGAAATTAGGCTATTACTTATATCATTAATTTATCATTTATATTATAAATTAGGCTATTTCGGGTGACATTAAAATACATGCAAATTGATTAAATGTACAGGAACGCAAGGTAAGAAAAATATCGTGAAATTAAATTAAAACACATTTTCTAGTACTGGCGAGGCTATAAAAAAACTCAGAGAAAAACGCAAGAGAGTACAAGCAAAGATAGGAGAAGTTTTAACTACAGAGCAGGTGGCTACAAGTCTTTGCACTAGGAACACACACAAAAAAAAGTACAAACAGTTAAAAGAATCGAAGCAACCCATAAAATAGAAGTTAAGCCAAAGGTTTTCACTGCAATGAATCCAATGATTGGCGATTGAGTCCCTGTAAAATTTAATGTAAAGAAGTCTGTTCAAGAATTCACAGGTCTCATTATTGATATCCCTGATGAAGGTGAAAATACTGTGAAGTTTGCAACAAAGTCATCTGCTGGATTATTTTATTTCTTTCCAGAGAAAGACGATGTTGCTGATGTGAACGCATCCAAATTGTCAGAAAACTATCTCAACCAAGCTGCAATAGTCCTTGCCAGTATACACTTTGCATGTAAATTTTTATTATGTTATACCTATCTGCATGAATTGCTTTTGATTAAACATTGATTTTCCAGTGTAATTTAATTTCTCATTTTTCCCTACAGATATTCATATTGATATCTATCTGCTTTTGAATTGCATTAAATAATAATAAAAAAAAATACCTTTAAAGAGAAACACGATTCACAGCATGTGTGTAAACTGATGTGGTGGAGGATAGGATTTGTCAGTACTCTCATCTTATTTACATTAGTTTCATAACAGTGTTTTTATACATCAAGAAAAAAATATAAGCAAATTGAAGTGGGAACCCCGGGTGACCCTAACCCTACTCTTAAAAAAAATGCAAACAAAACATTTACACTATACATAACTGCTGGTTTGAAGATGTACCTATATATTTGAGAGAGTTTACTGTAATACTGTTACTAAAATCATTTTGATTAATATAAAAACGGGAGATTACAGATTAACATACAATACAGATATAGATATGCAAACATAACGTTTTTTACACCGAACGTTTTTTTTTTTTTTTTTTTTTTTAAGCAATATGGATGCCATCTGAATATCGAATTTTAGATTTCACTCGGATTTAAAGAATCTTAAAACAGTGTGTTCCTTATGGGATATCTGAATACCTGCCTTTATTGTCAAAACTCAGATGTCACAATAAAATGTAGATCACGTGCCTATGTAAAATAAATTAGGCTGAATATTGATTAATTCGACAAACAAAATGCAATAGATGCAATAGAATACGTACCACAGAAAATCTTGTTTTCAAAGAAACAAGTCGAGTAACCTTTATATTAATATAAATATATAAAAATTGCGAATTGCACAGAGACGCCGAGTCGGAATGTAAACATAAACAAACAGCTCAGCTTCCATTTCCCGCGCGTCGCGTCGATGTTGCCACACCAACTTGATAAAAACTTTCCACTACAGTACTTCGGAAAAAATTATCATTCTTTGCAAGTTAGAAGTTTTATAATTTATTATTATTCATATTTCTTAATTATTTAATTTAGAATGTACTGTGTCAAGATACCGACCGCATTTTAGGCCAAATAAGAATTAGGACAATACAGTAATACAATTTAGATTCAATATTTTAAAATAATAATAATATTAATAATAATGTAAGTACTGAGTTTATCATTAGTAACTAAGGAGAGGAGAAGGACGGTTGCATCCATCATCTGCTCAAGGGGTGAGGCTATGCTTCTGCTGTCATTTGAAACAAAATGAAAAAGAAAATTCCGCATCCCCCTCCCATCTCTCCCCCCCCCCCACTCACACACACACAAAAAAAACTTTAAGGATTTTTTTAATTGCAAAATATGTAATGAAAAAACAGCAAAGGGCTATCAATATTTATTCCAATTATAAGTATACATGGGCTCTTAAGTTAAGGGAACATTTGCATTTGAGGGAAAGACACGTTTCATTGTAATAAAATGTTCCAACTAACTTGAAAAATCTCCTGATGTCAAGAGCCACACAGTTATGCTCTGTGCCAAGAACTTTAGCAAGTTGGACATGTAGTCTAGAGGGGGGAGAAGCTCAAAATATATAACACTTATCTTTTCATCTCACTTATATTCATTTTTCAATTATTCACTAAAAAATCCAAACCTGAAGGAGTTGGGGCAGGGCATAAAATAACATAGAAAGTAGGCGACACTAGTGTCGCCCAGTATCAGGATATTGTCGCCCAGTGAAAGGTGATGGTGCCGGCAGTTTTTTAGTGTAAAACATGGGAATAACATAAGGGTTGATTGTGTGACTCGGTGTTGATATGAATGGCAACATTCGTCATTGCAGTAAAATAAAACACGATAAATAGCACGGTTACAAAATGCTGATTGTTTTGCTATCCAAGTAGATGGTTTTACTGAGCATTATGGAGTTTATATAAAGTTTGTCACAGCACATTTTTTTTTCAGAAGAACAAGAATCAAATGTTCTAAGATAATTTAAATGAAGTAAGCGTAGAACAGAAGTCCTGATGGATTCTGCCATGATTGTATTTGCTAAATTTGTTCTTGAGAATGACGCAAAAATTATGTTGTCAGACTTAATTAGAAATGGGAGAATTGTAAGCAGAGGCAAAAACAGCGGCATCTAGATTCGAATGAAACAATATTTGGATAAAGACTTGCTTTGGGTGTCGTGCGTTGCTCACAGGTCCAATTTATCAGTTATCAAAGTTCAGCGTTGGCAAATTAAATAGCTTACCCTTTATTGAGTTTCTGCCCCACGCTTTGAAGAATTTGAAAAAATAGAAGGAACAGAAAACTAAAGTACTTTTCGTTTCCCTACATTTTTTGAAGTTCGTGAAATGCTTAAAAATCTCGTGACACAAGAATTCTCTCACCCAAAGCATTATGATACCTCAACCTGTGTTCATTTGATTATAAATAGAAAATAATGAACAAGAAGCCTGATTTGCCTAATGCCTGGATTAAATCAGTGCCGCCCTTACGAGTGTGCGAGAGGTGCGGTTGCACATGGTTTCGCGCACAGAGAGGCCTTGCGCCTGGACAAAAATTATTTTTTCTTTAATAAAAATACTTTATAATAGAACATTTTTAATATAAATTTATGATTTTAGTTAAGAAAAAATAAACATTTGACATAAAATATAGCCTATATTGGAAGATGGACTATCACCATCTTTGAAATTGGTTCAGTACTTTCAGAAATTACCCATGCAAACACGCAAATAACATTACTCCTTTATAATAGCTAAGAGATTGAAACCTGGCTTCCTGGGTCACAGTATATAGGTGAAAACCATTCTTTTTTATTAATAGTATGGATTAGATTATATTAAAAGTCTAAAACTAAAGGGCCTCGCAAAATCCTTGCACCGGACCTCGCTTTAAGTCATCCTCCATAAGGACGACTATGAAAAACTTTTTTAAAAACTTTAAAAAGACAAACAGAGATATTTTATTATGCTGCCTGATTACATAAACGCAAAGAAAAAAAATACATTTTAGCCACCACGCATTTTGAATAACAATCACCTTCTTGGGGCCCTTGGTGCAGCCTTTTTAACAAATAATTCGAATTGCATGCAGTTTTCTTTAACATCATTTTAGAGTTTTCTGATTATTTTGAAAACTACTAAAATATATCTTTAAAATCAACTACATGCCAGTTAAGTCTCTAGTTCCTCAAAGATGGCTGGCACCTTAAAGTTTTTGCACCATAAATTGTTAATAATTTGCTCCCTCTTAAACCGATCTTCATTTTTGGAACTCTTTTTTCATTTAATTATTTTAATGTTTCTACATTCCAATTAAAAATCTGGGGAACCCTATAAAATCCTATAAGATCCGATCCGGGGTCCCTTGAACTTTTTGTGCGGCATTACTTTTTCATGTCCTTATTGTCTCCCATTCTGAACTAAAAGTTTTAAAGTTGAGTTTTGTAATCCTGTCCGCAAACCAACAGTTTTATATTTTCACTGTGACACTAAGTCCCTGTTCTAAGCATTTCCCTCCATTTTTTGTGCATTTCTTTAAAATTCCATTCTAATGATTAATTTATACTTATATTTAATTTTAGTTAATTGAAGATCTAGAGTGCTAAGAACTAAAACCATTTAACATGTTTTCATATTAAGGTCCTACTCTTAACCATCAGCTGGCCCCCTTAAGGTCCTTTGTCACAACTTCCTTTAAAATGATCTGACTCACTAGCTTTTTTTTCCCCAACAGCTTTTTAAGTCCTCCAGCTATTGCATAAATGACAGAAATATTTCTCAGACTTCAGGTATCACCAATTTTGAACATTAATCTCCTTTTTTGGGCCTTTTTTGCAACTGTTTGAAGAATGATCCGATTATATTATAGTTTTCTGTAACATAGTTTTAGCGTCCTCTAGCTACTCTAAAACTACCAACTATATTTCAGATACGATCCTGTCCGCAAAAACCTGGTCCTTTTTCTTACCACGGCTACCACCTTTTCGAACATTAGTCTTCTTTTTAGCTGTAAATTAAAAATCGCGTTACTTTAAAATTAACTTTAGTTAAAAGTTTTCATTCATTTATTAAATGTCGTGTTAATGTTAAAATTAATTTTTGAAAATTATAGGGGTAAGCATCTTCAATCGCTTGAGGAAGCATTTTTTAATTGAAATGTAAAAAGAAGTCCGCTAAATTTACGGTAAAAACTGCTGGCAGCAATGTTGCCAGCAGTTTTTGCCTTAAATTTAGCGGATTTTGTTTTACAGTGTGGGTCTAAGGGCATTATTTAATTGGGATTTGATTCAATCAACTTAGATGACAAAGCGGCTCCTTTCTGCACTATGGAATTTTCTCTTATACTTCAGCAACTAACATTTTCGAACATTATTGGTGCAATCTTTTTTTCGGGTATTATAGGCTTTATTATTACTTCCAGTGCATGTTACTTTAGTTGTGAGGACCCAGATCCCAGGTTTGTTTGGAAATGGGGTAGTTGTAAACGTTGCGGAAATCAATAAGGTCCCCCAAAACTAGGTTCATTTAAAAGATTTTCAAAACTTATAAAATCATACAAAATTTAATGTTGTTTAAGGTTATTATAAGGGATCCCGTGCAACATCGGGCGGATCAGCTAGTAACTAAGGTACAAAAAATTGCCAGTTATTCGGTATTCTTATAATTAAATTTTCTGCTACCACAGACGAAGAGAGAATTTGTCAACATTTGTTTGGGACAAAAGACTAGGGATGCACCGAATAGTGATTTTTGTCGAATGCCGAATATTCGTCCGACAGGTGAACCGAATACCGAATATTCAGCTAGCCAAATAGTAAATGTTGAGCCGAATACCGAATATTCAGCTAGCCAAATAGTAATTTTTGGTCCGAATACCGAATATTCGGTCAGTCGAATAGTAATTATTCAACTATACCAAATATTCGGCTTTCCAAATACTTTTTATATTTCAAGGTTTAAAAGTATTAAAATGTTACTTTTTAAAATAATTTTACATAATATTTAATAAAAGAAAGTTACATTTTGATAAAAAAGAGTTTTTTTTTTTTTTTTTTTATAAAAACATTTAGTATTGGAAAAAAAATCTGCCTTGAGTAATTAAGAAGAACAATTATGAAACTTTTTTAATTAATAAAATTTTAAATTTCATGGTTTCGTCTACGAATTAAAACAAACATTTTAAAATAAAAGAGAAATAATGAAGAAAATGGTCGAAGAAAAACTTTACAGTCTCTTAATTGTCCTTTTTCAATAATTCAAGTCATATTTTTTTTCAATATAAAGTACAAATACTTTCAACTTAATTCTGAATAAAGGAATATCCAGCTCATAGTTCTTTTCTTATGTTTCTATCCTTCCCATCGTATAATATTTTACAGAAACCAAAGTATGTGAGTTGAAAATACAGTTATGAGGTCTTATTTATTGTTAATGAAAATAAATGAAAACACAAGTTTGACCTAGAGTGTGATGAAATTCAATGTATTTATGACTCAATATGTTGATTATGATTATGGTTTCATAACAAAAATTGCCTTGATAGCTATTACTATTCTCAAAAGTTTTTCTTTCTTGTTTAAGGACTTTAAGAAAAGCAAGAACCAGATTATTTACTAAACAAAATTTAGGAACTTTCATTTGCACACATCCTTTATTCCTAAGGAGCATCCTAATAAATCACCATTTTAATCCTTCTAGTGGTTAATTTTCTTAAGTTATATTTTATAAACAACAAATAAATAACGTAAAAACAAGCTATTTTAATTTAAATATGATCTTCTTTCTTATTATTTTAAATGTATTTATAAATTGACAGTTAAAAGTAGAAATTATGAAAAGTTTTTAAAAATGTGTTTTAAAAGGTTTTAATAAGTATTGGATTCGGCTGAATACTTTGATATTCGGCCAAACCGAATATTCAACAGGCCGAATGATTTCATATTCGGCCAAGCCAAATATTCGGCTTAACCGATTATTTTGATATTCGGTCGAACCGAATATTAGGTAACATGGCCGAATACCGAATAGATACCGAATATTCGATGCATCCCTACAAAAGATCAAACCGATTGTCGCCCAGTGAAAATTTCTTAAAATATGCTCTGAGTTGGGGAGCAGTCCGTAGAAAATGGGGGGGGGGGGTAGACGACAATGTTAAATTTAGACACTTTTACCAAGAAGGATTTCTGTTGCTCAGGAGGAGGGGGACATTGTAGAGTTACGGGGGTGGGCGTGCATTTTTTGCCTTTGAAAACACAAAATCACAAATCTTCCGGGGAGACATCTCATTGTTCTGGGGGGGAGGATCGCCCCCCCCCTCGGACGTTTTCCTGAAATCAACTCTGACAGATGGTACAAATTACCTGCAGCGCCGTGCGAAAGGGGGGGGGAGAAGGGGCCGTTGCCCCGGGCGCGGAAATATACGGGGCGCAAAAATTTATGCTCACAACGTTATTTTTTGCCTGTTACAAGAAAAAGTTCCGGAGGGGGGGCGTCAAATTCAGCCTTTTCCCTGGGCGTATTTTCCTCTTCGCACGCCCCTGATCACCTGTTACCATCTCTACTAGAGCACCTGGCTTCGGTCCTTGTTTAAAAATAAAGTAGCAAAACAGTGTAATCGTACTTTTTTAAGTTAATTATTTTTTAGTTTAAATATCTAACAAATAATAAAATTAAAAAGTCAGAAGTTACTGTTTTTTAAATTTACCTGTCTAAAACAGAATTCTTATTCATACGGAAAACCAAAAAGGATATTATGCATTTATACCTCCTAAGACGGAAACAACCTGTCTAAGACGATAATTTTACTTATTAAATTTCGACTTAGCAAATTTATATTTATGATGTGAGAGGAAAGAGGGCTTGCATTTGGATTGCTACCAGGACACGTGGTCTCTCTGTACGGCCCTGTAAAAGGGGGAGGGGGAATTACATGACAACTCTTTCCTCCTAAGTTCCCCAATTCCTGACACACTGTACGTCATTACGATCAGTATTTGAAAGTGGAATTGAATATGAAATTGAATTAATTAACCACAAAATTCCTTTCCATGTTAATGTTACACCCCCCCCCCCCCCCCCCCCACGCACACACAGTGCACCTATTATTCTTGTTCTCGAGGTTTTTATGAATTTATGAAAGCCTCAAAAGTAATAATCACTATATGCATGCATGCAAAAAATAAGTAAATAAAAAAAAAAATTAACTTACCAAATTGATCTTGAGATCCACATTGATTGCGATCAACACTCCTTATGGTCGTCATCATTGTAACACAGAAAGCCATGATTTCACAAGTGTGCCCATATGTGTTCCCAATCTGCTCTTAAATGTGTTCCCAAGTTTAGATTTAACAAATATTCTAAGCAGATCACTTTCGGAACACTTTCAGGACACTGTCGGCACACTTTCTTTATAGTGGAACACATCCGGAACACATTTCAGTACACATTAAGGTGACTGGAACACTTTTTTTCAATCAAAGTGCTCCACATGTGTTCTCAATGTGTGCTGGGAATTTGCAGTGTAGGCTGCATATCTATTTGAAATTTTATCATATAGATATTCATATTATCCTTGTCTATACAGCTATACCTAAACCTACACTGTATACTTTTTTACAAAATCTTATCAACTTTTTAGCAAATATTTTTTTAAATAATATAATACATTTAATAATTCATATATTTATTGTAGGGACAGGGCCCAATATATGCAGGAGTATGCGGGGCCCCGGCATCCATTTTCAGTCTTACTCCCATGAGACTAATCTGGATTTTCCTTAAAAGGTGCCAAATTATTTAAATTAGCCAAAATTCATATATTTTCAAACATTTAGGAAGGCAGCGCTGTCCTTCCCCTCTTGTTTCCATATTACTCCATCTATTTATGCAAAAAGCAAATTACACCATTAAAAAACTAATGATTAAAGATTTTTTATAACAACTTAGTATTCTATTGTTTCCAAAAGAAATTCTTTATTAAAGTTTTCCTCATAACGTGACAAGTTAAAATCATCAATTATGAATAATTTCAAACATTTTCTTTCAGACATATTATAACGTACGTAAATAAGGAAAGTAAAAATAATAATAGATGCAAATAGATACTTTTTTCAACACAATGTATCATTTTATCTACAATTATCCTACTTGTATTTCGTTTTTTTTCCTTAACACGTTCGCTGCCGCTTACATGAAGATGTGATGATAGTTAATGCCGCACTGTAGAAGTGGGTTTTTCCCAAAATCCGATTTACTTTTTATAACAAAGAATCAGTGAAAGATTTTCCCGCGCCAGCGCGTGACTGCCTATTGGACATCACCCCACATTACGCGCTGGCGCGTGAGTGGCCCCTTAACGTTGGCGCCATATCACGCCCGTGTTAAGTTGTGATTATCTTTTTTAGATATCTTGCATACAGATGTGAACTGTATCGAGTACAAAGTTTATGTATAACATACAATATACATGAATTTTAATACCAACCACTTTCTACGTTACCCACAAAAAATTCAAAGACAGAGATATAAGGAGTCCCCCATAGCCTTAGATGGACATTTTATGTACGGAACCTTCTGCGTACGAGTAATACTCGCACTTGACCATTTATTTTAGAATAGAGAGATTATTTGGTCTACCATAAGTTATTTATTTTTGCAGATAATCTAACAAAAAAGTATCGCCAATACAATATTATTATTATTAGAGTATTTTAAGGTTTTTTTCGATGTCAAAAATACACAGGAAACTTCTAATAATTAAATTTAAATCTTTTTTTCTTTAAAAAAAATAATAGCAGCATTTATAGCTTTTTCAATAAACGCTTAAATATTTAATTCATAGCTCAAATATCCATTTGAAGGACATCAGGTATTTAAACTGTTGTTTTTTATATACAAAATGGCGATTAAGTAATACCCGGAAGTTAATTATCATCAAAACGTAATTTTCGATTTATCATTTTCTTTTCCTTCAATATTTTTAAATCTTTGTTTATTTTCCCTATCACGTATTTCTCTTTCCAATGCTTGACAGATTTTAATTAAGGTAGATTCAATCAAATCCATACAGCTTAACACCAGGATCTGCAGATTTCTGGTCACTGCTTTGTTTACATTTTTAAAACAGTGGTTTAAATGGAATAATACAATCAAAATTGTAATGATTGTTTCTTGCAATATAGTAAAATATTTTTAAAAAATTAAGTAAAGTAATTAACTATATTAACAAAAAGGAAAATAATTTAAAAAATGATTACATTATTAAAAGTAAAATGTCAAGTAAATAATTAATTACGAATAAATTATTTTTCATTATTCACAAAAAATCTTTTTTGTGTGTGTGTTTGTGATAAAGGCGAACCCATTATAGAATTATTTTATTATTTTGCTGCAAGCTGGGTGGCTATTGTATTTCCACAAATCAGATTTCCATAAATGAATGCTCATTTTTTTAATAATTATCTATCCTCATATGAGGCCCTTATATGCATGAGAAGGTTAATTAAGCATAGTAAAGCTGATATATTTTCTTGAGTTATTTATTGAAACTTTCCTCTTAGAAAGTACTCTATTAATTCACATCAAAATCATAAGGTAAGTAAGTTTTGTTTCACGTTTAGCCAGTCTTAACAACCAATTTAAAACTAGTCGTTGGAGGCCACCGTAATACTTACTCATCATGGATATGTATATGAAAATAAAACACGTGAAAACTATTTATACAATGCATTGCAATTCATAAACAAAATTTAAATATTGTTAATATACATAGTAATGCTCTATTAAAGAACTGCTGATTACCGATTTCGACAAATTATATAAAACGCCAAACTACTCAAGTAGTACCGAACTGCGTAAAAGAAACATCCTTATAACTCCAAAAATAATAACTCTATTAACTAACAATTAACTGCGTCGGATTAAGCGTTTCATTTCCAATTAAAATATACCAATGAATTGAAATTTGAATGAAATACAGGGTCATGAAAAATCGAAGAATGTGGAAAACAGGATTACAAATATCTCGGCAACTAATGATCTGATTGACTTCGTTCTATATGCAAAATGTGTGTTATTTTATTGCCTTTTACGTCCATTCCTTAGAATAAAAAAATGCGAAAATTTTTATATACCTTTCATCAGAACGAATTTTTTGATAGTCCGAAAAAAATAGTTCCGGATAATCGAGGTTGCTGATATTAAATAGGGTTCGTCCCATTCTTACATACTAACTGCATACAAAATTTCAAGTCTCTATCTCAATTTGTTCGGGAGATAGAGCGTTTACAGACAGACAGACAGACAGACAGACAGACGGACGGCAAAAATTTTTTTCTAAAAATATGTTTTTCGGAATCTCCACTATCTAAAACGTGTAAATCAGTCAAAAAAATTTTTCGATTTTCAAAACGATTGCAAGACTTACCCTATACTACGTATGATTGGTAAGTAAAAAGCCTGATTAAATACGTAAGGTTATTTGAAAAAAGATTGCGTTATTAGCAATATTTTTTTTTTCTTTTTCAGAAATATTTTTTTATTTTCTTCATGAAAAACTGCAAGTTCACACAAATTATCAAGAATTGCATATTAAAGTACATGCAAAATGATGTAAAAATAAAAAGTACTGTAAGTCTGTCCTTACATCTAAACTGAAAGTCTCATTGTTTCCATCTGTGATGATGTGTGAATTTTAGGCGTTTGTGGATTTTACGGAATTTACTGCAGGAATATGTTTAGGAAAATTTTTGGTCCTTTAAAGGACCCTTCATAAAATTCTTTATCCCAAAACAGGACCCTTCACAAAACATTTTATCCCTAAACAACACCCTTCACAAAATTATTTGTCGCTTAAACAAAACTTTCACGGATTTTTTTTACCTTGAAATTGATTATTTCACAAATCTAATCATTTAAATATAAAATCTGGCCAGTAAATAAACAGTTAAACTCGCCAAAGCACATATTACTTAGCTTTTTTATATATAAAAGGATAGAACATAAATACATTGTTAATTTAAAATTCACAAAATTATGACAAGAATTTTCACAGACATAAAAAAAAACTTCACAATTTCATAAAAACAGGACTCTGTGATAAAAGTCTGGACAGACCCTTGTACTGTACTTGACTATACCTTTCAGTTCTATAAAGTTTGAAATTGTACGGTACAATTCACTTAATGGCATCGTATTTATTAGAAATAAAAACCTGTTTTTTTATGTGTATATTTTTTAGAACTTACGCTGGACTCTCATTTTAAATCGATACTTTTTCCTTAAAAATTAATTAACCTTAGAAACTCGTACCATAACTGAAAACGCATTTCCAGCAATTATTGTTCGCAGGCTTCAATGGTTCCATTAGTGTTCATTTTCTCCTGTAGCCAAATTTTTTTATGTCTCCATGTAAATTAATGTAAAATTCCACACACACCACGTTTTTTAGTAAAACCTTGTAATACATTTCCATTCATAATTGATAAATATCAATTTCGATATGTTTAAAATGGTATAATATCGTTAAAAAAAGAATATTGCCCAGTTAAATTGATGGCATTGAGCTCACAGGCTAAACATACTAATTGTACATTACAGCCTTATATTTTCAAGGGTCAATTCCGTTCGAAAAAAAATGAAAGGAGGGAAAACAGCTCACCCCGTTCCTCTTTTTATGTTTAATCATTGAACCCCCTTAACTAATCACGGACATGATTTATCATAAAAAATCTATAAAAATCGGAAAATTCTTAATAATAAAAAACATTTATATAATTTAAGAGGAGTTATCCCCCTCTTTTAGACTTAACCATTAAACATCCAAAACTATTCAGCAATTTGAACGAAAACTGATAATTCTGCATTAAAAACCCATTTATATGAATTAAGGGGAGGGGATGAGCCCCCCGTTCCCCCTCTTATACATATCGAATGAACTCCAAAAACTAATCAGGGAAGTGCCTTATCAGGATATACCTATATACAAAATTTCAAATGAATCGGATATTTTTATCATGAGTTATCGCGTTACGCACGTACATACATACAGAACGGGCGGGCACATAAGCTCTCCGGCTATAATAGCCTGTGAGCTAAAAAGCACAACAAACAATCCCCCACCCCCCTCCGATAGACCGTGTAGTGCCGAAAAAGACATCACATGCAAAAGACGTGAAAATAAAGGGTGATTTGTACAGAAAGCAATTGAAAAAATATAGAGAGAAAAGTATATTATTTCGCTACGCGTTATACGTAAAACAACTTAATGATTATAATAAAATTTTAAAAGTTTTAATTAAATTAATATAGGGATATCTTAGCAATAACTCGGTGTTCGAATTGTTTAACATCTAAGTTACTACTTAGATTAATTTTATTTGAAGGGTGGAGGTGATATTAATATAGTATCTAATTTAATAGTGAAAAAACACCGTAAACATTGGCGATAATTAATAAATAAAGTAAAACACTTTTTAAAATCACCATAAAATGAAAAAAACAGCAGGACGCGTTTCGAGCTACAACAATAACAGCTCGTCATCAGCTAAACCAACACGCGTCCCTTGCCAGGTGAAAGTCTCGTCATCTGATCAAGGCTCTAAATTACGAGACCAACTTGAGTAGCTATTTGCAGTACAAATAACAGGATGTAACGCTAAGAAACCGACAAAACAAAGAATGCTCAAATTTAAAGAAACGACTGCAGGTATGAAAATGTGACAAGCGAAGTTATCGGGTTTATTGCCGCTATGTGACGATTAGGCGGTCACTCGCCCCGATATTAGAGGTATGCACGGGCCCGGGTTTGGCCCGTGGCCCGTACCCGACCCGGCAGAATTAGAATAATTTTTTAACGGGCCGGGCCGACAAGCAAAATAAACGGGCCGGCAAAAAAAATTGAACATGCCATACGGGCCGGGCAAGGCCTGTTTTCACTCATTTTTGTACGGGCCGGGCCTAAAAATGTAAAATATGAACGGGCCGGGCCCGGGCCTGGAAATTCCGGCCCGTGCAGACCTCTACCCGATACCAGGTATCTAACCCGTTAAGGTTGTTCTCAACTGCTTCGCTCAACAAGCGGAAAACGTTTTGACACATTTACAAATTCATTTTTTAATGGAAAGACATGAAACTGGAAGGCCTGACTATGGAAGCGCTCTCGAATTGAACTTAGCTTTCTATTTTACGGTAATTAAATTTCGTATAGAGTTATAACCGATTTCGAGCACGTGATCATGCGATTTTCCTCTATATTTCGACCGGTTTTTCTGCTTTCGTCGGGAAATGTGCTCAAAAACGTCAACTTTGAAGGCTTGTTATGAAAGATCTATTCTGTTTTTAAAAAAATAGAAAATTGAGTTCAATCAAACAGTTTCTGAATAATAACACCTGTTATTTTCATGCATTTCCGAACAAAAATAAATTAAAGCATATGTCACAAAGTTTCCCTTTCTGATTTAAGAACACCCTTAAGCTGAGGTAACTCCGCAGGTAGGGGCCTGGTCATCGGTTAGGAAGAAAGAAAACCAACATGTGTCCGTAAGGGTCGAGATGGACCGATGAGACCGTAATGTAACGGACTGTAACGTCTCTGTTTGCGTATCTCTATTAATGAATCGTAAGTGTTACACATTTAATTTTCAATATAATACACATACGGCGTAGTAATCGCTTAAAAAAATTTTTTGAAAAAAAATAATTAACGGATTTACACGTTTCAGACACAAGAGACTCAGAAAAATAGAATTTAAAAAAAATGCCATACGTCTGTCTGTGTGTCTGTAAACGCTCTATCTCCCGAACAAATTAAGATAGATGAAGTTTGGTGTGCTCTTGGTATGTAATAATAGGAAAAAGGCTTATTAAATATTAATAACTTCAATTACCGAGAATTTTTTTTTTCTTGGTACGAAGTATTTGTTTAAATAAAAGGTATGTAAAAATTTTCAAAGTTATTTATTTTAAGGAGTGAATATAAAAGATAATACAAAAGTTAAATTTTGCATAAAGAAGGAAGTCAATTTGATGATTAGTTACCGAGATGTTTATAATCATATTTTCTCCACTCTTCGATTTTTCATGACTCTATATTTCAGTCAAATTTCAATTCAAAGTTGGAAATGAGACTCTTAAACCGACGCTGTAATCTGTTAGTTAGTATGACTATCGTTTTTGAGGTTATAAGGATAATTCGGTGCTACTTGATTATCCCGTCGATCAAAAAAAGACGCCAAGTTTATCGCCAATTTGGCGATATATCACCAAATCTGACGACAAATATTATTCCCCGAATGTGACGCGTATTCGGTGCTATTTCTGCTATTTCGCCATAGTCCCATAGGCTCCCACTGTAATCCAATAAAGTTGCGTTTGTTAAAAATACTTAAATATACGTTTAAATTTTATTTTGGAATTGCAATGCCTTTAATAAATAGTTTTATTTTCACACATGTTTTATTTTCATATTTTAAACTATGCATATCCATGATGAGTAAATAATACGGTGACCCCAAACGACTAATTTTTTATATGGTATATACCAATGTATATTATAAAGCACAAACATCTTAAGTACAAATAATTAAATTAAACTTGTATTACATTTATTGCATTTTTTAAAAATTCTAAATAACACATATTTTAAATTTTTACATCATCGAGTGGAGAAAAAATATACTTTTAAATGCGATTTGTTTCAAAACTGTATCTAATTTGTTTGAGAACTGTATAGCCCTTGACTTAATTTCCATTGTTTTAAAATAATTTTCAAGCATGAATGTTTCACATCGCTATCACCTGTAGACGATTTCTAAGGATAAATCTGTTTGCCCTTAAATTAATATAAATAGCTCATAATTTGTTTATAGCCTATATACTGTAACGAAATTAAGACATCCATTAATCATTAAATAAAACTATTAAAAACTAGTTGAATGTGCCAATCCCAAAACTTTCTTCTATCTCATACATACATTTTAATATTTAAAAAAAAATAGTTACTCATTTTAATGCTTTAATAATTTTAATTCAATAACATACCAACTTTCATTTTCATCTTAGATTTCTGCTTCAATCAATTAATCGGAGTAAAAACGAATTTCCGTCTCTGTACGAGCCGATGGACAATAGAATGATAGGCAGATTTATTTTTTTTAATTCAGGGAGGACTTACTTGCCTTACCAAAAAATAATCACATACAAAAAAATTAGTTCAGCTCTAGAACTAACTTCATACATTTTTAAGTGATGCAATATTGAAAATGGCATAAAATTTGCGATTGCAGCGACCCCTTCCGGCGGATTTTTTTTCAAATTCAGGGCGATCCAAGTAGCCATAGCCGTACACTTACACAAGAATTTCGTTCAATTCGATGCATAACTTCATACACTTTTGGTCGGTACAGTATTGAAAATGGCACAAAAATCGCGATTGCAGCGCCCTCTTCCGACGGTTGTTTTTCAAATTCAGGGAGGACCAACTAGCATAGTCATACACTTACACAAAAAATTTGGTTCAATTCGATGCATAACTTCATATACTTTTGGTCGGTACAATATTGAAAATAGCACAAAAATCGCGATTCCAGCGCCCCCTTCCGGCGGAATATTTCAAAACTGAAGGAGGACCTGCTTGCCACAGCAAAAAGATTCACAAAAAATTTGGTTCAATTCTATGCATAACTTCATACACTTTTTGATGGTAGAATGGCGACATACAGACACACTGACAGACGGACAGACAGACGGACAGACAGACATTTTGTAAAAACATGTTTTTTGGAATCTCTGACCCCTAAAACGTGTAAATCCGTCGAAAACCGGAAGTCGAAAAAAAAATTTCGATTACAATACTTTCTTCTATTGAACATAGAAGAAAGTAAAAAAGGAATGCATTTCTTCAATTGTTAAATGCTGACGTAAGACCATAATTAGGAAAATATCTTTTTTAATGCATTTCAAAACTTTAATCAAACGCATTATTACTGTTTTCCATATCAATATGATTTTTGGTATTGCTAACGAACATTCTAAAAAATATATTAAATGTAAAAAATCTATCAGAAATTACAGCTATCAATTTAAAAAAACAATCCTAGACGTGTGAAGCTTGACTCAAACTTGAAACTTGAAATGACTCAACAAAATTCTGCAGCAAATATATATTTAAAATTTCAAACGATTCGATTGCGGATTTTTTGTGGTGTTATAAGCAGGGAAACAGACGGAAAGAGACGGACGAATCAGACGACGACTATAGGCGCTTTATATTAGATTAATTTTAGAAACACGATTATTCAATCGGTAAATTAATTATAGATGCAAATTTTTCCATTTTTCAATATTGGGTGAAAAAAGTCCGGGCCAGGATTCGAACCAGGGATGTATTGGCTGAAACCGCCAATGCTCTACCAACTGAGCTATCCCGGACACGAACACTGGAGGACTATTTCACCCAATTAACCTCAACGATCACTTTATCTGGTCTGATACTCTGGATCAGTTCAACAGAATAAATCGAAGGTTAATATATGGAACTGCAGAAAATCGCTGCATATGAAATTACATTAGATTAATTTTAGAAACACGATTATTCAATCGGTAAATTATTATAGGTGCAAATTTTTTCCATTTTCCAATATTGGGTGAAAAAAGTCCGGGCCAGGATTAAATTAATTTACCGACTGAATAATCGTGTTTCTAAAACTAATCTAATGTATTTTCGTATGCAGCGATTTTCTGAAGTTCCATATATTGACCTTCGATTTATTCTGTTGAACTGATCCAGAGTATCAGACCAGATAAAGTGATCGTTGAGGTTAATTGGGTGAAATAGTCCTCCAGTGTTCGTGTCCGGGATAGCTCAGTTGGTAGAGCATTGGCGGCTTCCGCCAATACATCCCTGGTTCGAATCCTGGCCCGGACTTTTTTCACCCAATATTGAACTAGTTGGATGTGTCAATCCCAAAACTTTCTTCTATCTCATAAGTACATTTTAATATTAAAAAAAAAAAAAAAAAAAAAAAAAAAAAACGTGGTGACCTCAAAGTTACCCACTATCGAATTTCCTCGAACATTTGACCTAGCCTAATGAGATTCTGGTATCCAAAAAGCCTAAAACGCAAAATTTAATTAATATTTTGAGAAAATGAGCTTAGTAGTGCCGCATGTTGGGTAACTTATACTAAAACCTAATAAGCATCTACTTATGTCAAGACCTAACAGAATCTGAAATTTGATGGAATTTCGTCCATTAGTTCTTGAGATATAGTTATAACAAAAAATTTGCAAAACGTAGCACAGCAACACCATATCTTGGACAATTTATGCCAAAACGTAAAAAAGCGTTTAATTATGTTCTGGTGTAAAACAATCTGAAGTTTGATGAAATTCTGTGCATTAGTTCTTGAGATATAGCTAGTTAAAAAAAAACCGTGTAAAATATAGCACAGCAGCACCATCAGTTGAAGGATTTATAACAAAACGTAATCATTGTGTAATTATGTTAGATGTCATTTTGTAACAAAATCTGAAGTTTGATGAAATTTTGTGCGTTGGTGTTGAGATATAGCTATCGAAAAAATCGTGCAAAATACAGCATAGCTGCACCACCTGTTGCAAGGTTAATACCAAAATGTAATCAGCGTCTAATTATGTTATATATTCTAGCGTAACAGAATCTAAAATTTCATGAAGTTCTCTGCATTAGTTCTTGAGATATAGCTATCGCAAAAATCGTACAAAATGTAGCATAGCAGCGCCACCTATAGGGCAATTCACACCAAAACCTTATCAGCGGCTATGTATCTCAAGGTATCGCGGAATCTGAAGTTTGGTGAAATTCTGTACATTAGTTCTTGAGATATAGCTATCATGAAAATCATGAAAAACGTGGCATAGCAGCGCCACCTGCTGGCCAATTTACACCAAAACTTAATCAGCGTCTATGTATATCAAGGGGTCACATAATCTGAAGTGTGATGGAATTCTGTGCATTAGTTCTTGAGATATAGCAATCTTGAAAATCATGAAAAACGTAGTATAGCAGCGCCACCTGCCGGCCAATTTTCACCAAAAATCAATAGGCACTAATTCATATCAAGGTCTAACTGAATATAAAATTTTATTAAATTTCGAGCATTAGTTCTTGAGATAGAGCGCCCACAAATTTTTTGTCACATACAGACAGACTCACAGACAGACATTTTCTAAAAATAGTCAAAACGTGTTCAGGACCTTCTAAAACGTATAAATCCGTCGAAAACCGGAAGTCGAAAATTTTCATGAATCCAATACTTTCTTCTTGTAAAGATAGAAGAAAGTAAAAATGGAAAAATTTGCATCTATAGGCGCTTTATATTTATATAATTACACACTCACCTAAAAACAGTTAAACTTAAAAGAGGAAATTCCCCAGGTAACTGACTGATATTCACAAGGCAAATGAATAAGTATTTTGTAACATACCACACAAAATATACCTTTTTCAAATTATTTTTTATCTGGTTTATTGCCTTTTCTTAAAGCTGAATCCAATGTTATAATTGAATTTTCAAATTAATTTTTGATTAATAAAAAAAATGTTTAAAATTATGGTAATTGACTGACATTGATGCAAGCTATACATGAAAAGTATAATATAGATTCAATTAGAGATTCTTCTGAAGTTAATGAATTTTAAATAAAGTTATATTAGCTAATAATCTTTCAGCATTTTATTTGAGTTAAAAAAAATGCTAGAATAAAGAATGAGAGCAATTTACAACAACTGGTAACTGACTGACATTTCTAAATATTCTAAAGAAAAACATTCAAAAGTAGGTAATAAAATATTATAAAGTTTAGACAAAATGCAAGTAATTAAACACTATTATTAATTCCATTCTATTAACAACTTTTGTTTACATAGGACTTTTTTTTGTGATAAGCTGTGATGATTTTTTTCTTTTCGATAACTTCAAATGGACCAAATCTTTGAAAAGTTATAGAGGTATAAAAAATAAACTACTTTTCTATTTCTTCTACATCATCTGATCTGGACCACTCATATCGCAACCTTTCTACAAAAATGTCATAGCTCAAAAAACTTCATATTTCAGAAAAAAAAAAAAAAAAAAAAGTTTCAAGTGTGATAGACTCAATGGGTATGTCGCTGACATAACTGCTACCGCATTGCTGGATTTCAAGCGCACTATTTTCTATTTTAGGTTATTGTTAGAGGAATGAAAACCACGTAGAACGGCAGTCATAACTCAAATAACCTAATTTTTGAATTGTGAAACTTTTGTAGCAAGAGTGCGATGTTTGTCTAATTCCTTTTTCAAGAATCTCACATTGACCATTCCTCCATTATGATCTATCAGTTTTCCTATAGATCACTTTTCTTATAGATCACAATAAACTGTCTAGTAGTTTCTTTTTACTAACGGGTCGCTTCACAGATTTCTTAATTAATTTTTTTCTGAAAGCAGTTAGTTTAAAAATTTGACTTCGGCTATATTGACTGTAGAAAATGTTTTTCTTTACCGTCTTAAAATGATGCATTTTTATGTACTAGGAATGGTCAAAACATCACAAAATCTTTCATCTAATTCATTTTTTAATGCACTTACATCTTTTCCTTTAACAAGAACAATTGTATTTTCATATTTTCTTTCTTTCTGTGCATTGTGGAAGGCTAAAGCACAATTAATGACTGATTTTTCAATAAGCATTTACATCTACATAAATGCTTTATTTTCTAACTGATTCTACCGGCAGCTTTTTTACCATGAGAGGTGGCAAAAAATACCAGTCAAAATCTTTGCAAAAATATGTTAAGTAGCATATGTTGTACTGTTGTTTGAAATGACTTGCTGCTCCATTAGAAAACTAGTCGTTGGGGGCCACCGTAATACTTACCCATCATGGATATGTATATGAAAATAAAACATGTGAAAAGTATTTATACAATGCATTGCAATTCATAAACAAAATTTAAGTATTGTTAATATACATAGTAATGCTATATTAAAGAACTGCTAATGTACCAATTTCGACAAATTATATAAAACGCCAAACTATTCAAGTAGTACCGAACTGCGTAAAAGAAACAACCTTATAACTCCCAAAATAATAATTCTATCAACTAACAATTAACTGCGTCAGATTAAGCGTCTCATTTCCAATTAAAATATACCTCTGAATTGAAATTTGAATGAAATACAGGGTCATGAAAAATCGAAGAATGTGGAAAACAGGATTACAAATATCTCGGCAACTAATAATCCGATCGACTTCGTTCTATATGCAAAATGTGTGTTATTTTATTGCCTTTTACGTCCATTCCTTAGAACAAAAAAATTCGAAAATTTTTATGTACCTTTCATCAGAACGAATTTTTCGAGTCCGAAAAAAATAGTTCCGGATAATCAAGGTTGCTGATATTAAATAGGCTTCGTCCCATTCTTACATACTAACTATATACAAAATTTCAAGTCTCTATCTCAATTTGTTCGGGAGATAAAGCGTTTACAGACAGACAGACAAACGGACGGCAAAATTTTTTTTCTAAAAATATGTTTTTCGGAATCTCCACTATCTAAAACGTGTAAATCTGTCAAAAAAAATTTTCGATTTTTAAAACGATTGCAAGACTTACCCTATATACTACGTATGATGGGTAAGTAAAAATGTGTAACGATGAAAAACTTGTATTTTTAAAATTCTTTTCGAAATAATTTAAAATCTAATTATTTAAAATTCCTTATTTTTTCTATTATCTAACAAAGTGTTGAGTTATTTTAAGTTAACAAAGAGTTAAATTGGTTTTTGTTTATGTAAAAAATAAAACTAACTTTATTAGGAATATTAAGAGTATCATTTTAAAGTTAAATAAAATGTCAGTGAGTTACAATCTCAATATGTCAGTCAGTTACCTAGGAATTTCCGATGTTCCAGATCCAAACTTCCGATTCTATTTATTCAGTATTTAAGTACTATGTTTTTAAACAAAAAATACACATTTTGAAATGTTTCCAACAAAAAGTTTCATGCCGAGTGATAAAAGTTAATATTTTTCAATAACTGACTGACATTAATGAGCTTAGTTTAAAATTGCTCCTAAACGAAATTTTATAAGGATATTGTGCAAGATAAGCTTACACTATAAAACTCTATAATGTACATAACAAAATATACTAACCATTTATTTTAAAATTAGAAAATGTTTTTAAAAAATTGTTGATTACTGTAACCAAATTATCAAACAAAATTTCTGAAAGGAGATAGACATCTATTGTGGCTTTAAAAAAAATAAAACAATGTTATAATTTAATATTTAACTCTGTACTATTAAAGTAGATAGTTCAAACCTTAAAATTCTGTACAGTACTCGGTATTTCGTTGATACTGAAATTTTTATGCTGAGGTTGACATTTTCATGGAATTGTCAAAAGCGCAGCCGCAATGAAATTTAAATCGCAGTTCCAGCAATCATTCAAATACAATGTTGTAATCTATTTCTTTTCTGTGTCCCTGTAAATTTGTTAAAAATGCTATGATTGTCCTTTTCTAACGTAATCGTAGTGAAATTCAGTGATTTATGTTAGTTTCAAATAGCGTAATGTCATTAAAGTACTCTGCAAACGATTTTTCCCCGTAGCCTATAATGTAATGTAATTCTTTTGGGTGCCTCTGTAAGTGAATTATTAATCCCATATACTTCATACACAATACCACACATACCTAGGGGACCTTAAATAAGGTTAACCGATTGTATGAAAATTCGAGCATATTTGCTTGAGTTAGAGCGTGGACAGATGGTCAGAGGAACAGAAAAACCGAAATCATTGTCGCGAATTCGATTAATATTTGTAATTACTTTGATGTCCACACTCTCATAGTGACTCCATAGTCATAGTTTTATTTTTCGCAGACGATCACGAAAAATGAAAAAGTAGTAGTAGAATTATTCTGGAATAAAGTGTGTGTTAAGTTTTTATCTGAAATGTTTTGAAGCTTCGTTTCTGTAAGATATTTACGTTATTTTCACACGTTTAATTATAAAACGACGATGTCTATATTTTCGGGTAGATTTTATAGCATCGAGATCGCATTGTTTGTGATAATCATAAACACTTTTCAGCTTTGTTGGAAAATGTTAAAAAAGATATGTACAGTATAAGAAAAACATTACAAATTTAACGGGCACGATTAAAAATAGCGTCCGTTGATAAATACAAGGACTTTTTCATATCTAATCTAATTTCTTTGATACACGAAAAAAGCTGAATTGTATAAGACAATTCAGCTTTTTTGCACAAACAAAATCGCCCCTTGTTATCACGGTATTGGGAAAAATGTATTCGGCGTTCAGTAAATATTTGGAAGATGCTAAATTTAAATTCAATATTCTTGAAAATGTGAAGATATTAGTTAGCTTTTTTATTATAACTTCATGCCTGGCTATTGCTTATAAAAAAGTCATTAAAAGGAAAAACTACTTAAATGTTTTTCCATCGAGAAAGTCCCGATTGTTCAATCTTTATGGAAATATTACTGACTTCCTAAAACTTGCTAAAATGGATCAAATTACTCTGAATATATGTAAGTATACCATTGATTTTATTAAAATGTTGCATATTGAACAGAATTAATATATTGTTCAATGTCTTTGAAAATATAGAAATGTATTGTAAGTTTTTATATTTCTGTAATGTCTGTGGTAGAATACATCTAGAAATTCCGTAGTTCAGCTAATCTGAATTCCGACCAGAAAATTCCTGTAATAGATTTTAAATTATTTAAATGCGGAATATCTATTATTAACTCTTGGAAACTCCGTTGTCTCCGCTGCGGAGACATCATCTTTCCTTCCGAAATTTGTTTTTGGCCACCAGTAATAAAGGAAAATAAAATTTTCCTTATTTAATCAGAGAATTTCTGAAATTGTCTAGTTCAAGGAAAGTTCTTTTGAAAAAGTGGTGGTAATCGAATAAAATTTGTATAAGAGACACTGGAGTCCGAAGGGTTAAACAGAGTAAATACAGTGTCTCACAAAAGTGATGGGACACTTGTGCTTTATAAAAAGAAACTGCAATAAAATAAATAAACAAACATGTGCAAAAATTTTTTGGGTGTGTTTCATATTTAAAGTTAGTAACAATTATTACATAACATACATTTTATCAAAATATTAAAATATTAATTTAGTAAAAATACAATTGTTCAGAACGGAGCAAAAAATGGCTCACATAAGTGATGGGACACTTATTTTTCCATCAAATATTTATCCAAAAATTTTACTTTTTAAAAGGTTTTAATATTTTGTTGGATTTCCTTTTACTTTTAAAACATGATTTAATCTTTTTGGGATGGATTCGACTAATTTTTTTGTGATTTCTGGAGTGATTTTACCCCATTCTTCTTGAAGCACCGATTTTAGTTGTTGTTTTGAAGAAATGGTGTGTTTGCGAATTCTTGATTCCAATTCTTGCCAAATATTCTCTATGGGATTTAAGTCTGGAGATTGTGGTGGTGTTTTTATTATTTCAGGACAGTTATATAGCAACCAGAGTCTAACGTTCAGAGCAGTGTGCTTGGGGTCATTGTCCTGGTAGAATTTAAAATCGTTATGAAGGTTCAATTTTCGTGCTGAAGATTTCAAATTTTGCTTTAAAATATCAATATACTTGTACTGATCCATTATACTGTCAATAAAAACAAGATTACCAACTCCAGCGGACGATATACACCCCCATACCATAACTCCTCCTCCACCATGTTTTACTGTTGGTACCAAGTTCTGTTTGCGAAATTCTTCCCTGGGTTTTCTCCACACCAAGATTCTACCGCCAGAACCAAATATATTAAATTTACTCTCATCAGCAAATATAACTTTATTCCAGTAATCAGAATTCTTATTTATGTTGGATTTTGTGAAAGCTAGTCTGAGTTTTTTATTCTTTTCACTTACGAAGAATTTTCTCTTGGCTACTCTGCCGTGATATCCAGCAGATCGAATTACCCTTCTAATAGTCTCAGGATTAACAATTATTCCATATAATGCTTGTAAATCAGCAGCAACTTTTGAAGCACTACTTCTTGGATTTTTTTTAATATTTCGAACGATAATTCGCTTTATTCCATTGGATAGCTTTGATGGTCGGCCAGGTCTTCTTTTATCCTGAATCATATGATTCTTTTTATATCGTTTAATGATATTGAAAACTGTTGAACGACTCAAGTTAACTGTTTCAGCAGTTTTTCTAATAGATTTTCCACGTTCAATATGCAAATTAATAACTAATTTTCGAATTTCAGGCGAAGTTTCTTTTCGTTTAGCATTCACAGCTACACAGAGCTAAAAAACACAAAAATTCCAAAACAAACTGGAGAGAAATACTGCAGATGATTTTATAAATTATTGTCAATTGCTTTTAAGTAAAAATAAAACCCCCAAAAATATTTTTATTGCTTATTTCAGACGATTTTTGTTGCATATATAATGGTGTCCCATCACTTATGTGAGCTATTTTTTACTCCGTTCGAAACATTTGTATTTTTATTAAATTAATATTTTAATATTTTGACAAAATGTATGTTATGTAATAATCTTTACTAAATTTAAGTATGAAACACACCCACAAAAAATGTGTACATGTTTTTTTAATTTATTTGATTAGTTTCCTTTTGTAAAGCACAAGTGTCCCATCACTTATGTGAGACACTGTATTTTTTATTTAAATTTTCTAGTGCGAATCTGAAATAGTCTGAATTTAAAAGTCCACTAAATTTACACTACTGTTGCTATCATACCTATCTATATTATACAGGCCAAACGTATCTGTGCGTAACGCGTACGTCATTTTGCGAATGGCAACACTTTCTTGTGCAACTTCGGTTTTTGCAACTTTCGCTACTGCAAATTTGACATTTCTAAACATCGCACATTTTAAATTTTTACACCGTCGGATAGAGAAAAAAATATACTTTTAAATGCAATTTGTTTGAAATCTTTATCTAAATTTATAATTGAGATATTATTTTTTTATATATATATACAGCTTTTAGTTTCAATTTTGCAACTGTGGCAACAGAATCACTTCATTTTCTCTTCAAATTGAAAAACAAAATAGGAATTAAAATGCGCATATTATGTCAAATATATCGTCTGTGATCGTGTCAATTTGGAATATTTTTTTTTCATTCGCATTTATACTAAACATAAAAGCCTTAATTGATAATTTCGTCATAAACTGATCTTTATTATAATTTACTGATTGCATATGCAATTAAAGTTTCATTTTAATAATTTGGACAGCGGAGTTTTGTAGTATTTTATTATATTTTAGCTTAAAATATTTGGTTGAGAGTTAGACTTACTAATATAAGATTATAATATAAGCATTTTTATTGTAATTAATTTTGTAGATTCAGTATAAGTCAATGAAACATTTCCTTCTTAAACATTTTCTTTCGTCGAATTTCGACGGGTTACACACTGTTAAAGATAAAGGTGACAAACCGGTTGCATTTGGCGCCCAGGGGTGAAAAGTGTTACTATTAAGGTGTTACCCGAGGGCTTGAAAATGTGTTTGGGGTGCCATTGAGTGTTTCACGCTAATTAGGGTGCCGCGTAATGCATACCGTTGGACAATTTTCACCCCTTAGTCATTTGCGCATGCTCTGCTACATGTATCCTTGCCCTTCAACTCGCTATCACTGGTGGATCAACACAGCATTTTTTTCCTATGATGACTATCACCGCTATACGCTATCCCAATTTTGTTTAGAACTTCGATCGGCTAAGTTTTGGCGAGCTTTATTATATAAAGCAACCTTTGAATTTCAGGGCATTTGAACATTTCAGGGAGACTTTGAAGGTGAGCTTGATGGCCGAGTGGTTCGAGCGCTGAGCTTGTAATCAGACGTTGCGCGTTCGAATCCAACGAGGACCAAAAGTCGGTTTGTATGTTTTTTTAATTTTTTATTATTGGGCACTCTGGATTAAGGGTGCCATCTTTTCACCCCAATTAAAGGTGCCATTTTGGCTCCTTTAGGGGTGTCACCAATGAGACAAGCCTTTCACCATTAAAAGGTGCAATGTGTCACCATTAGTTTTAACAGTGCACCTCGTTTACTATCATGGTCATTAGAAGAATATCTTTATGCGTGATTATAATTTATAATAAACGAGTATGACATCGTAATTTCAGTAATTGCAAAATTTTTAATAATAAAAAAAAGACTTCAACTATTTTATATTGCAGTAGATTCGAAAAATATTTAGGGACTTTTAGCCCTGTACCAGAGTATAAACCCTTTTACTGTGAAAAATGTTAATTTTTCAAACGAAGCAAGTGTACCTCAAGAATTTAAACGCTTTACAACTTCATTACCCACGAAACACTGTTTCTTTCAGACAACAATTAAAATGACTTCATTAAAAAATAATGTTACACCCTTCTCCTGACCCGTAAAACAAAAGTCGACTCTCGTTAATTCGAAATCGGATAATACGAATCTTCGCTTAATTCGAACTAAACATGAAGTCCCGAAATTTTCAATAGTAGAATAACGTTAAACTTTTTCATTAATTCGAACTCATTTTCTCTTGACATCGTTTAATTCGAACTAACGAGAATTCCTATTTTCCATTCTTCCTTTCTTTCTCACGGATTTCAGATCATTTGAATAATTTTCTTTCTTTGATTTTTGTGAAAATTGAACCGAACGAGTATACATATAATCCTATGCATTTGATATCCACTTTCTAAATGCCCCGTCTGTCCATCAGTGACGCTTCATATTTTTCTTCCATTGTGCTTGTTTCTAATCTTCTAATTAGTTTATGTATTTATACATTCTAATTTAATATTAAGTCATATTCTGATGATAACAGACAATAAATTTAAAAAACACTATAACATTAATTCGTTTGTAATAGTACCATACTAAGCATGTTCTCGTTTCATACTTCCCATAATTCGAACTTCGGACAATTCGAACATTTCTTGTGGTCCCGACGAGTTCGAATTAACGAGAGTCGACTGTATATCATTGTACGGTAAAATACTTATTGCAATTTTTTAACCTTCTAAATATCGCATGTTAAATGCAATTTTCTTGAAAACTGCGACTCAATTCTTTACTGAAATATAATTTTTTTTTATAGTTTTTAATGCCACTATTGTAATGGCAGCAAATGAAGAACTCCATTTCTGTTGACTTTAAAGGGAAAATACAGTCGAGTCTTTATATAACGAAATCCATTGTTTCAGTAAAAAATTCGTTATATAGAGAAATTCGATGTATAGAGAATGATGTTAAAAATCGTATTTAATGTGTAAATTTTGAACAGATATAATTTTTGATCTTTTTAAATAAGAATTTGAAATGTTTAAAAGTTCTTAACATTTTATTTCTTAATTATTTAAGCAGTTTCAAAAATGAGAACAAACATTTATTTGAAAGCTTAATGAAAATCAAATAAGGAAGGCTTGCATTAATTTCAGATAAAGATATCTATAATTTTTTGTTGTTTTCATTTTAAAATTGTTATGCTCTCAAAAAAGAAAAAAAAAAGCTCAAATTTTAGCAAGGAATGAAAAATTGTAGTTAACATTTTCCTCCATTTGAAGGCCTCTTTTATGTGCCTCTCATTGATTCCTCTCTTATATGTGTAACAATCCAATTGACTCTGTTTTGAGAAGGATGTGGAAAGGTGTGTGGGAGGTGGGATGAATTCGTTGGATTTAAAGAACAAGAAGAAAAATTATTAAAAAAAATAATAATAAATAACTCAGCACTGAACGATAAATCAAAAATAAGTGATGGAAAATTTATTCCATATCATTTCGAAGCTTTTTAAAACTGAATAAATTAAGAGCAATTTATAAAAAAATTCGTTATATGGAGATCGATATTTCGCTATATAGAGACTGTTGTTAATGTAATCATGCGAAAAGGGGACCGTTCCTACTAAAAATTCGTTATATAGAGAAATTCGATGTATGGAGTTTCGTTATAGAGAGACTCGACTGTAGTAGATTGCTATGTCATTTTGTTGCCATTTTCTCATAAAAACTTTTACAAAATAGCAATTAAAATTCCTGCTATGCCAAAAATATCGTCTGATATAAAAGTATAGTTTAAAGAATATTTATGTGACTTTAATTCTGCGCATTTACTTAACTCCTATCAAGAAACTGAAAGAATGCAATTTGATTATTTCAAGTGTGATAACATTTTCCGAATCTTTAAAAACGAGGTGGAACCCGTCGACATTCGACGAAAGAAAATATTTAAGGAGGAAATGCTTCGTTGATGTATAATAAATCTACAAATTTACTTACAGTAAAAAAATGCATCTTACATTATTACAACTATTATAAAAAATACATCTTATATTGATCAGTCTAACTCTAAAACAAATAATATTTTAAGTCAAGATTAACAAAATAATATAAAACTCAGATGCTCAAATTTTTAAAATTAAACTTTAATCGCATATAAAATCAGTAAAATATAATAAAGATCAGTTATTATGATTAATTTATCAATTGAAACTCTTATATTTGGTATAAAAGGGAATGAAAAAAAAAATTTCAAAATAACACGATCATAGAATTTCACGCAAAATTAAAACCCGTCATAATTTTCATCTTCTCAAAATTTAAACACGCACTTCTCATATCCGTATTTAAAAAATGGTATTTTAATTTGTTCATTTTAAAATCACTTTAACTCAAAACTTGAAGTTATTTAACTAATAAATAAATAAATAATAATAAAAAAAAAAAAAAAAAAAAAAAAAAAAAACGAAATTACGAAGTTTTATAAGAAATGATATTTTTAACAAAGTATGCGCATTTTAATTTCTATTTTTTTTTTTTTTTTTTTTTTTTTTTTTTTTTTTTTACACCTATTTTAAGAGAAAATAGAGTGTTTCTGTTGCCAAAATTACAAAATTGGTACAAAAAACTATAAAAAAATTAATAACTCAAAAACAAATTGAGATACAGCTTTCAAACAAATTGCATTTAAAAGTACATTTTTTTTCTCTGTACGACGGTGTAAAAATCGGAAATATACGATATTTAGAAGTATAAAATTTGCAATAGCGAAAAATGCAAAACTGAAATTGCATGGGAAAGCGTTGCCATTCGCAAAATGACGTATGCGTTACGCACAGATACGTTTGGCCTTTATAATACAGATATATAAATGACTGATTTCTGATAAAACATGAGGCTATTATAAACTTCAATTTTCATTATAAAAATTAATGTTACAAACAAATGGAGACCTTTGGATTATTTTGTCGATTGTTTTGTCAAGTTTCTTGGACGCCGTTCATGGCTTTTTGCGGAGTTTGTGTATTATTACGCGATAGGAGTGTCTTATGCATACTTTTCTATAAATGTCATTTAAGGATAGTAAATTTGGAATTCATATGCAGATGCAAATGATGTTATTTTATATAAAATAAAAGCTTGTAGTTTAAGTTTAAAAATGACATTTTATTTGTACTTTCTACATTTACATAGATTTCTTTTTTAACGGTGGCGACACGAAATTATGAAAAAGCAGCATTCTTGTTCTAGTCTTTTTTGTTTTATTTTTATTTTACTTTTTACTGATTATTTACATTATAAACGCTTTTAACGATTAAAACATTAATTTTTGGTTTCCCTTCTGATACAATCTTAGAAACGCCCCCGTACTCATTTCTATTTGCGTAGAAATTTAACTTGGCGTTTTCAGTTAAAAAATTTTAGCATAAAAATATGTAGATGAAGATCATCCGTCACAGTAAAAACAATATCAATAAAATCAACTTTTTTATAATACAGCTATAAAAATATTTACCGAAAGTCGCGCATTTTCTAATATATTAGTATATAACCCCGTAAAAATTACGGAATTTTCACTTGCATTTCATTTTCATAATACTTCATACAAACAAACAGAATGAAAATTTTATTATTGAAGAGTTTGTATTGTAGAAAAGCACATTTTAAAAATAGCAATAAATTTCTACAAGTACAAATAATATATACACTATATTGCCATTGATTATGGGACACTTGCGATTTTAGACATTTTACTAAATATCTAGAAAAATACATGAGGAATCATCTCGAAACTCTTAGTGTATAAATATAATAGTATAAGTCATACATCTCCGTGAAGATTTTTTCCCGAAACTCCAAAGGGGGCCGTCAACAAATTAAAAAAGAATGAATATCTTTTGAATAACCCTGTCAAAACTAATGTAGCAAAAGAGCTCAAACTCTAGATTGTAATTGAATACCTTATTGTAATAAGCCTTGTTCATTTTTATGCAAATAGCATGCATACTCGCAGAGTAATTAAGGTTTTTATAAAAATGATCCCAAATTTTTCCAAGTTTTTTCCTTATAATTTTCAGAGTTCTTAATATAAAATATTATTTTTTTCAGAAAATATGACAAACAACATTGCACACAGTACCCTGTAATCAGAATTAAAAAATAATGAAAATTGTATAAAAAATTAGTTGGTTTACTAAATAATTTTTTACTGCACATGCGTCAACGATATCAAAATTTCATTTGCATATTATGTTAGCTAAATGTATAGAGCAACTTTTGTGAAAGTCACAAAATCATAACTTGAAAATTCTGACAATAATCGTCAATTGAATAAGTCGAAAATCCGTTATTCTCAAATGAAGCAAAAACAAGAGGGGTTGTATCCATATATTCATTGATTAGTGTCAATATAGAATACACAATATGGGATGTACTACTGCATTCGGATAAAATCCCTCATTTTTTTGCTTCATTTTGGAAACAACGGATTTTGTCCTTTTTCTATAGACGATTACTTTCAGAATTTTCAAGTTATGATTTTGAGACTTTTACAAAAGTTGCTCTATACATTTAGCTAACATAATATGCAAATGAAATTTTGATATCTTTGACGCATGCGTAGTAAAAAATTATATAGTAAACCTACTCATTTTTCATACAATTTTTATTATTTTTTAATTCTGATTACAGGGAACTGTGTGCAATGTTGTTTGTCATATTTTCTGAAAAAAATATTATTTTATATTAAGAACTCTGAAAATTATAATGGAAAAACTTGGAAAAATTTGGGACCATTTTTATAAAAAACTTAATTACTCTGCGAGTGTGCATGCTATTTGCATAAAAATGAACACAGTGTATTACAATAAGGCATTCAATCATAATCTAGAGTTTGAGCGCTTTTGCTACATTAGTTTTGACAGGGTTATTCAAAAGATATTCATTCTTTTTTAATTTGTTGACGGTCCCCTATGGCGTTTCGGTAAAAAATCTTCACGGAGATGTATGACGTATACTATTATATTTATACACTAAGAGTTTCGAGATGATTCCTCATGTATTTTTCTAGATATTTAGTAAAATGTCTAAAATCGCAAGTGTCCCATAATCAATGGCAATATAGTGTATATGTATATATATATATATATATATATATATATATATATATATTTTTTTTTTTTTTTTTTTTTTTTTTTTTTTTGTTAACTTGATATTTAGTTTTTGAAAAAATTTTAATTTCCAAACAAAGAGCAGTATTTATTACAATAATAGTAATAATAATTAGTAAAATAAAACTCAATTTCTGAAGATTTCACAAAGCATTAAAATTAAATATTGAAGTTTTTTAAATTTTAAAACACATTATTTTTATTGAAAGCATGATTCGGCAGCGGTTTTAGTCATAGGTATATGATAGATTCTTAGTTCGATCCTATTAGGCATCGATTACAAAGCTTTGTGTCTTGTTTTTAAATTTGGATTTGGCGCCATCTATACGCATTTAATATAGCAATATGCAGCAAAACAACTTTTTTTTTAAAATGGTAGTTTCTTATAGAAAATAGCAGAAGCAAGAGAGACTGTTTTAAATTAAAATCAATTTTTAAAAGTTTCATTTATGAAACTTTAAAAATTCAATCCGTAAATTATAAAAAAAATAATTCTTCTTCTTCTTCTTCTTATTATTATTATTATTATTATTTTTTTTTTTTTGTAAAATTTTAAATTAAATGTACCAGTTTTTAAAAGCTTAGATTATATCGAATTCGAAATTTGCTTGCATTGTAAACGAAATTTTTATTTTTTATCAAACGTCATTTAAATGTAAGGTATGTACAATATCATGCACTAAATATATTAATTACATCAAAGAAGATAAAATTTTTATTTCAGAGCACGTGAAAAAATAATTTCCAGTTATACTAATGTAGCCATGATAATATCTTATATATCCATTACAACTTGAAGGAGAAAAAAAGCTTATTTTATTTATAATAGAAAATAAAACTTTAAAAAAAAAGCAGATAAATGCTAGCATCTTAAAAAAAATTAATAAAACTAAATTTAAATTCAAATCTGCAACCGCTGAGAAGCACAATGGTTTAAAAACAGGTTTGCGAGTCCTTTTGTTAGTTCATAGATAGCAGCACTTAAGTAACTTGAGATGAGAGTAAAACGGCGCCGTGAGCCGATAAAATGCAATCCTACTCTTAAATGATAAACTTATCAATTCACAGTTCCGCTGTTATCTTTATGTATTATAATTGGGTATCATATACATGTTTTATATGAAAATATGCTGAACAAACGTTATTTCAAGTGGAAGAAATTTTAAAAGCATCATTTTAGCATCTGTTTTCAGCTAAGTCTAACGTGGCGTTTAGCTACAGTCGATTTTCAGATCAGAATGGTTCGTCTCGGAACCGTTCCTACACTTTTCTTCAGTCGCATTTTATTATAAATAGATTGAGATTTACAAAAAATAGGATTTGAAATGGTGAAAGCGAATGACTGGTCGCGCGTAAGATTACAAGATTCCGAAAAAGCACACTACGTAAAAAATTCTAAACCAATCACAGAATGAATCGGGACTTTTTACTAGTGGATGACGAAATTTTCTGTCCTATGACACTGATTTACGGGGAAAACTCTCCTAAGCATCCCTATCAATTAAAAAAGTAAACTTAACTACTTAAACTCAACTACTTAAGAACTTAAATATTTAACCGTTTTAGGGGCAAAGTACTTATGTTGCTAAAATGTTAAAACGGTTGAATCACATCCGGATCTATGAGCCAATTTACTTGAAAATAAGTAAAATATTTTCTTCGCGTACATTAAAAAAAGCAAAAGTTTAATCGAACATTCTGATGCTATTATAGTACTTGGATAATTAAATTAAGTAGTAATATATACAATACCATATACAATCATGCATAAATATACAATGTATAAAATATTACAATAAATTAGTTTGAAAATAAGTAAAATCTTTTTTTTTTTTTTCACGTACGTGATAAAAACAAAAGTTTAGTCCAACATTCTGACGCCATTATCATAATTAGGAAATAAAATTAAGTAGTAATATATACAATACCCCTTCACCTTTCAGAGAGTCCAATAGAATATTATAAAATAAAATGAATTTTGAAACAAAAAAAGAAGAAAGGAAAAAAAAAAAGAAAAAATTCTAGGTATGAAAACAATTGGAATACAAGAAAGGAAATGGAAAGAAAAGTATTTTAAGGTGAAAATAGTAAATTGAATGGAAAAAAAACAGAAAATAAAATATGTGATACATACATACATATCTATGTGTATATTATATGTGTGCATACTTTTTTTTAACAAACTTGTATTTTACTTTATAGATGTACTGCAGGTATTAATGGGATATAAAGAACTATTTAAAAATGAAAGCTTCTTTTTCTTTGGCATTTCGTATACTCCATACATTGTTGCGACGAAAGCTAAAGCCGTAGAGGTGAGTTTTTCTATTCCAAACAAAATTATTTTTATTCTCATATCATTAGGTTTCTTTTCTCTTTCAATGGTACGAATTAAATTTAATATCTGAAATCACAATAAAAACAGATTTCGATTTCATAATGAAAACAGGGCTTTTTGTTGAAATACAGTCGAGTCTCTCTATAACGAAATTCCATACATCGAATTTCTCTATATAACGAATTTTTAGTAGGAACGGTGCCCTTTTCACATGATTACATTAAAAACAGTCTCTATATAGCGAAACATCTATCGCCATATAACGAATTTTTTCATAAATTGGTCTTAGTTTATTTAGTTTTAAAAAGCTTCGAAATCACATGGAATCAATTTTCCATCACTTATTTTTGATTTATCGTCAGTGCTGAGGGTTTTTTTTTTTTTTTTTTTTTTTTTTTTTTTTTTTTTTAATATTACTTCTCTCCTTGGTCTTTAAATCCAACGAATTCATCCCATCTCAACAGAGTCAATTGGATTGATACCCATGCAAGAGAGGAATCAATGAGAGGCACATAAGAGAGGCCTTCAAATGGAGGAAAATGTTAACTACAATTTTTCATTCCTTGCTAAAATATGAGCACTTTTTTTTGAGAGCGTAACAGTTTTAAAATCAAAACAACAAAAAATTACAGATTTCTTCGTTTGAAATTAATGCAAGTCTTCCTTATTTGATTTTCATTAAGCTTTCAAATAAATGTCTATTCTCTTTTTTTTTTTGAAGCTGTTTAAAAAATATAAGAAATGGTATGTTAGGTTAATATTTAATTTTAAACATTACAAATTCTTAATTCAAAAGATCAAAAATAATATTTGTTCAAATTTCACACATTAAATACAATTTTTAATATCATTCTCTATATTTCGAATTTCTCTATATAACGAATTTTTTACGGGAACGGTGGATTTCGTTATACAGAGACTCGACTGTATATATAAATTAATATAGAGCTGCAGGTGGCAAAATAGACAATCACCTCATCGAGTTCACGGATGAAAATATAGGATTAGATAAATCTCGATTCGCATATTAAAACGTCATCGGTCTGCCAAGTCATATCTTAATGGAAAGCACCTAAAAACTAGATTTTAGATGTTGATTCATAGGTTCACAATTGTGTTTTCCTGTTCCCAACCGTCCATGTCTTCATACTTTTGGGTGCAGGAAAGCACCATGTAAACCTACAAATCAACCTATAAAATCGAGTTTTTAGGTGTTTTCCATGAATTTACCGTATTTACTCGTGTATAGGGAGCACGCGTGTATAAGGCGCACCATAAATTTGATACGCTAATGAAGAATGACCAAATGAATTTCAGTCAAAAAAAAAGTCGTAACAAACATTACACCATACCAGAAAGCAAGACGAAAATGCATTTTTAGACTTCGGGCTGTAAGAGAATGACGGGAAATAGGAACGAGTGACGGTAAAGAGAATTGCTAATTAGCGGTTAGATAAAGTCATTAGCTCTGTTGTATAAAAAATTGCAAGGAATGGAATAAATATGCAGTAATACTTCAATTAAGTAAAATTTTCCGAGTTTTAATATCTTCTTTGGGTAATGTCTTGTTTCATATCTATATCGTTCGACTGCATCCAACAGTAAAAAATTATTCCGTGTATAAGGCGCACCTAGGAGTTTTGCCCTGATTTTTTGGAAAAAAAAAAGTGCGCCTTATACACGAGTAAATACGGTATGACTCGGCAGACAGATTGCGTTTTAATATGCGGATCGAAATCTATCTAATCCTAGATTTTCGTCCTTTAACTCGATGAGATGATTGCTTGTGCTACCTGTGTCACCTTCCCGGTCTGATGAAGAAAGTTTATATAACGAACTCTGAAATGTTTTCAAATCCGAGTAATGTATATTGTCTTTTGCATAGCATTTTCTAATCAGAGGGTATTACTAACACAATTTTTACACTGTATCTTCTTATCCTAACAGTAGCTGATAATAATTTCCTACTTTAATAGTCTTTCTTTTATTTGCATATCATTCAACCAAATTATTTATTTTTTACCATTAACCCTTTTGGATCTGGAGATTAATAGAGCATGTCTTTTCATCGAGTGTTATTTTGTTTTAATATTTACTTTTGTTACATTCTCATATAGGAATGATAGTATACGACTATGCCTTTCTTATAATCAATTCGTTTACGTTTCGATTTCATTTAGTTTGGATTTAATAATAAAATTTTGCTTAATTTTCTTTGAACCGTTGGCGATTTCTTTATTTTATATATACACTGGTGTCCAAAAGTTAAGCATAATTGGTAATTAAGTAATTATTTTTAAGTAATGAAAGAAATATAAATCGAAATGTGGTGAAACTCCAGGTGTGTAAACAAAATAGTACGCGTCATATATTTTCACGAAGAGTTTTCCCCGAAATCAAACAGGGACCGTCAACAAATTGAAAAAGAACGAAGATCTTTTGGATAACCCTGTCAAAACTAATGTAGCAAAAGTGTTCAAACTGCACATTATGATTAATTGGCTTATTGTAATGTACTGTGTTTATTTTTATAAGGATAGCATGTACACTCGTAGAGAAATTAAGGATTTTATAAAAACAGTCCTAAATTTTTCCAAGTTTTTTGCTTATATTTTGCAGAGTTCTTATTATAAAATAATGTTCTTTTCTCAAAATATGACAAACATCATTGCACACAACACCCTGTCATCAGAATTTAAAAATAATAAAAATTGTATGAAAAATGAGTATGTTTAGTAAATAATTTTTCATTGCGCATGCGTCAACGATATCAAAACGTCATTTGCATATTGTGTTAGCTAAATGTATAGAGCAACTTCTGTAAAAGTTTCAAAAACATAGCTTGAAAATTCTGAAAATGGTCGTCTATAGAATCAACTCAAAATCCGTTATTCCTAAAGGAAGCAAAAAAATCAGGGGTTTCACCTAAATATAGTTGTACGTGCAATATTGTGTAGGCACTAAACAATGGAATATGGATACAGCCCCTCATCTTTTTGCTTCATTTAGGGAATAAAGGATTTTGATCTCATTCTATCAACGATAATTTTCAGAATTTTTAAGCTATGTTTTTGAGACTTTCACAAAAGTTGCTCTACACATTTAACTAACATAATATTCAAATGAAATTTTAATAGCGTTCACTCATGCGCAGTAAAAAATTATTTAGTAAACCTGCTCATTTGTCATACAATTTTTATTATTTTTTAATTCTGATGACAGGGTATTGTGTACAATGATGTTTGTCATTTTTTCAAAAAAGAACATTATTTTATATTAAGAACTCTGCAAATTATAAGCAAGAAACTTAGGACTGTTTTTATAAAAACCTTAATTTCTCTACGAGTATACATGCTATGCTTGTAAAAATTAACACAGTACATTACAATAAGCCAATTAATCATAATGTGCAGTTTGAACGCTTTTGCTACATTAGTTTTGACAGGGTTATCCAAAAGATCTTCGTTCTTTTTCAATTTGTTGACGGTGTCCTGTTCGATTTCGGGGAAAACTCTTCGCGAAAATATGTGACGCGTACTATTTTGTTTACACACCTGGAGTTTCAGCACATTCCGATTCATATTTCTTTCATTACTTAAAAATAATTACTTAATTACCAATTATGCTTAACTTTTGGACACCAGTGTATATTTCACCGTTTAAATTTAAAATATAGGTTACTTTTCTGAATGTTATAAAATGCAAAAATACATTAGAAAGTTTTAATATCTGATAAATACTGTTGTAATACGATATTTTCCAAGCGCCTCAATGTATTCTTCCTTAACCTATTATCATATGACAGCGGTTCCCACACTTTCTTGGTACGCGACCCATCTTTCAATGAAAAAAATTTTCGCGATCCACCTTTCAGTAAAAAAAAAAAAAAAAAAAAAAAAAAAAAAAAAAAAAAAAAATCGCGACCCACCTTTCAGTAAAAAAAAATAATTTCGCGACCCACCCAAGTTAAAGTTGTATATCAGTATAGCAATTTTTGTGTGATCTCTATACGCTCCACTATGATATCCTACGAAAAACGCAATTTTCGTACGGAAGATACATTATCAACAGAAACAAGAATCGATAATCTCAATGTGTGTAAGTGAATAGTAATTAAAACAATGCATAGACTACAAACATAGTTAAAAGTACGTTAATTATTTATGAAAACATAACTTTATAATCTATGAGTTTTCTGGTACTGGTGTTTTCCAATGTGGTAACATATATTAACAAGCAGTTTGTCTCAGTTCTTGTCTTTCAAAAACAAGAAAGTAGAAAAAGCATGTTCTCATACACACGAAGCGTTGAATTTCATTAATGACCTCAAAGCTGAGTGAAATATTTCTGAATATTCTGTTCGTATATTAATCTAAAAGGAAATTAAGGATTTTCCTGGAAATATCATTTCCTGTTGAAATTGTGATCTTTTTAAACAGATGAAATAAAAGATATATTTTGATGACAAACCTCGATTGTTTCGCGACCCACCAAAACAACTGCCGCGGCCCACCAGTGGGTCGCGACCCATAGATTGGGAACCGCTGTCATATGACATGAATTGAATAATATACAAAATAAGCATATTCATTAGATTTCAGACAATGGGATATTCTTTAAACTTCAGTAAGTCCATTTGGATAGCTAACGTTATTTCAGTAAAAATTATTTTGTTCTCAAAATGGGAAAAAATTGAACCCGAAAGGGTTAAGGAATAATTCTTCCTCTTTAAATCAAAATAATAACAGTTTTATGAATTGTTATCGAATTATATATCGAATGTGAAGAAAATCCATTCTGTGACTTTTGAACAACTTTTCAGGCCACGTTTCGTTATCGAATTATATATCGAATGTGAAGAAAATCCATTCTGTGACTTTTGAACAACTTTTCAGGCCACGTTTCGTTAGCAATCTGTTAGCAATTTTTCATCAAAGGATTATGCATAACATAACGTTTAATTAACTTAAAGTTTATTTATTTTTTGTAACGATTCCTCACTCTCCGACAATTGAATAACAATATTAATATTTGGGAATTTTTTCAGAGACAAAATTTGCCTTGCATACAATATTTCGAATGAAAATCAAATTTCAACTTTTTAATAGCTTAAGAGGCGCAAACGCCAACCTAGTGGAAAGATTTCCATGCTCATCTTGTGCTGCATTTTTAGCCTTTCCAACATCTAATAGTGAGAAGTTCTAGGCTGGGTATCGTTCCATGTGGTTTAGTCGGTAAAACATGAATGTGCTATACTGATGGCCTGGGTTCGAGTCCCAACATAGAAGCTTTTCACTAGGTTGGCAATTGTGTCTCTTAAGCAATTTGAAATTTAATTTTCATTTAAATATTGTATGCAAGACGAATTTTCTCTCTGGAAAATAGCCACCATTAATACCACTGGTGGTTTACAAGTAGATTTATCATTGTATTTGTCCTACAGTCTTATCATACCTTTGATAAACCTACGCGTCAACTACTGGTGTTATTCATTTTTGACTTATGCACCACTTCACTTCCGGCGATAATGGATCATTATATTCCCCTATTAATACTCTTCCACAAAATAAAGGATTTTTTTGGACAAATTAACTTACATTGATAAAATGAATGCGTGTATTGCTGATATGGGCTGTGAACTTCTGCAGGAATATTTAAACAAGAAAATTTTCCGTAAAGTTGAAGAATTATTCCGCACTGGAAAATGGCCAGATAGTATGAAATCACTTATTAAGATCAATCATACTGGTGTTACTCCGATGTTGACTGGGAGACTGAAAAGATCATAAGTCAGGTTTACCATTGAGAACCATAGTTTCCCGCTGTGTTGCACCCATATACTTTTTAGAAAAGGCTTTCGTGATCTTCTTGAAGTCGATACTTCCTATATCAGAATTTGCAATTTTATCTACAAGAGATTTTATTGATAAAGTTAAAGTAATTCCAGTTAATACAAACAGCATTATGGCAAGTTTAGACGTAGTTTCATTATATCCTTCCATCAATATGCACGAAGTCATAGAATATATTAATATGATAATAGATAAAAATTCAAATATGTCTCAAGCTATCAAAACCTCCCTTAAATCTGGCCTAAACGTAATAGTTTTCAGTAACATTTTCGTTTTTAATAAGAATATTTACAGACAGTTGCATGGTGCGCCGCCGATGGGATCACCAGTATTCCGGTTTGTTTGGTGAATTCACGTTAAGACCACTAGAACAAAAAAATATTTAATACGTTTAATTTGAAACCTGAATGTTGGTTCCGTTATGTTGATGATGTTTTCATCTTATGGAATCACAGTTTGGCTGAATTATCTGTTTTTCTGCAAGATGTCAATAGATTAAGTAATAGTATTAATTTCAACATTGAAGTCGAAGAAAACGCCTCCCTTCCATTTTTAGATATTCAAATTAATAGATTCAGTTCAAGTTTAAAATCTTCAGTCTATAGAAAACCAATAAAAGAAAATACAGTTATCCCGTTTTCAGCCAACATGCCCTTCGAATACAAAATATCTGTATTCAGGTCATTTATTAAAAGAGCTTTTATGATTTGTTCGGATGACAAATTAAATAAAGAAATTGAATTTATACAGAAAATAGCTTTTGACCATGGTTTTCCTGCAAAATTTGTGAATAAAATAGTTCAACAGTATAATACTCCTCCCACATCTGGCCAACGACAGGATAAGCTTGTGGCTTACAGAAAATTTCATTATATCCCTTATACCGTATATAATTGAAAAAGTAGAAAAGATCGCACAAAAATATAACATAAAAGTTGTCGCCATTCCACCTCCATATCTTACTGACATCGTTACAGATAAGATCGACAAAATTCCAATAGGTCAAAAATCTGGTATTTATGAAATCCCCATCACTTTATCAAATAATGTTAAAAAAGTCTACATCGGCATGGCAACACGCAAACTTTTAATTAGAATTAAAGAGCATCGCAGAGATATTAAACAATATAAACAGAATACTGCTCTTTCTCGCTTCTACTTGGCGAACAAGGGTTGCCGTATTAACTTTGGTGAGGCCAAAATAATAGTTCCGTGCAATAACCCAGTTGAAGGTAAAATAAGAGAATCTGTCGAAATCATTGCACGAGAAAATAAACCTTGTAATTATAATTTGTCCTACAATATACCAAAAATATGGCATAACATCATAAAATCTTAAAATTTATCTCGTTGCAATATTTTAATTTTTACTCACGTGTATGTGGCAACATTTTTAAAATTTTTAATTCATTTCGATTTTAATTTATTAGAAATATTATCTCTCGATCAGGAAGCAAACTTAGCCCTTTCATTATCATATTTTCCTGAAGACGGCGCGAACGTTGATATTTTTATTTTATTTTAATTGTACAAGTTCATATTAAAATTCTTTTTTTGTGAACCATTGAGCAATGTGTTGTATTTTAATAAATACGTTCTTTGTAGTTAAATTTTATAGTGCAATTGTCCAGTATATATTTATTTTCATTTTTATTTAAAAAACTGATAATTTTTCATGTTTACGTCAAAGGCAAAGTAACATCGGTGTTTCAGGATTGTCATTTTAACATTTTATAGGAAAGAGTGCTCAGACCTGTGTTATTGTGATCACTATATTTTTAGAATATCTATTTATTTTACCTGAAGAACTTCATGTTAACAAGCTTTTTTATGAAAATGAGTTTGTTGTTAAAAAAAGGCACTATACTGGCAAAGGATTAAAACAATGCATTTAACCAAACAGTACAAGTTTCAGTAACAATGAAATATTCCTTATGTTTGTTGTTTGTCATAGTTTTCGACAGCCAAGAGCTATTTCGGACCACTTAGTTGTTATCTGTATATTAATCCTCATTTCAAAAGTAGAAGTTATCAATGTCTGCCAGACGACATCGAATAAAAGTTTTCTCGCTCAGTTCAATTTTGTGCAGGTCTTACGTGCCCTTCTCCATAGACAGGGAGGCGACCGCTCAGCCAATCACCTCATCAAGTTGGAAGCTGAAATCTCAGGATTAGACAGAATTATATTAATATATTAAAATGCAACTGGTCCACCAAGTCATATCTTGTAATATGATGAAATAAAAACAAATCAGTACATTTTTTACGTGATTTATTTTACATACATATTAATTTTTATATCTATTTAAACTTGTGTGCGACAATTAGAAGAAAAAAAGTAAAAAAAAAATTGAACTGATGATATTAAAATATATATATAGTTAAAGTAACAGTCTTTTTCAAATCAAATCTTTATCTAACAGTCTTTTTTTTTTTTTTTTTTGTGATTTGTTGTGTGACAAGAGTTACTCAGCTGTAAGTACACAAAATTTAAATTCTCTAACTTATATAGTTTTTGTGTACGGACTTTGCGACTAAAAAGTCATTTAAAAATACTGAAATGAAAATGAAATATCTAAATAAATTTCTTCAATAAGAATAAAATTAACGAGCGGATCATTTTACGTGACTGAAGAAACCCCCTAATAGCCTACTTTCCTCTAACATGTCAAGACAAATCAAATAAGTAAAGATTTGTTTGTATAACATTCTTTGAAATTTATAAACATTAATTCTATCTCAACTTCACATTAGATTAACAGATTTGTTTAACAAATTTTCAGGAAGTAATTTCTGGGTCAAAAAATATGGAGAAAAATTGGATGTATGGCTTTCTTCATCCCTGGTTAGGAACAGGACTTTTAACAAGGTAATTATGAAAAAGTGATTGCTGCTTATTTAACTGTTAATCAAAAATTAGTAAAAAAATTTACTGTTTAATATAGATTATTAAAATTTGATTAATGTAATTTTTTGTTGCCATATAGTTATCACTATATTGAATTATTCATTTATATATGTAGACTCAAAATGTAGTATAAACTATCACACATTTTAGGCTTGAAAGAGTCGATTTTAAAATTGTTTTTGACTCATTCTGTTCACTAATCTACTTTTTAAAAAAACATAATGTATAAAAGAAATTAAAAGAAAATTAATGTCAGGGCTGTCATAGGTGACGATATATTAATTCTATCTCGCATCATTTTTATTTTACTTATTATTTTTTTTTTTTAACAAAAAAATTTCATCTACGCTTTGACAATAGAAATGCAGAACAAATATTTATTATACATATATTTTCTTTAAAAAATAAATAATAAATATTTTCTTTAAAATGTGGCACGAAATAATTGCCTGCGGCAGCCCTGTAATGTCGACCTAAATTCTTGAAATTGATAATAGGAGCTAAATGAAGTAAATAATGAAACATTTATTAAATTTTATTGTATGTATGTCGGCCAATTATCTACGCTATGGGATATAGGCCTTAAGGGGTGGGTTGCCCTCCGTGGGGGTCTTTCTAAGGGAACCTAACCCGTATTTACGCAAGGTTCGAAGAAAACCACGGAAAACTCCAAGCGGTTAGGCCGACGGTCGCGATTGGATTCGAACCCAGCACCTACCGTCTACCACTTTGAGGTCAGAACCTCTCGGCCACTGGTGGGGCTTAAATTTTATTTATTTATTTGAATAACATACATCCGACTTGTGTGCTCGACATGAAAGCCTGCTTATAAGTCATCGTCAATTTACCAGGACGAGATAGCACAAGGAAATTTACAACACACGAGAAATACAACCAGGAGCTCCACACAAAGTGTGTACAATGGAGCCAGCGGGAATCGAACCCACAACCTCCAGGTTAGCAGAGCGGCATCTTAACCACTCGGCCACGGTAGCCCAACATTTATTAAATTGCATATCTCCTACCAGTAACGGAACCTTCATCACAATTGCATATGGACTCCGATAACGGCTAACGAGCGGTATTTCTAAATAACGATTTGGTATTTCGTATCTTAGAGAATACCCGTTTCTTAGTAACGAATACGTACGGTTTGCAACAGCTCTACTTTTAAACGCGGCGAATATTAACGAAAAAACTCAAAGTTTGAATTAGTCTATGGTCATAATCTTTTTATATATAAAAGTGAAATTTTGAATGTTGATTAAACAGATTGTGCTCTCTAATATGCTACCAATAGAAACTGGTTAGCCTTTTACGAAATTTGTGAATTGTTTAAATAAAAATAGCTCTTTTTTTTACACTTTAAGTCATTATGCGCACGATATCTTGTGAAGGTATGAATTTTTATGAAATTTGGCCTAGCTATTAAGCATAGATGTGTGTTAATGAATGTGTAAAATGATATACTTCTAAGTATTTACAGAGGTAATATTTTTATTTATAACTACTTTTATTCAATGAAAACTTTAATTTTTTTATTTTTTTTATAACAAAGCTATTTTTTTCATAGTTAATGTATTAATCTTGACCTAAGAGTAGGTCATAATATGTATGTGTTTGTTATATAAGGTGTTCTGGTGTAATAACGCCAGGTGGGGTAATAGCGCCAAGTGCTAATATTACGCATAATTATGAAATAATCAGGAAAATGGCACCTGTGGGCTCTGCGCAGAAGGCCTCTGAGTCATATAAAACACAAACAACAGTTTAAAGTTAATTTGTTCCATTTATAGGTCTTATCTCTTTTAGAAGCAACTAAAATTAATGCTTGATTTAAAATTTGCGAGGTACGTTCTGTGATGTGAAAACTATATATTTACCAGCAAATATTTTGTTTACTATTTAAATTTCTAGTGCATTTCATGTACTATCAAAATGTTGTAGAAGATTTTGGATATTTTCGCGAGATAGTTTGTAGTTTAATATGAACTGCGCAATAAGTATATCGGGGTAATTACGCCATTCCTTGGCGTTAAAACCCCAGTTGATTCCTTACAGTGGCGGAACTACATCCGAAGGGGGGGGGGGGGTATTTTTTATTTTACGTACGAGAAAGCATTATTGCCATTGTTGAAATGGTTAGATTAAAGGTGTGGGGGGGGGGGCGATACCAATAACTGACTTCTTTTTTAATACTAATGTAAAAACTATTGTAAACTCTTATAAATAAATGATATCAAAATGTTTTCGATATTCTAATTCATGCATTTTCAAAATCAGGTTTCTATAAAATTCCCATTTAATTGTTCAATTGAATTCTAAATTTTAGCTGTCCACTTTCTCAGCGTTCTGTTTTTCAATATTTTCAAAAATTAACCTTTAACTGGTGTGATGTAAATTGTAACGTAACTAATGAGAAGGGGTCTGTGAGACCGTAAGATCAAAAGATGAATAAAAGGCATTATTAACTCATAGGATGGTATTTTGTACTAAACGTATTGTACAAAACGATTATAATCAATATTCATCAATTTAAAAGTGTCTGGTAATAGTACTAAAGTTCCAAATTAAACAAAATTTTGGTAGCGTTTGTAGTTAAATTGAAAATTAGAAATTAAACTAAAAAAATTGCAAAAAGAAATGGTCTGTGAGACCGGTAGTTAAAGGTTAAAAGGTTAGTTAATTAGTTAAAGGTTAAAAGGCGATCAATGATTAAACCTCATAAAGTACTACTTCTGCACTAAATTTTTTGTACTGCATTAAGTCTAATTAAATTTAATCCATTTAAATATTTCTAACAATAGTACGAGGACTTCAAACGAAAGAGAATCTCAGTTGTACCTATAGTTAAATTGGAAATTGGTTAAAATCTGAAATTTGACCCCCCCGCCCCCCCCCCCCCCACACAAAAAAAGAAAAGAAAAAAACAGCGTTTAATGAGATAGCTAACAGCAGTTAAAGAATGATTTTGTTGGTAATATAGTGATAATGAAATACAACCACATGAATCATGTGTAAAATTTAATATGTGATCTTACCGGGATATTGATAATAGGGAAATCTTATTTACATTACATTATGATTACATTAATATGTTACATTATGATTACAAAATAAGGTTAAAACTATGCAGTGTTTTTTATACTTATATTTAAGTAGGACTTTTTAAATAAACAGAAGCTCAGGGTGTTATATACTGTACTGCTCCGCCAATCTCTTTTTCTTTTCACTTTCATAAAAAATTGAATATTTTCTATCGCGTAGAATGCATATATAAGAACATAAATACTGATTTAGATAAACACGGTTAAAACCGTCAATGTTTCAAATAATTTTATTTAAACGGTCCTTTTTAGGCAAAAAAAAAAAAAAAAACTTTCAGTTTTTGATATTCTTTTGTCTCCCTCCCCCCTTCTTTTTCTTGCACTTTCACAAAAAATGAAACATTTTCTATCGCTTAGAAAAAATTTTGTCAATAATTTGTCAATTTCTAGGGCTGTAGAGTTTATACTTTTAGAAATGAGCAATCTACATGGGATTATTCCATCTTATTTTATAGATTTGTTTGCATGGCGTTATTACCCGCATAGGTGGGTAATAACGCCAAATAGCATTGTTCAAGAAATCACGCCATTACATTTTATGAAAGCATATCTGTTAAATTATTTTTTTTCTGTAAATATACAATGAGTTGCTGTATCAAATCCTATATTTGTTTGAAAAATTCAATCTAAAATTAAGCTGTGAAAATTGGTAGAACCTTAACGTGACGTTATTACCCCAGGATACCTTATAACAAGTTTCATAATAATCTATGCATACGTTCTCAAGATATCATGCGCGCAGTGATTTACGGAGTGAAAAAAAGTGCGGTTTTAATTTCAACAATGCACAAATTCTGTAAAAGACTAGTTAGTTTCTAGTGGTATTACATTAAAAAGCATAATCCGTTTAATCAAAAGTTAAAATTTCATATTTATACATAAAAAGTTAATAGAGATACACTAATTCAAACTTTTCAGTGTTTTTGTCGAATTCGCTGCGTTTAAAAGATACAAGACCTCTTAAAGCACTCTTTTGGAATGCTCTTTAATGTGGATGTCTGCGTTGATTCTTTCAAATCTTGTTCAAAAAGGTTTTATGCCGAAATTCGGATAACCAACTCCTTGGAAATATTCAATTCATTGGCATACCCCAATATTCAATCGGCTTTCAGAATTCACATGTTGATGAACTTTCTCAATTGTTTCTGGCGTGCACACGGAAAAAACTTCTGTTAAAGCAACTAAATTTTAATTAATATAGCTCCAACCAAATATTTTAGTTCGAATGACGAAATTGTGCTTGGACTGACCAAATAATTATTTTATTTTAATAAAATTCTATGATAAATTTGATCATTCGTACCAAAATTTTTGGTTGGAGCTACATTAACCAAAATATAGTTGTTTCAACAAAACAGTGTTTCCGTGCATCCAGCGTATATTCCCCACATTTGCAGTCTTCCCGAAAACTGTTAAATCATACAAATCGCGTGAATGGGATAATGCTTCCTTTCCGTACGCTTGCTTTAACATTTCATGTGAGTTTTGTAGAGGTTTTAGCCCAATCTGAAACAAAATTTTATATTTATTCTCTGCTCCATATTGATTTCGATAATAAAAATTGAACAACTACGTTTTGGTGTGTATTTGAAGATCAATCAGTCACTTTCTTCTGAAGGGCTCCGACGTCGTTGGACATGGTAAATAAACGACCTTCCAAATACAAGTATTACCGCATTGAGACGATTTCCGATTCTCGCACAGTTACGTCAGTCATAGAAATTAATGGCCACATCTTGTACATTTTCGCTGTCATGATATTAATGAATTATTATTTTATTATTTATTTATTTATTTATTTATTTATTTTTTACAGTCATGGAAGCAAGTGGAAATCCCGAAGGAAACTACTTACACCGTCTTTTCACTTTGAGATCCTGAAGGATTTTCTTCCCGTTTTCAACGAGCAGTCGCAAATCCTAGTTAAGCTTCTGGAAAAAGAAACCAAAAAACCTTGGACTGATATCGTCACACCTATAACGTTGTGCAGTCTAGATATTGTATGCGGTAATAAAGTTTGCTTTTTACTTGTAAGGGGCTATTTCAGTCACTTAAAAAGATTCACTTGCTAAGGCTAATTCTATAGAAGAAATTTATAAAGATATCTCTGTTACATTTCAAATTTAATTTATTTTATTTTATTTTATTTTATTGGGGGGAGGGGGGAGGGTGTGTGGAAAGGGAGCATTGGATGGCTGGGATTGATCTGTATAAACGTCCTTTTTTTATTTTTTAGATTTTAATTGCAGATTTTTTTATGAGGATGTTTTCACATTCGAAACCGGTTCGGAACGAGAAAGTGTCGTCATTACAAATATCTGTAACAAAATCGAAAAAGTAGAAAACGGCATTTGTACAGATCGATCTCAGCTATTTAATGCAATAATAATAATAATAATAATAATAATAATAATAATAATAATAATAATAATAATAATAATAATAATAATAATAATAATAATAATAATAATAATAATAAAATATTGATACATACAACCAAGATATTTTTATAGGTTCCTTTCACAGAATTAGTATTAGCTTACGGGTCTTTCGATTGACTGAAGTAGTCTCTTTATACTTAAAAAATAATCTAAATCTGCATGCCTGTTTAATCTATGCTAATATTTGAACAAAGAAATATTTGTTTGTTCCCCTCATGGCCATTAGAGTTAAAATGACAAATCATTAGCATTTTGCAATTTTAGAAGATTTTTTTTTTTTTTACATAAAAATTATTTAGTAGTATTCATAGTATATGTGAAAACACTAAAATTCAAATAAAAGTAAACATAAATAAAGCTATTCGCTTAGCAAGTTGGAACTGAGATTTTACTTTTGAAATCTATAAACAGTGTTTTGACTACCAAGGACAACCTAAAAGTCAAAGAGCTTCAAAAATTTGTTACCATGTGTCTACAGGTCTTGTCATCCTTTTTTTTTTAAACTAAAAATTCATATAACAGTTAGTGAGAAAATGCGATATTCAAATGTGCCACATGTTCATATGTGTCCCAGGCTCCCATATATAAAATGAGAAAAAAGGTTCAAAATACTTTTTAATTATCATTTATTTAGAATTAATGTTTTTTCTTATTAATTTAAATCCAATTGATTCGCCGTTCCAACATAGATTATAATTTAACACGTTATGTTGTTGCCATTACCACCATGGGGGTTGTAACTAGTAAACCGTTGGACTAGAAGCTTGGCATACGACATCATGGTTAAGATGTAAAGGTGAAGAAATGATTTCTAAAAAATTCAAAACTCTCAATAAAAACTGAAATGAGCATTAAACCTGCAAAACACATTCTAAATTATCATTTATTTATAATAAATTTTACTTCTTAACATTTAATCCTTTGGGGACGAGCGACCCGTATACGTGACACTTAAACTGCTCAAAATCCTTGATTATTCTCACCAGTAAATTTTTATTGAAAAATTTCCTTTATTTAATCCGGGTATTTGACCGATTCAAATAGCCAAAAAAAATCTGCTTTCAAAAACAGGCGACAAAAGAATGAAAATTCTGCAAAAGTCGCTCTTCCCGTAGGGGTTAAGACTAATTTTCCCTAATCATCATCATCATCATCATAAACAACCGGTTTCGATCCACTGCTGGATGTAGGTCTCCCCCAGATTTTTCCAATGTTTCCTGTGTAGTGCTTTCGTCATCCAATTTACACCTGCGACTTTTCTAATTTCGTCACTCCATCTTCCCTGTGATCGTCTTCTTGGTCATTTTACATCTCTGGGATACCACTGTAGTATATTTGTGCTCCATCTATTGTGTTGTCTTCTTGCAATGTGCCCAGCCCATTTCCATTTTAGCTGTTTGATTCTTTCAAGGATGTCAAACACTTTTCTCTGATTTCTTATCCAGATTATCCTCTTTCTGTCTCTTCTAGTTATGCCTAGCATGCATCTTTCCATACTTCTCTGTATTGTTTGTAGTCTTTGTATCATCCGTTTTCTTAGTGTCCATGTTTCTGCTCCGTAAGTTAGTGCAGGTAAAATACATTGATTAAACACTTTTCTTTTCAAACAAAGAGGCATATTACTTTGCAGAATAATATTGTTCTTCCCAAAAGCACGCCACCCACATTGTAGTAATGTCGTTTAGTCAGACTATCGATTAATTAGTCATTTTGAATTATCAGTAGCAATATAATTTATTCTAATAGAAATGAACATACAAATACCACTTCGCATTTTTCAAATATTACGCGAAAAAGCCGCAGGTTTAGACTGTGTATATCTAAGAATTTGAATGCCAATGCACAGTTTTAATTTTTTGTGTGATTCTTTTCACTTTTTTTACTATTTGAAATGATGTCACAGCTTTGGCAACTACGCGTAGAAAGTTGTAAATTTTAATAAGTTGATTTATCTTAATTATCTTGTTTCAGAAACCACGCTTGGAGTTGACATAGGGGCACAAAAGGACAGTGAGTCAGAATACGTTCAAGCTGTTTCACGGTAATAATCACTTTTCTGAATGAAAAATTATATGCTTTTTGGCAATTGATGTTATGAAACATAACTGAATTGTTCCTCTAGAAAATAAAAATCTTTCAGTTTCATCACAATAAAGAAGCCTGTATTCAAGCATCTCGACCGTTTGAGTAAAGTTTATTAAGCTTAAAGAGACGTGGAACACATAAAATGGTTCAAATGGTCGAGTTTTTAATTATCGGCTTAAAAGTAGAGCCAACAGATTATGATGCTAAATGAGTATGAACATAAAAAATTATGGTGTTTGAAAGCTTTTAAACGATATACTTTAAACACAGCAGGTGTGTATATGTATACAATAAATGAATAATATGATGATAAATACATGAATAACATGCAAAAATACTTCTTTAAAGATAAAAAACCAACGATTATAAATGCACAAATAAAGTAAGAAAAGGTAGCAAACAGCCGTTTCGAATATACTAAGGAGATTCTTCATCAGTGCAAAACTCAGCGAGCTAGAAAAAGCAAAACTGAGCTAAGAGACAGAGAGACGCAGGCTTATATACCCGCTACGGAAATGATCCCGCCTAAAGGAAAGCAGCCAATGAGAAGAGAGCAGCCTAACAACTGGCTGGACAAGTAGCGACATCTACCGGAGAATAAACAAAACAAAAACTAAAAAGCGAAGGAAAAAAAAGGTTTAAATTAAATTAAAGATTTCCAAATGCTAGGAAAATAAGGCGTACTTGATAAGTCATTGACTAAGGAGTGAGAATTTTTAATGATGTGGTAAGCTTCCCAAAAATTAAGATCAAGAATGGAAGGACACTTTTGGATGATGGTAGCTGAAGAAAAGTTAAACTTATGTTGTAAAGACCAACAATGTTGAGCAATGGAAGAACGTTTAAGCTCTTGATTTTTGACATATCTTTTATGTTCCATTAAACGAAATCTGAGAGCACGTTTAGTCTGACCAATATAAGAAAGGCCACATTGGCAAGAAATTTCGTAAATACCCCAGTTATCTAAGCGATCAATGGGATGCTTAAAATTTGATAAGGCAATTTTGTTAACAGGAGAAAAAATAACATTGAAATCGAACCTTTTTAAAATTTTAGCAACTTGCTGACTGATTTTGGGGAAAAAAGGCAAAACAACCAAAGTATTGGCATTTGAAAAGTTTTTACTTTCAGATTGGGTGGATTTTGTTAATTTTCTATGAATTGAATCTATAATATTAGGGGAATAACCACGATCAACAGCAATAGCTTTAAGATAATTAAGTTCATCACTGAGTAACTGAGGAGTTGAACAAATATTGGAAGCCCGGAAAACAAAAGTTTTAAAAGCCGCAACTTTCTAGTTAGGAGGATGAGAAGAATATCTATGAGGTGGAAGACTGACCGCAAAAGGTTTACGAAAGACAGTGGTCTGAAAATTATCATCATCGCGAATAACAAGGACATCAAGAAAAGAAAGGCAATTGTTCGATTCAACTTCAAAAGTAAATTGAATGTAAGAATCAATAGAATTCATAATAGAGAGAATACGATTTATATCTGTATTCACATCAATTAAAGCAAAAATATCATCTACGTAACGAACATAAAACTGAAATTTTAAGACTTCAAACAATTTTATTTCAAAATAGTGCATATAAAAATCGCATAAAATCGGACTAAGAGGGTTACCCATAGCCAAACCGTCAGTCATACGAAAGAAATTCCCGTTAAATACAAAAGTGTTTTGAGACAAGCAAACACGAGTGAGATGAATGAGCTCCTCGATTTCGAAAAAAGAAAAATGAAATTCACAGAGCCTTTTCTTCAGGCAATCTAAAGCCCCTTCGACAGGAACATTAGTAAATAATGATGAAACATCAAAAGAAACCATCATGTGGCCTTGTGGCTTAAAACTGTGAAGTTTCTTGACAAATTCAAAAGAATTTTTAACAGTGAAAGAATTACCGCTTGAAAGAGGAGAAAATATGGAAACAAGATATTTAGCAAGTTTATAAGAAGCCGTACCGATAATGGAGACAATGGGTCTAAAAGGAATGTCAGGTTTATGAACCTTAGGTAAAGCATAAAACCTGGCACAATGAGCAACTGAAGGAATAAGAGACCACTTTAATTTAGCAGGAATAATGTGCGAAGACTTAATGGCAGATTTGATAGTATCAATTTCACTAGAGGAAGGGTCTTTGTGGATATCCACATAGGGACCATCATTAATTAATTTCTGGGATTTCTCCAAATATGTAGACTTGTCAAGAACAACAATCTGACCACCTTTGTCAGCCTTAGTTATGGTCAAATTCGGATCAGAACATAAACTTTTAAGACATTGTTTAACTGAACTATTAAGATTTGGCTTATAAACATTAGAATTAAAATCGACAGTATTGGCAATGAGATGCCTAATAGACTCTTTTTGAGAAGGAGAAATAGTGCTATGCTTAAAGGCACGTTCAATAGGAGCAATCAGACGGAGTAACGAAGGAGTGGTAGATACAGAGAAATTGTTGTTTAATTTGAGAGCATTAAGCTGATTATTATTTAAAGCGACACTAGAAAGATTGACAACAGCATTTTGATTAACAGTAGGTAAATTGTTGGAATTGTTAACGAAAGAATTATTACAAAGTGTACTAAATTTCTTTTTTAGAACTGAGCAATGAATCGAAGAAGTTTTGAGGACTCTATTCCATGAAATTCTGTCTATAGAATCAAAATCAGGTGACGAATTAGCAAGAGAGATATGTAAGTAATATAACTCATGCTCTATATGAGCAATTTTCTGACGGGTCTTTTGAATCAAAGCACGTAAAAGAGCTAATTTAGAGCGAAATAAAACCTTATCTATCCTACTTGAATTAAATAAATTACACCGTATTGAAATGAACCTAGGAAAGACTTTTTTGCGTCTACAGTCACGTAGAAAATGTAAGTGCTCTAAAAACCTATACTTTTTCAGTCGTAAATTACAAAACCTATTGATTTGTGACATAACAAAGAGAAGAAAAAGAATAAAAACAACAAAAATGGAATCAAGGCCCGTTGACGCCAGATACATTAAAATGGCAAATAAAGCCTTTGTGAAAAAATGTTTAAAGATAAAAAACCAACGATTATAAATGCACAAATAAAGTAAGAAAAGGTAGCAAACAGCCGTTTCGAATCTACTAAGGAGATTCTTCATCAGTGCAAAACTCAGCGAGCTAGAAAAAGCAAAACTGAGCTAAGAGACAGAGAGACGCAGGCTTATATACCCGCTACGGAAATGATCCCGCCTAAAGGAAAGCAGCCAATGAGAAGAGAGCAGCCTAACAACTGGCTGGACAAGTAGCGACATCTACCGGAGAATAAACAAAACAAAAACTAAAAAGCGAAGGGAAAAAAAAGGTTTAAATTAAATTAAAGATTTCCAAATGCTAGGAAAATAAGGCGTACTTGATAAGTCATTGACTAAGGAGTGAGAATTTTTAATGAAGTGGTAAGCTTCCCAAAAATTAAGATCAAGAATGGAAGGACACTTTTGGATGATGGTAGCTGAAGAAAAGTTAAACTTATGTTGTAAAGACCAACAATGTTGAGCAATGGAAGAACGTTTAAGCTCTTGATTTTTGACATATCTTTTATGTTCCATTAAACGAAATCTGAGAGCACGTTTAGTCTGACCAATATAAGAAAGGCCACATTGGCAAGAAATTTGGTAAATACCCCAGCTATCTAAGCGATCAATGGGATGCTTAAGATTTGAAAAGGCAATTTTATTAACAGGAAAAAAAATAACATTGAAATCGAACCTTTTTAAAATTTTAGCAACTTGCTGACTGATTTTGGGGGAAAAAGGCAAAACAACCAAAGTATTGGCATTTGAATTAAAGTTTTTACTTTCAGATTGGGTGGATTTTGTTAATTTTCTATGAATTGAATCTATAATATTAGGGGAATAACCACGATCAACAGCAATAGCTTTAAGATAATTAAGTTCATCACTGAGTAACTGAGGAGGTGAACAAATATTGGAAGCCCGGAAAACAAAAGTTTTAAAAGCCGCAACTTTCTGGTTAGGAGGATGAGAAGAATATCTATGAGGTGGAAGACTGACCGCAAAAGGTTTACGAAAGACAGTAGTCTGAAAATTATCATCATCGCGAATAACAAGGACATCAAGAAAAGAAAGGCAATTGTTCGATTCAACTTTCGATTCAACTTCAATTGTCGATTCAATTGTTCGATTCAACAAAGGCTTTATTTGCTATTTTAATGTATCTGGCGTCAACGGGCCTTGATTCCATTTTTGTTGTTTTTATTCTTTTTCTTCTCTTTGCTATGTCACAAATCAATAGGTTTTGTAATTTACGACTGAAAAAGTATAGGTTTTTAGAGCACTTACATTTTCTACGTGACTGTAGACGCAAAAAAGTCTTTCCTAGGTTCATTTCAATACGGTGTAATTTATTTAATTCAAGTAGGATAGATAAGGTTTTATTTCGCTCTAAATTAGCTCTTTTACGTGCTTTGATTCAAGAGACCCGCCAGAAAATTGCTCATATAGAGCATGAGTTATATTACTTACATATTTCTCTTGCTAATTCGTCACCTGATTTTGATTCTATAGACAGAATTTCATGGAATAGAGTCCTCAAAGCTTCTTCGATTCATTGCTCAGTTCTAAAAAAGAAATTTAGTACACTTTGTAATAATTCTTTCGTTAACAATTCCAACAATTTACCTACTGTTAATCAAAATGCTGTTGTCAATCTTTCTAGTGTCGCTTTAAATAATAATCAGCTTAATGCTCTCAAATTAAACAACAATTTCTCTGTATCAACCACTCCTTCGTTACCCCGTCTGATTGCTCCTATTGAACGTGCCTTTAAGCATAGCGCTATTTCTCCTTCTCAAAAAGAGTCTATTAGGCATCTCATTGCCAATACTGTCGATTTTAATTCTAATGTTTATAAGCCAAATCTTAATAGTTCAGTTAAACAATGTCTTAAAAGTTTATGTTCTGATCCGAATTTGACCATAACTAAGGCTGACAAAGGTGGTCAGATTGTTGTTCTTGACAAGTCTACATATTTGGAGAAATCCCAGAAATTAATTAATGATGGTCCCTATGTGGATATCCACAAAGACCCTTCCTCTAGTGAAATTGATATTATCAAATCTGCCATTAAGTCTTCGCACATTATTCCTGCTAAATTAAAGCGGTCTCTTATTCCTTCAGTTGCTCATTGTGCCAGGTTTTATGCTTTACCTAAGGTTCATAAACCTGACATTCCTTTTAGACCCATTGTCTCCATTATCGGTACGGCTTCTTATAAACTTGCTAAATATCTTGTTTCCATATTTTCTCCTCTTTCAAGCGGTAACTCTTTCACTGTTAAAAATTCTTTTGAATTTGTCAAGAAACTTCACAGTTTTAAGCCACAAGGCCACATGATGGTTTCTTTTGATGTTTCATCATTATTTACTAATGTTCCTGTCGAAGGGGCTTTAGATTGCCTGAAGAAAAGGCTCTGTGAATTTCATTTTTCTTTTTTCGAAATCGAGGAGCTCATTCATCTCACTCGTGTTTGCTTGTCTCAAAACACTTTTGTATTTAACGGGAATTTCTTTCGTATGACTGACGGTTTGGCTATGGGTAACCCTCTTAGTCCGATTTTATGCGATTTTTATATGCCCTATTTTGAAATAAAATTGTTTGAAGTCTTAAAATTTCAGTTTTATGTTCGTTACGTAGATGATATTTTTGCTTTAATTGATGTGAATACAGATATAAATCATATTCTCTCTATTATGAATTCTATTGATTCTTACATTCAATTTACTTTTGAAGTTGAATCGAACAATTGCCTTTCTTTTCTTGATGTCCTTGTTATTCGCGATGATGATAATTTTCAGACTACTGTCTTTTGTAAACCTTTTGCGGTCAGTCTTCCACCTCATAGATATTCTTCTCATCCTCCTAACCAGAAAGTTGCGGCTTCTAAAACTTTTGTTTTCCGGGCTTCCAATATTTGTTCAACTCCTCAGTTACTCAGTGATGAACTTAATTATCTTAAAGTTATTGCTGTTGATCGTGGTTATTCCCCTAATATTATAGATTCAATTCATAGAAAATTAACAAAATCCACCCAATCTGAAAGTAAAAACTTTAATTCAAATGCCAATACTTTGGTTGTTTTGCCTTTTTTCCCCAAAATCAGTCAGCAAGTTGCTAAAATTTTAAAAAGGTTCGATTTCAATGTTATTTTTTCTCCTGTTAATAAAATTGCCTTTTCAAATCTTAAGCATCCCATTGATCGCTTAGATAACTGGGGTATTTACCAAATTTCTTGCCAATGTGGCCTTTCTTATATTGGTCAGACTAAACGTGCTCTCAGATTTCGGAACATAAAAGATATGTCAAAAATCAAGAGCTTAAACGTTCTTCCATTGCTCAACATTGTTGGTCTTTACAACATAAGTTTAACTTTTCTTCAGCTACCATCATCCAAAAGTGTCCTTCCATTCTTGATCTTAATTTTTGGGAAGCTTACCACATCATTAAAAATTCTCACTCCTTAGTCAATGACTTATCAAGTACGCCTTATTTTCCTAGCATTTGGAAATCTTTAATTTAATTTAAACCTTTTTTTTTTCCTTCGCTTTTTAGTTTTTGTTTTGTTTATTCTCCGGTAGATGTCGCTACTTGTCCAGCCAGTTGTTAGGCTGCTCTCTTCTCATTGGCTGCTTTCCTTTAGGCGGGATCATTTCCGTAGCGGGTATATAAGCCTGCGTCTCTCTGTCTCTTAGCTCAGTTTTGCCTTTTTCTAGCTCGCTGAGTTTTGCACTGATGAAGAATCTCCTTAATAGATTCGAAACGGCTGTTTGCTACCTTTTCTTACTTTATTTGTGCATTTATAATCGTTGGTTTTTTATCTTTAAACATTTTTGCACAAAGGCTTTATTTGCTATTTTAAAAATACTTCTTTTTTTATATAAAATTTATATATATATTTGGAAAATATTTTGTAATTTTTTTAATAATTTTTTCAGAAATCCGCTGTCCAACCCTCCATAATGGTGTTTTCGATTATATAATTTTTATATATTTTATGTACATTTTGTACTTTTATGTATGTATTTTCTAAAAACATTTCATAATTATTTGTATGCATACATCTATATGCACAATCTAAAAGATCTAAGGTTTGATCCGTGAATAAATGCAAAGGGATGATTGTAAAACATTGCTGTTTTTTTTTTTTTTTTTTTTTTTTTTTTTTTTTTTTTTTTAATTAGAAAGGTTAGGCCTTGTAATGGGAGAAATATGAAAAACACAAACGTTTAATACAAAGGCAATGATTTAGAAGAAAATTTTTAAAAACGGCAATGTGTCGGCAAAAGTTTATACATATACATGCATACACACCCACATGTATGTATATTAGGATTTAAAATATTGTATTGCTATATTTTACAACTAAATGAGATTAATTTAAATACTTTTATCTGCATAACACACTGACTCTTTTTTACATTATTTCTTTTTAAGTTTGAGTAAAAATATAAAGTGTGAAAGTAAATCTTAGAATTTTATCTTCGAGCTTGAAAGTATTTACTACGATACTTCCGTAGATGTCTAAGTCATCCCAATTTTATCTTTAGATTTTTCTATATAGCTGACATTTTGAAGCTAAAACATCTTATTATTTTTTTTTTTTTTTTTTTTTTTTAAGCTTGAAAATTTTTTGTTATTGACACCTACTCCTAAACCTCAAACTAATCTTTAGAATCCTACTCATTTTTGTCCAATTTCTCTTCTTTTTTCTCTTATAGTCCAAGAGCCGACAATAAAAAAACCTAATGTAACTAGCACAAGAAAAAAACCTTTATTTTATGGAAAAGTAGTAATAGGAGAGTCTAATGATCCATGTCTGCCGGAAGTGAAATACTGTATAAGCCAAAAATTAATACTATCAATAGTTTATTCGTAGGTTTATCATTATGTTTGCCTTACAATAATTTTCTACCCTTGATTATACGGCAAACTTGACGTTAAACCTTTGAGTAAGCCATTAGTGGTATTAATTTTTGGCTTATGCACCACTTCACTTCCGACAGTCATGGATCATTAGATTCCCCTATTACTACTCTCCCATAAAATAAATGTTTTTTTTCCCCTTGTGCTCGATACCTTAGGTTTTTGTGTTGCCGGCTCTTGGACTATTAGTAAAGGTGTCATCAGGATCTTGTGTTAACAACATTTTAGGTAATACTAATAACATTCCAATACTTTGCAGCTGATATTTTTTGTAAATGAGTGAATCGTTTTTTCATATCAGAATTCAGAAAATCGTAAATAATAATCCTTCTTCTGGATTTACAAAAAAAAAATCTATTTTAGTACATTTACCGGGTGTCCCAAAAATGACTGATGGACTTTAAAATTCAATAACTTGCAAACGGTGACAGCTATTTAAAAATTTTTTGCAAGAGGGTTATGTATAATGTCAGGAGTTTTTTTTACCGTAATTTTTTATTTTAGTTCGCATCTCAAACAATAGGTGGCGCTGACGGCGATTAAAGGCCAGGTCGACGCTTTACTCAGCACTGATCATCTGGTCTTCAATCGCCGTCAGCGCCACCTATTGTTTGAGATGCGAACTAACATAAAAAAATTACGGTAAAAAAACTCCTGACATTATACATAACCCTCCTGCAAAAATTTTTTAAATAGCTGTCACCGTTTGCAAGTTATTGAATTTTAAAATCCATCAGTCATTTTTGGGACACCCGATAATGGCGAACTGTGAACATTGTACGAACTTCTAGAACTTTAACTTGCATAGAATTTTGAATACATCAGTTTAAAATGACGGCTTTTGAAAAGCACATTATATTATAAACATTTTTAATGCAGCAAAATGCGTAGTAAATACAAACCAACAACAAACAACATAAAAAGTATGATACTTGTTGATATAAATATTGTATTTAACTGCTCCCTTTATATGCCCGTACGTCATATGGACAACGTGTTTTTGCCAGTCATGATTTATTATTGTCACCAGTAAATTTTTATTGTAAATTTCGGATTTTTTTAATCCGAGCATCTTTCTGATTCAATTAGGCAAAGATTTCTATTCTGAAAAATTGGTGATAAAAGATTAAAAATTATGTAAAAGACGTAAAAAAAATAGGTATTATTTGAAAGTTTTTCAAAAATATTGACCAATTAGGTGGTTAACCCTTCAATCATCGCGCATGATATACTCACGGTCAGTTTGCCAGTGAATGTATCATGCGTAACGATTAAGAGGTTAATTATGTTTTAAGTTTCTTTATTCTAAAACTTTAGAGTAGGGTAACATCCCCAGTAATTGGCACATTAAGAATTTGTCTTTAAACTTAGTTCAATTTTCATTACGAAGAAATAAGATATTTACTTGGAAATATTTTTAAATCAAAGAATGCATATCTGTGCATCTATTTTGCCCACTAAAAGCAAAAAAAAAAATTGAAAAGATATTTTTATAAAAATACATTTATAAAAAGTTGCTGAAATCACCAGTAATTGGCACCTAGAACACCAATGTATGACACCTTGTGATCCAGGCACAAGTTTATATTTTAAAAAAACTTTACATTTTGCATTGGGTTTAATCGCTTTAAATGAATTTACTGTAGATGAAGATGCCATATTTCAGGTTTTTGAGAGTAAGAAATCAGCATATTAGTCTGAAATGTGAACACTTTAAGACAATACAATATACTTATACTAATACCCAGTAATTGTCATGCTGTCCCCAGTAATTGTCATCAGGGCCATCGCTAAGACTTTTTATTGGTGGGGGAGAAGACAATTGCCAAGCCAAATTTTCATATTTGCCAACTTGTTTCATAATTTTGCCAAGTTACCATACTTAGAAAATGTAATACAGTTCTTATTTGTAAAAAGTTCAATAATATTCCCAATTAGAGTTGTAACTTTTGCAACTTCTATCTAAAAATAGGAAATATATTACAGTTTTTATTAAAATTTTAATGAAATTTGCCAAGTGTAACAACATTTGGGAATGTTTGTGGGGGGAGGCTCCCCCCCTGTCCCCCCCCCCCCTTAGCGAGGCCCCTGATTGTCATACGAAGCTTTAATGGATTCCAATTACTGATAATGTTTCATATTTTCAAATAAAAACAAATGATAAACAAAATTAGTCTATAACTTTAAAAATACTTCCAAAATAAGTGGTTTAATCTCAAATTCCTTGCGAATCCCTAGTAATTGGAATAGGTGCCAATTACTTGGAACTAGCAAAATTGAAGCACCATTAATTGGCATCTATCATTAATTCAGAAATCCAAATATTTGTGTCGAAAATACTTTTACACAATTAAAGTAACTCTTTTTAACTATACAAAACTGTTGTCAAGTCAATTAAAATTTAAAATATATTATAAATCATATAATAATGAATTGAAAAGCATCCTTTCCTTAAGCCAAAGAAGAAGCATTTGCAACAAAAATGGCTAATTTCATACAAGCCATAATTGTTTCTCTTTCCTCGGCACTATTGTCATCTAGTAGCATAAATCAAAGTTATAATCTTTAACATAAATGAGCATATAACTGGTATATGGTCTTGAATTTTTAAAAGACTGGATATAAATCTTATTTTAGGACATGTTTGTAGGATGTGCCAATCACTGGTGCATGCCAATTACTGGGGATGTTACCCTACTATATAAACCAAAAAGGTAAAATGTGATTTTTCCCCCCAATGTTTTTAATGCATTTTGTTACATTTGAAACTTGTAGTTTAATCAACATATAGAAAAAATGAAAATCGAAAAGATTTTTTAAAAATTATTTTTTATTGAGATTATTTTATGTAACATTTTAATTTGCAGAGCTTCAGATATCTTTATGAAACGCATGCTTTATCCACCATATCACACCGACTGGTACTTTTTCCTAAGTTCAACTGGACATCAATTCAAAAAAGATGTAAAACTGCTTCACAATTTCACACGTTCGGTAAGTTTGTTCTTCTAAATTCGTACTTATGAATATTTCAAAAGATTTTTGTTTTATATGCAAATTTGCACCAATGTATGCTACCGGCTGTAGTTGTCAATCACAATTTTTTCGCTGCAACCGATATCCTGAATCAGTTTTTTAAGATTCCACACTACTGACTGAAAAAGAACCCGGATGATAATGTTAAGTCTAAGGGGGGCGTTCTCTTCAAACGCCTCGCTCAAATTTAAATATTTTTACATGATTTTTTTTTTACATAGAATAACTGAACAAGATCTATAACCGGGCCAGTTTTTACTTTTTCAATTTTGATTTCAGATTTTATAAAAAAAATTACTTTAACTTTCGAAATCGGTTAGAAATGGTTTTGAAATTAAAACTAACATGATATAAAAAAATATATAACCAAAATCGAAAAATAAAAACTAGCCCAGTTGTAGTCTTCAACTATCCTATGCAAAAAAAAAAAAATCATGAAAAAATATTAAAATTTGAGCGTGATATTTGAAAAGAGCGTCCCCACAGACTTAACATTATCATCCAGGTCTTTTTCAGCCAGTTGTGTAGGCTCTTAACACATTCAAAACATCCATAGATCAATTTCAATTGACGTCAAACCCTGGCAACTAACTTGACAACCTCATGAATGTTTTTTGTTTGCTTTCCAATTTTCCCGGGATTCACCCCTTTTATTGGTTTAGCGCTAAAAGGCCAGTGTTTTTTATACCTTCGGGACGAACGACTGGTATACGCGCCACATAAGTTTCTCAGAATCCTTGATTATTCACAGTAGTAAAATTTTATTGTTTTTTCTCTTATTTAATTCTCAATTCAATTAGACAACAATTTCTGCTTTAAAAAATCGGTGATTAGAAGATAAAAAATTCTAAAAGATGCTCGTCTCGAAGGGTCTAATTGGTTGGCAGAAAATTGGTCACGTGATTGAAAGAGATCTATAATCCGTTCGAGACGAACGGCTTTTACATTTTGTTTTACTTATTTGCCTATAGTTTGTCTTTATAGAAATTTTAGCTTTGTATAACCGCTTGAAACCTGGAATGCAGGACGTGGATTTCTGACGTCATACAACGTCATGATACATTACAGCTAATCCGCTTCTTGATTTTCCCCTCAAGCTTTCACCAAAAGCCAATCAAATGCAATGCTTATGGGAAACATTTTGAGCTCCGCCCACTGCGTGTGGTAAGTTGGATATGACCAAAATTTTTGCACAGAAAAACTGGTGTGCAAATGGACCAAGAGCATTTCTGACGTCAAAGAACGTCACGATGTATTGTAGCTAATCAGCTTCTCCATTTATCCTACAAGCGTTCACCAAAAGCCAATCAAATACCGTAACGCTTGAGGGAAACATTGCGAGCTCCGCCCAATGCTAGTGGTCATAGAATGCATATTGGGTGGCTTTGAAGCAGTTATCAAATACGTTCGTTCGTAATTACAATAAACATTCACAGTTTAAGAAACATCTGTCTTTTTTACTGTTTACCCAATGCAACTTACCCATGTGCAAATGATGGAGGGCTAATATAAAGGATCAATTGCATGACCTCGCTAATCTCAACGTGTGTCAGGTAACTCCAAAAGCGGAAAAGGAGAACTATCGGGAAAGCAAACGCATGGGCTCCTCAATAGTACTACGAATGGTGCAGCACAATTCAATGGGATAGTGGAAGGCAGTAGCCTAACTACAATTTTTGTGATAAAATTGACTTAGACTGTTAATGAAATTTTACTGAGAAGTTTATAGTCTAACTATTGAACGTTCCCAGATGTAAATTGTGGATTTGGACTAATGTAGTATCAAAAGAAAGATCTCGTCATGTACGTTTAAATGTGCAATGGAACTACCCGTCCTAATCCAACCGTTTTCGAGATATCAGAATTTGAAGTATAAATGAATAAATAAATAAATTGGCAGACAAGAATATAAATTATTTGCAAGTTCAACCAGCATAAAAAACACTCTATTTTACACACTATATACACACACAGTTTATCCATTACGTCACACCACGCATTTGCCGAAAAGTTTGCATAAAACAAGGTGCTGGAAATAAGAAAAACACATGAAAAGAAACTCTCTGAATGCCGCCGTACGCGAAAACGCCATAGAATACGAAGTGCCTGTCTAAAAGAGGGAAAATATCTGGCAATGTGTGGGTGTAAAGCATCTTGCTTGTAGCTTGGGAAAAGGTATTGTCAGGAGGGATAAAAAAACGCAGAGAAACTTTTAACTTGCGAACAATTTATATGCCTGCCTGTCAATTTATTTATTTATTTATTTATGCACATTTCAAGTGCTGATATCTCGAAAACGGTTGGATTCAGACGGGTAGTTAGTTCCATTGCACTTTTTAACGTACATGACGAGATATTTCTTATGATACCACACTCGTCCAAATCCACAACTTAGGGAAGGTTCTCTAGTAAGAGCCGACAGCACAAAATCTAAGGTAAGGGGAAAAAATTTTTATTTTATGGAAGAGTACAAATAAGGGAAGGTAATGGTCCATGTCTGTCATGCATTAATTTATGCATTAATGTTTTGCATTTGTCTCCAAAGATTAATTAATAAATATATTGTATTTTTTTAAATAAAGTTAATAATACAGAACGATTTACCTATTTATATTTGTGTTCTGGCGTTCTTTGTATGGTCCACAGCTAAGTGCATGGGACTATCACCTAATAATAAAGAATAAATCACCTTATCAAAAAATTAATCACCTAACGATAAATAATAATAATAACAAAATAAAATATTTACTATATGTTCGGGATGTAGGTAGGAGCGATTGCTAGTTTCATAGCCCCACTCACTAATCGTTTTTCAGTGTCTTTAATTTGTGTACGTTTTCTTTTAAATTTGTCCGGTTGCAATATCTCTTATTTTATTTTTTTTTTCCTTTTCTATTTATAGTCCAAGACATTCGGGGCGTAGGTAAAGAATTTTGACGCTATTCGTGGTCGAATATCGCCGACAGCACTTCGCGCAAGAGAGCAGGGCTGTTCGGGTCGTAGGTAGGGGTCGCCGACGAAGATGGGCCGCTCAACGCCGCGATTCACCCACCCACCCCCAACTGCCATCCGAGACAAATATGTTCGGGATGTAGGTAGGAGCGATCACTAGTTTCATCGCCCCACCCACCCACTAACATTTTTTCTGTATTATATGTATGTAGACAAACATATTCGGGATAAACGCAGGGGAAATCGCTAGTTTCAGAGCCCCAGCCACCCACTAACCGTTTTTCAATATGTTTAATATGTCTACTTTTTCTGTTAAATTTTTCCGGCTTCAAATTCTCTTTTTTTTTTTCCTTTTCTATTTAAATTCCAAGGCATTCGGGTCGTAAGTAAATAATTTTTGCGCTATCCGTGTTTAACATATGTAAACTACCGCCACGGTGAGCGACCCATCTTCGTCGGCGACCCCTACCTACGTCCCTAACAGCCCTACTCTTTTGAGCGACAGTGCTGCCGCCGAGAGGCGACCGCGGATAGCGTCAATATTCTTCACTTACGACTCGAATGCGTTGGATTCTAAACAGAAAAGGAAAATAAAGAGAAATTGCAACCGGACAAATTTAAAAGAAAAAGTAGACAAATTAAAGACACTGAAAAACGGTTAGTGGGTGGGTGTGGCGATGAAACCAGCGATTTCCCCTGCCTACATTCCGAATATATTGGTTCAAGATTTCACTCTCTTACAGTGGCAGCTACTGAGCGCCAAAATTTGGTTCAAACTAGAACAGGATTTTTAACAGTGTGTGAAATTCTAAAATGGAGGGCCAAAATCAAAGTAAAATAAAATCCAGCTACCTCATTGGTCATGTGGTAAGGGTGAAAACCACGAGCATGTTTCTCCATTTGAAAAAGAGTGAAGGGTAAAGTAATTTTGAAGCGATTGTTACCGTCTGTTCTTATTTACGATAAACCATCAAAATTAACTCAATTAAGGTATTTTGACGACATTTTATAAAATGAGAGTGAAAAATTTAGATTATAAATGAAAACAGTTAAGATTTACCTCAAATTTGCGACATTTCACCTACCTACCGCTAAGAGACTGTTGTCTGAAAAGGACGCAACTCAATGACCAATAAGGTGTTTGGATTTCACCGTAATGTGATTTTGGCCCTCCATTTTAAAATTTCGCTAACAGTGTACCTTTCCAAACCTAGGCTTTAACATAACGATCCTAAACACATTATGTAAATAAATCGATATCCATACTTAAAAAAATAAATTTAAAAGCTTGTAAAATGCATATATTTTTTCATTAATCTCGTGTTTAAGCAATTTTAATATTCATTCCAGGTGATTGCGGATAAAAAACAGAAGCTTCTGAATAACACAGAAGAAATCAAAGAAATTAGCGGAAAGAAAAGAAAGGCTTTACTAGATTTGTTGCTTGAAGAACATTTACAAAATCAATCACTAACTGAAGAAGACATCAGAGAAGAAGTTGACACCTTTGCGTTTGAGGTAAGTTTTAAGTAAGAATCTACAAATAATACACCGGAGAAAGATGACCAGCCACTTGCGATTTTAGATCTTTTGTTGAATATCAAGAAAAATACATGAGGTATTATTCTGAAACTCCAGGTGTGTGAACATATTAGTACAGGTCATATATTTCCGCAAAGATTTCTTCCCAAAAGCCCGTAGGAGAACGTCAACAAATTAGAAAAGAACGAATATCTTTTGGATAATCATGTCAAAACTAGTGTTGCGAAGCATTCAAACTGATTGAGTGTGAGTCGTAATGATTAAGTGACTAATTGTTGTAAACTATTTCATTTTTATGAGGGTAGCATGTATAGTAGTGTCGGACGTTCCCCTCAGTCCACACAACTTTGAAGAATGTCCGTGGTAGATATAGCTGCCACCACTGATATTACTAGGTGATATCGATCACCCACTGTGAGATTGGTGTAAATGAAGACTTACGCTAGTAACCGAATTATCAGTTTATTAAGAATATATGTACACACAAAATACGCTATTTACAAATATATACAACTTCAACTCGGATATAGGTGATCCGGTTCAACATTAAATTAGATACCGTAAAGATTGGTTGTGTACTATTCCAATTACACTTTCCACCTCACACTCAATACACGTTAAATTCACTTTTTTGGAGCTCAACCTTGAGTCTCCCAACACAAGTATACTGGGCCAGCACTTCTTAGCCCAGAACACTAAACACTAGGACGTCTGTGTTCTTTGCGCACCAGAAAACGCACACTTTACGCTCTTCCACACAGAGCAACCTCTAGGTACGAAACCTAGGTACCGAATCAATGATCTGAGGCAAACTTGCCCTCTCCAAATCACTGCTTTCCCCCACATAAACCCCTTTGGAGCCTCCTCATTGGACACATATTCCATTATTTTCTTGCTTAGTGGCATGCTGCTAATCTGCTCACCATCCGCATACTTCACTGACAGGCGGACATTCCTCTCAGCTATCTCTTTTCTCTAACACCCCACCTGTAAAGGATTAGCTGGCAATTCCCCTTTCCACGAAGAAGGAATGTCACCTTGGAAATTCTGTACACAACCATACAATAAAAAATATTCAAATAGAGAAAGAGTAGGCATTACATTCTTTAGCACAGGTGCTATCAGATCCTGACACCCCCCACCTTAGCGGAAAATATGCCTTTTAGGGGCTAATTTTCCCCAAACATATAATAATATCGCAGAAGAGTTCAATAGTCTGTTTACAGATTTCTGCATTATGCTTATTACATAGGTATTTCCAGGTGTCTGAACACTATCTACTGACATCTCTACTGAACCTTTACTAATATTATTATTACATAAACAATACACATGTTAATACAATATTATAAACAAAAAAAATCAAAAAAATATTTACACACACACAGAAAAAAAAATTAAATGTGTGACGACATCCCTTTAAGGTTGTCCACTATTGGGTCGTTGACGCCGATGGGCTAACAACTGGTTGTTCTTCCCAGCTCTTTCTATGTAGTCTGGAAATTGCGTCAGCATTTAAATGTTGAGCTCCTGGACGATGAGAAATACTCAGGTTCCAGCGTTGCAAGACAAGAGCCCATCTAGTGAGTTTGGGGGACCTTGAGGTTGTTTCAGTGAGAAATTTTAATGGATTATGATCCGTGATGATCTCAATTTGAGATCCATAGGTCCATTTTTCAAACTTTCGCAACCCAAAGAGCACACTCCAAGCCTCTTTCTCTATACTCGGCCAAGCACGCTGAGCCCCTGACAATTTCTGACTGGCAAAAGCTATCGGTTTATACTGACCCTTTTCATCTTTTTGAGTAAGGCAACATCCTACTGCCAGGTCGGAAGCATCTGCGTGGAGCTGATATTCCCGGCTTACGATAGGTGTAGCCAAACTCGTCACTTTACATAACTCATCTTTAAGAGTATTAAATGCTTTTTCTGCCCTTTCATCCCATGGTACAGTATTTTTAACCTTCCCTTTTGTCAATTCGGTTAAAAGTATAGCAATTTCGGCATAATTTGGAATATAAGATCGGTAAAATCCCATTAATCCCAAAACAGATCTAACTTCCTTTTTAGTTTTTGGTCTCTTTAGATCCCTTATTGCTCCTATTTTTTCCTCATCAGGTGCATGCGTTCCACCCCCAATTACATGACCTAAAAACATAGTTAATTTCTCTCCAAATTTACATTTGTCTAGCCTAATCGTAAAATTTCTCTTTTTCAACTCTTCAATGACAGCCCTAACATGTTCACAATGCTCTTCCCAGGTGTCGGAGAAAATGATGACATCATCAATATATGCTTCCGCATACCTCCGATGACCTTGAAGAACCTCATTCATATCTTTCTGAAACGTGGCAGCCGCCCCTGATAATCCAAAAGGCATTGTACGCCACTGATAAGTTCCATTATGCGTTGTAAAAGCTGTCAAATGTTTACACTCCTCCGCCATTTTAATCTGCCAATAACCTCTCAATAAATCAATCGACGATAAATACTTAGCCGCCCCTGCGGTATACATGATTTCTTGAGAATCTTTCATCGGAAAGGTTGGCACCTGAGTTACCGAATTTAATGCTCTATAGTCTATACAAAGCCTAACAGTTGCGTCTTTTTTCGCCACACAAACAATTGGATGACTAATTTCAGCATTTGACACTTCGATTAGATTTAATTCTAATAACTCCTGAATATGCCTATCTACTTCCTCTTTATAAGCTACCGGTACACTATATATCTTTGGCTTTTTCTTTTGTACTCCCGGTTTAAGATCAATACGATGCTCCCCTATATCAGCTGGTCGTACAGGACCCATAAACACCTCTTTATTTTCCCTCAAAATAGACTTTATATCTTTGACTTGACTATTAGATAACCCTTTTATTTCGAACCTCTCTATATCTCGTTCTACTTCCTGATCCCGGTTCAAAATAGGAATTTCCCCAACTTCTCCAAATTCCTCATCACCCTCAAAAACAATATTAACTATATTACATTTAGCAATAAATTCTCGTATTTTGTTTTGGTACACATGCTTCCTACTCCCGTCGGCTAACTCAACTATAAATGAATGCTGATTTCGTTTTTCGACTATGGTGGCCGGCCCTTGCCACCTAGAATATAACTTATTAGTCGAATCGGGGATTAACAATATTACCTTATCGCCTACTTCAAACGTTTTTTTTCCTTAGACCTTAAATTATAATGGTAAGCCATTCTATTTTGTTGTACCTCAGACGACAATTTTGCCTCATTTCCGGCTCTTTCTAAACGTCCCCTAAGTTTATTCAAATATTCATGAATCGGCGTAGTATCTAACTGCGCCCCCTTATTTTCTCCTGCCCAGGATGACTTGAGAATCGACAAAGGACCCTCCGGCGTTCTACCACATAATAATAACTAGAAAGGTGCGATTCCCGTCGTAGAATTTGGGACTTCCCTATACGCCCATAATACAAATGGTATTTGTTCATGCCACTTTTTTCCTTCTTCTCTAATAGTATGATGTAACATACGTTTAAGGGTCTGATTAAATCGTTCCACGAGCCCGTTAGACTGTGGATACTGTGGGGTCGAAAATCTTGGACTAGCACCTAACCTTTTCTCAAATTCTTTCGTTAAGTCGGCAGTGAAATTGGTTCCATTATCGCAGGCGATTATATTTGGAATTCCTGTCCTCATAAATATTTGAAGTAACGCATCACACGCGGTTTTAGCAGTTAAACTTTTCAAAGGGATCGCATCCGCCAACCTGGTGTGCTGATCAATTAAGGTTAGTATATACCGATGCCCTTGGGAACTTTTAGGATCAATAGGCCCAATTAAATCAACATTAACCACCTGAAATGGGAGTTCCGGCCGCGACACTGGGAAAATAGGAGCCCTATCATTTACTTTAACCCCTCTAGTCAATTGGCACTCTAAACATGACTCACAAAATTGTTTAGTTTCTTTCGCTATCCCCTCCCAATAAAATGAATACCTGATTCTCTGTAAAGTTTTCTTAGCTGCATGATGCCCTCCAAATACCGAATTATGCGCTAATTTTAAGATTTCTCCCCTCCTGACTTTGGGTACTACTAATTGCGCTATAATTTCGCCTAACAATTTCTCTTTATGATACAATAAACCATTTACAATATAATAATCCCCCTTATCCATTTTAGCTAATTCCCAAGCTTCCTCTAACTCTTTACATTCTAATTGGGATTCCTTAAACATATCAGAATCGCTAACAATAACTTTATTACCTTTCTCCACTTCCGTTTTTTCCGTATTCTGAGTTTGTATATTTTGCAAGCTTGCTTCTATTGCGTAAATATTACAACTATCGTTATTCATACCTTCCTTTTCATTCAAGTTATCAACAATAATTTCTGAACTTTCTAATTCTTGAGCCTCTAGCAATGGCTCCTCGCGGTTGACCCCTGACAACTCATTAATCACTTCGGGATGTAAAATCACTTGCTCATTAATATTATCAGTCACTGCGCAAAGTACTTCCTGATGAATTATATTAGTTTGTCCGAATTGCGGAATAGCTAACGGTAGTTTAACCAACGGCGATTTAACTGCTTCACCGAATAACCCTTGTAAATAAATACTACCCGCTCCTTTTAATTTCTCTTCCGGTACTAAATCTTTATGAACAACACTAATCTGACATCCAGAATCAACCAATCCCTTTGCTTTTTGCCCATTTACACTAACTTCAATTTTCTCGAGTTTATTTAATTTCTCACCAATAACGTTAGTTCTCTGTTCGGTCTTTGCCGATATTCTCGCCACAATAGCTCCATTAGGTAACTCTATGCTTTCTTTTACCACAACCTTATGTACACCCGCTTTCGGATCTCGTCCTTTATTACCATTATTATTTCCCTCATTACCCACTTTATTACAAAAACGTTGGTAATAACCTCTCAAACCACATTTAAAGCATTTAGGAGCTGAAGCATCACTAGGCTTCTTAAAATCTATTTTCCTATCCGAAAAAGAATTAGTCTCATTACTCCCATTTTGCCTCCAACTACCACTAAATTTGCTATCCTCCCTCGGTCTCATTTTTTCATTGTTTACGTGCCTATCTTTACCTTTAAAACTTTTATACGTAACGGCGTAAGACTTATGTTTAGCGTCAAAATAATTGTCACATTCTTTAGCAATTTTAGAAGTTTCTAATCATTTACCTTGGTGAGTTAACCCAATATATGACGCGGTATCCTCATCTAACGTACTTACTAATTTATCAGTAACTATTAACTGGTTGACTTTTTCATAAGAGTCTGCACCTCTAATCTTACAATAATTTTCCCACGTCGCTATTAAATGCGATACAAATAATACATGAGTTTCGTTCTGGTTTCTCCTAGCCTTCTTAAAATTTTCCAAACATGCCTTCGGTGTCGGCTCATGTTCCCTCAAAACTAACTCCTTTAACTCCTCATAATTTTCCATTTGTTCCGTAGTCGTATAAATTAACAAATTATCCGCCTTATCTCCTAACATATTTAGTAGAATTTTGGCCTGCTGATTTTCCGGTACATTTTTAGTTTTGAATGCCCTTTCTAAACTGTTGAAAAATAAATTCCATCCCTCAGTCCCTTCCGGTACTTTGATAGATAGAGTTTTTACGCTTTTGATCAATTTTTCTATATTACTTTCATTATTAGATTCCCTAGAAACATTAGAATTATTTGCCGAACCTTGAACCCTTAGTCTCTCCATTTCTAATTCATGTTCCATCCTTAATTTTTCTATCCTCTCTTCTCTTTCTAACCTTTCGTGTTTTTCTTCGCGCTCTAACCTTTCCTGTTTTTCTAACTTTTCGCGTTCTAATTTTTCCTGTTCTAATCGTTCTGCCACAATAGCGTCAGATAATTCCTTAACAACCCCCTCGTCATACTCATCACTGTCCATTATCTTTTTCTTAAGCTGAATTCTGGTATCATCTTCCGCGAATTCAACCCCCAACTCTTCGGCTATACCCTGAAGATCAACCTTTTTTAGTTTCAATAAGAAAGCCATACCTTCACCGATTGTTATTACCACCCTACAATAATATTAAAACCCAACAAATTAATATTTCCTAAATTTTTAACTTAGTACAGATATTTCTCCACATATTATACTAAATAATACCCTTCAGATAATCAATACATTTCATTTCTAATTAATTTACTGAATACTCTAATTTTTCTCAACTATTGATATCACACAATTTACTTCCAATAAAACAAAAAGGTAAAATAATAATTCGATTTGCTTACTATGCCATACAGATTTCAACTTATACACTTAGATAACAACATACAATTTATAAAATAATACTGATACGTTGAAATTGAATAGGAGTATTGATGTCAATAAAAATATCCACATAAAGAAAAATTGTAAAACATGCATATATAAATTTCTACCATTATCCTCACTAAAATATTTCCAAACTTAATACTGGTTCTTACACTTAAAACAAATATACTGAAAATCTTTACTTTTAGTTTTCCTCACTATGGCTCTCTTTTGAGCCTTTTTTTTTTCTCTACTATGGCTTTCTTTTGGGCCTTTTTTTTTTCACTATGGCTCTCTTTTGGGCCTTTTTTTTTTCCTCACTACTATTGGCCAATTAAAATTCTAAGCAAATGTTATTATACACTCCTCAAAGTTAAAAATGTTGCTTCCTTTAAATATTACTTTAACAATAATTTAACTTTAAGTAAATTTAATTATTCCTTTCAACTACTATTACCATAATTAGTAAAAAAAAATTATAGACCATCAATACTAGCTCAAGTTATTATGACCTTTCCTTAAATATGGTTATGGACACTTCATAGGTAGGAAGTATTGATAAAACACATAAATAATATAGACAATTTACTTAAATTACTATTAATTATACAACAACAAATTTTGGTTCAAGATGTCAGTAGAAAGATGTGATCAAAACACCTTACCTTATACTTTCTTTGCTGGGGTACTTTTCTAATCACAGGTAGTTCCACGATGTAGCGGTAATATGGCACAACAGTTCAGTTTAGTTCTTTCTAATAAAGATACGCACAACACTTTAGTCCACACTAGACGATATGGCACGATACTTTAGGACACATTCGACGATACGGCACGACACTTTAGCATACAGTCGACGACCCGGCACGATACTTTAGCACATACTCGACGATACGGCACGGCACTTTACACACCTTCGACGATACGGCACGACCACACAAGAATTCCACTGGATACTCCGGCATTAACAGACTGCAACACGGCTCGCTGGTCACTGGTTTCAGGCGATTCTATCCCGACGCTGCCAACAATTTGTCGGACGTTCCCCTCAATCCACACAACTTTGAAGAATGTCCGTGGTAGATATAGCTGCCACCACCGATATTACTAGGTGATATCGGTCACCCACTGTGAGATTGGTGTAAATGAAGACTTACGCTAGTAACCGAATAATCAGTTTATTAAGAATATATGTACACACAAAATACGCTATTTACAAATATATACAACTACAACTCGGATATAGGTGATCCGGTTCAACATTAAATTAGATACCGTAAAGATTGGTTGTGTACTATTCCAATTACACTTTCCACCTCACACTCAATACACGTTAAATTCACTTTTTTGGAGCTCAACCTTGAGTCTCCCAACACAAGTATACTGGGCCTGCACTTCTTAGCCCAGAACACTAAACACTAGGACGTCTGTGTCCTTTGCGCACCAGAAAACGCACACTTTACGCTCTTCCACACAGAGCAACCTCTAGGTACGAAACCTAGGTACCGAATCAATGATCTGAGGCAAACTTGCCCTCTCCAAATCACTGCTTTCCCCCACATAAACCCCTTTGGAGCCTCCTCATTGGACACATATTCCATTCTTTTCTTGTTTAGTGGCATGCTACTAATCTGCTCACCATCCGCATACTTCACTGACAGGTGGACATGCCTCTCAGCTATCTCTTTTCTCTAACACCCCACCTGTAAAGGATTAGCTGGCAATTCCCCTTTCCACGAAGAAGGAATGTCACCTTGGAAATTCTGTACACAACCATACAATAAAAAATATTCAAATAGAGAAAGAGTAGACATTACATTCTTTAGCACAGGTGCTATCAGATCCTGACAAGTAGTATAAAAATTAAGGTTTTTATAAAAACAGTCGCAAATTTTGCCAAGTTTTTTGTTTATAATATAAGGTACCCTGGGGTAATAACGCCAGGCTGGGTAATAACGCCAAGTGCTTATATTTTGCATAATTATGAAATAATAAGGTAAATGACATCATTGTGCTCTGCGCAGAAGGGTTTTGAGTCATATAAATCGCAAAAAACAGCTTCAAGTTAATTTGTTTCATTTTTAGGTCTTATTGTTTTTACAAGCAACTAAAATTAACGCTTGATCTAAAATTTGCGAGATAAGGTTTTTGATCTGAAGACTGTATTTTTTATCCAGAAATACTTTGTTTATTACATAAATTTGTAGTGTATTTCATGTACTTTTCAATTGTTGTAGAAGATTTTGGATATCTTCTCGAGATAATTTGTAGTTTAGGATTTACTGCGCAATAAGTATCCCGGGGTAATAACGCCAATCCTTGGCATTAATACCCCGGTTGATTCCCTACAGTGACCTAGCTACATCCTAAATACTGATTCAAATAAACACAGTTGAAACTGTGCAATGTTTCTAATAATTCTATTTAAGCGGTCCTTTTTAAGCAAAAAGAAGCTCACGGTCTGATATTCTTTTGCCTCATCCTCCCCCCCCCCCCCCCCCCACACACACACACACACACCGCACCTTTATTTTTCTTACACTTTCACAAAAAAATGAACATTTTCAATAGCCTAGAATGCAATTTGTCAATTTCTAAGTTTGTAGAGTTTGTATTTTTAGAATTGGGCAATCTACATGCAACTATTCCATCTTATTTCATAGTTTTGTTTGCATGGCGTTATTACCCATATAGGTGGGTAATAACGCCAAATAGCATTGGTGAAGAAAAAACGCCATTACATTTTATGAATACATATCTGTTAAATTATTTTATTTTATATAGATAGTCAATGAGTTGCTGTATGAGTTCCTATATTTGTTTGAAAAATACAATCTAAAACTAAGCCGTGAAAATTGGTAGAACCTTAACGTGGCGTTATTACCCCAGGGTACCTTACATAGTTCTTAATATAAAAAATATTCTTTTCAGAAAATAGTATTTATTGTAATAGTAAATATTGTACATAATATCCTGTAATCAGTATTAAAAAATAATAAAATGAGCAAGTTTACTAAATAATGTTTCACTGCGCATGCGTAACCGCAATCAAAATATATTTTGCATAAAGTATTATTTTAATGTATAGAACTACTTTTATGAAATTCTCAAAAAAATAGTTTGAAAATTCTGAAAATTATCTTTGATAGAATAAGCTTAAAATTCATTATACTCAAAATGAAGCAAAATGATAAGCGGCTTTATCCGTATATCCATTGATTAGTGTCACTATAGCATACACAATATTGCACGTACTACTATGCTTGTATACAGCTTCTCATCTTTTTGCTTGCTTTTGGGAACAACGGATTTTGAGCTTATTCTATCGATCATAATTTTCAGTATTTTCCAGCTATGTTTTTGAGACTTTCACAAAAGTTGCTCTATACTTTTAGATTACACATTATGTAAATTATATTTTGATTGCGATCACGCATGCACAGTGAAACATTATTCGGTAAACCTGCTCCTTTTTTCATACAATTTTTATTATTTTTTAATTTTTATTACTGGGTATTAAGTACAATTTTGTTTGTCAGTATTTTTATTATTAAAAGTTACACAAATTACAAGTAAAAAAAAACTTGGCAAAGTATACATGCTATAGAAATGAAACAATAAGCCACGTTAGTACAGTGCGCAGTTTGAACGCTTGTACCACATTAGTTTTGACAAGGTTATTCAAAAGATCTTTATTCTTTTACAATTTGTTGACGGTCCCTTATGGGAATTTGGTACGAAAAATCTTCGCGGAAATGTATAACCTATTCTATACATCACTATACTATCACCTATATTATCTATCACTATACTATACTGTTCACAAACCTAGAGTTTCAGTATTATTCCTCATGTATTTTTCTAGATATTTATCAAAACGTCTAAAACCACAAGTCGCCGATCACCTTTGCCATATAGTGTATAATTTTTTTTTTTTTTTTTTTTTTTTTTTTTTTTTTTTTTTTTAATGCGGTAGCAGAGTATCGAGTGTCAAAAAATGCAAAATAGGTTTACTCTTGCTAATCTTCTTTGAACTACTTTTTTAAAATATCTATTCAATATCATCATAAATGATACTCAATTATTTATGTCATTGTAGCATATTAATCATTTGAAAAGACGAAAAAATTTAAATTGAGAAAGATTATTTTCAGTCAAATATCAAAAGTGAAAAAAGTCTTAAAATTATTAAAATAAAAATAAATTAAGCTACCCTGGGGTAATAACGCCACGTTAAGGTTCTACCAATTTTCACGGCTTAGTTTTAGATTGTACTTTTCAAACAAATATAGGATCTGATACAGCAACTCATTGACTATCTATATAAAATAAAATAATTTAACAGATACGTATTCATAAAATGTAATGGAGTTTTTTCTTGACCCATGCTATTTGGCGTTATTACCCACCTATATGGGTAATAACGCCATGCAAACAAAACTATGAAATAAGATGGAATAATTGCATGTAGATAGCCCAATTCTAAAAGTACAAACTCTACAAACTTAGAAATTGAAAAATTGCATTCTAAGCTATTGAAAATGTTCAGTTTTTTGTGAAAGTGTAAGAAAAATAAAGGTGTGGTGTGGGAGAGGGGATGAGGCAAAAGAATATCAGACCGTGAGCTTCTTTTTGCTTAAAAAAGACCGTTTAAATAAAAATATGAGAAACATTGCACAGTTTTAACTGTGTTTATTTGAATCAGTATTTAGGATGTAGCTCGGCCACTGTAGGGAATCAACCGGGGTATTGATGTCAAGGATTGGCGTTATTACCCCGGTATAGTTATTGCGCAGTACATTTTAAATTACAAATTATCTCGAGAAGATATCCAAAACCTTCAACAACATTTTAAAAGTACATGAAATGCACTACAAACTTATGTAATTAACAAAGTATTTCCCGATAAAACGATAGTCTTCACATCACAAAGCGTATCTCGCAAATTTTAGATCAAGCGTTAATTTTAGTTGTTTGTAAAAACAATAAGACCTAAAAATGAAACAAATTAACTTGAAGCTGTTTTTTGCGATTTATATGACTCAAAACCCTTCTGCGCAGAGCACATGGGTGTCATTTACCTGATTATTTCATAATTATGCAAAATATAAGCACTTGGCGTTATTACCCCGCCTGGCGTTATTACCCCAGGGTACCTTATAAACAACTGAAAATACTTATACTGTAATTTCGGGTGTATAAGCCGCAGATCAAACAATTCTTTTTCGACCCAGAATCTTTTAAGAAACAAATATAACTAGTTAGATCGTCTTAAATATTTGTCTTCAATCACTAAATAAGATTTCTGGGTCCAAAAAGAATTGTTTGATCCGCGGCTTATACACCTGAAATTACGGTATTTTTTTTTTTATTATATCTTGCTTGAAGAGAATTCTCAATTTCAAATTTTACTCCGAAAAGTTTTCGAATTGTGATTAAAAAAGGTCTAAATTTTAGTTTTCGAGACTGTCTAAGATGTGCAAAAAAGCACAATTTGTATATATATATATATATATATATATATATATATATATATATATATATATATATATATATATATATATATATCTGAGATATTTTCAGACTCATTTTTAAAAGTAAAAATATGAAATTTGTTGAGGTGATTTTTGAACAGACGTATAAGATGTTGTGTGATGCACTGAATTAATTAAAATTTGATTAATAAACAACTATTTTCTCGGTATGACCATCCATTTCGATCACAGATCTCCCGCTTTGGAAAATTCGGTTCAAACCGCCAAATTTGACGGCATTTTTTTTTTACAATGTTTTCTGCATTTATAAAAAAAAAGACAAGCACGGCACATTATGTAGTTTCTAAACAAGAGAACTTGCCCGTTTGATGCGTTTGAAATGGAAAAATGAGTTTAACCCTCCAAGCGTCTTGCAAATGGGTAAAATTGTAATTTTGTTTTAAATGCAAATAAAATATGATTCTTTCAATATTACATAAAAAATCTTATTTAGGAATATAAATGTAATCCTTGAGAGTCTTAATCATTCTTCAATACTTTGAAAATTCATTAAATTTATAGAATTATAATATCTTAAACATTGCCTATATTGCAGTGAAACCTGGAGCTTAGTGTACGGAATATTACGGGACAAACGCTTAGAGGGTTAAAAATAAATCAGAAAATAAGCAGCTTGAATTAGAATATATCCTCAAGCGATTAAATGATCATATTGGCAAGAAATAATACATTAATATAAGTGGCATAGTCATTTTGTAGCATTTCAGGACTGAAACTAACAAACTTTTATTTGGATACAGCCCATAAAGTATTGAACGCTCAATTTCAAATAATTAATTTATCTGAAAATAAGAGTACGACTTTCAATAATATACGAATTTGTTTATAAGCTAATTCAAGGGTGCAGATTATATATATATATATATATATATATATATATATATATATATATATATATATATATGTATGTATATTAAAATTGGATATTGCTTCTGAAAAAACAAAGTTTGAGTTTGTTTTGATATCTAGATGATCCCTTGTCCATTTCAGTTTCGAAGCTATGAAGGAACCATAAAAAAAATTGTGAATGATACAAATTCTTGTTCATTGTTTTTTTATTATTATTATTCAAACAAACTGAGGTTATAAATGACAGAAAAAATTATCTTTTCTGAAATTGATCCTTTAGTCGCTTAGTAATTTAGGTTCAAAAATAGGGGTCTAAAACTATAAACTCCCTTAAAACATCAATTTAATAATTCTTAACCTATCACAAATTTAAGAGCTTCAAACAAGTAAATAATATACAATTCCTCGAAAAAAAAATTACTGAAAAAGATTTAAGTTAAATATTTATGAAAATTTATCTCTTTCTTGGCCACACTGTCTAAAGGACATTTGTAGGCATTTTGCAAACTCAGATGAAAAATAACATTTATTGTATGACGATTCAGCTTAGATGCAATCATTTATTGATTTGATTGCTTTCAATGCAAAAAACATTCAGCTATTAAAAAGTGATGTAAAAATGTAGAAAGGTAAAACATTTTAGTCTTTATAACTAACGAGGTAGAACCCGTCAAATTTTGACAAAAGAAAATGTTTAAAAAGGAACTGTTTCATTGATTTATAACAAATATACAAAATTAATTATCGTAAAATGCATCTTATTTTGGTAAATCTAACTCTTAAACAAATCATATTTAACGTAACAAAATACTATTTCTATAAAACCCAGTTGTAAAAATTCTTAAAATTAAACTTTAATCATACATGTAAGCAGTAAAAAATAATAAAGATCTGTTATTATGATAAAGTTATCAATTAAGGTTTTTATGCTATTATTCCAAAATGAAAAAAAGCAAAATTTATTCATCTTCGACAAATCCACGTGGAATCTAAACCCAGCATCATTTTCACCATATCAAAATTTACAAATGCACGTTTCGTATCTGTATTTAACTTTTCAAAAAAAAAAAAATGGTATTTTAATTTTATTATTTTGATTCAAAACTTGAAGTCTCAATGTTATTAACTGAAACAGATATTAAACTGTTGATATTCTTTTACATGTAAATAAAATTTTCTAAATAAAATCAAAATTTACCGGATTTTATAGCAGACGATATTTAAATTTTAATTTTTTCCTCTTTTAATGAGAAAACGGCAACATAAAGATACAGTAATAATTTTTTTCCTCTTTTTTTTTTCGTTTGTTTTTAATAAAAATGGACTACGCCTGTTGCCATAATTAGAAAAAAGGTGTTAAAAACTGAAAAAAATGAATATTTCAAAAATAAATTTAGATACAGTTATTTAAAAGTGCAATTTTTTCCCTATATAACGGTGTAAAAATTAAAAATGTGCCATGTTTAAAAATTAAAAGTTTTGTAGAAGCAAAAAATGCAAAACCAACATTTAATTTCAAATTTCAAAGCGCTGCCATTCGCAAGATGACGTATGCGTTACGCACAGATACGTTTGGCCTTTATAATATAGAAAGAACAGAGGTCCCCGAATGGGGATCCAGGGATCGAAGAGGTTATGAAATTTTATATGCATCGTTTAAAAGTAGGTTTCATTTCCAGTTGTTCAATACCATTAACTTTTTTCTATAATAATTTGTTTCAGTGTTAGTAGAGAGTATAAAGATAGAACCAACGTTTAGAAATGCACAAATAATGTATGAAAATGTGGCAAACAGCCGTTTTAAATTTACTATCAAGATTCACGCTCAGCTTTGCTTTTTCTATCATGCTGAGTCTTGACACTAATGAAGAATATCGGTAGTAGATTCGAAACGGCTGTTTGCCACATTTTCATGCATTATTTGTGCATTTCTACACGTTAATTTTTTATCTTTATACATTTTTGCACAAAGGCTTTACATGCTATTTTTTTAGTGGAGGATGTTTACTTTTTTTTCCATGACTATGCATTGCACTATTGATATGATTTATGTTTTATTGTTTAAGGGCCATGATACCACTTCCATGGGCATGAGCTGGGCACTATACTTGATAGGGCTACATCAGGACGTGCAAGATAAATTACACGAAGACATTGATCGTGTATTTGGAGACGACTATGAAAGGCCTGTGACAACAGATGACTTAAAAGACATGGAATACTTAGATCGTGTACTTAAGGTAATAGTTAAAGCTGTTTTTCAACTGCTCTGTTCAACAAGCGCAAAACGTTTTGATAGATTTACAAATTCATTTTTTAACAGGAAGATATAAAATTGGAAGGCTTGACTATGGATGCGATTTCAAATCGAACTTTTGTTTTCCATTTTATGATAATTAAATTACCTATCGAGTTATGAATGATTTTGATCACGCGAGCACGCATTTTTCTAACTTTGCAAGACTGTTAATTCTGCATTCGCCGGAAATGTGGCTCGAAACTCCAACTTTGACGGCTTGTTCCGAAAAATTGATTGCGTTTGAAAAAAAAAAAAAAGTTTGATTAGATAGTTTCTGAACGGCATCTTCTAGTTTCATACATTTTCAAACAAAAACACATTACATCTTATGTCACAAAGTTATCCTTTTTCATTTAAGAACACCCTTAAATCCATCAAATGCTCTGCAAACTTTGTAAATTTTGTAACAAACGAGATTTAATTATCACTTCTAGAGCTTAAAATAGTCTTCACAATTGTTTTTTTTTCTTTTTTTTTAAGTATATTTTGTCTAACTTAATTGTAAACCGATAAAAATAGTACTGTTAGTATATATCACTGTTATTACTTAAGCCATAGATTAAAATATGCTCATACTCAGCAAATTAAAACCTTGTAATTACTAATTTCAATAGTTAAATGGTGCAAATTAAAACTTTAAAATTAGTAAAATTACGTTCATTTTGACTATTTATATGTTTTGACTCTATCTGAGTGATTTCAAAAATAAATAAAAAAAATTTATTTAATTTATTATACAACTTTTATTTATTTGTTTTCATAGTGACTCAGGTAGAGTCGAAACATGTAAACAGTCAAAATAAATGTATTTTTATTGGTTTTAAAGCTTTAATTTACACCTTTTAGCATTTGAAATTAGTATAAAACATGTTCATTCTTGAAAAAAATGTAGGTGACACTCGTAGTATATTTTTATTAAAAGTTATTGTCATGCATTAAACTTAACATGTAATAAATATGGCAAAATCCCAGTGAGTCCCAGACACCCCATTTGTCGATTTTTCTAAACAGCGCCAACAACCCTCTTATGTGATTGGTCCACTTTCTTGACTGCCGCGAGAAAGAGTTTTTAATCACAAATTTCATAATACATCACCAATAATGTCAATAAAACGATTCTTTCAAGTGTAACCAAAAATACGAAAATTGCGCTACTATAGAAGAACTACTTATCGCCTTGTCAAATTCATAGCCGCCAAGTGCCTCGGATTCAATAAACTGGATTCAAACATACAAATTTTTGTATCCTTTCTTTAAAAAAAATAATGTTTACAAAATTATATTTTAATGATAGATATCACATCTAGGCATGAATTTAAATTACTATGGGCGTGTTCACCGCAACTTACCAAAGTAACCAATGTTACCGACCGATTGTAGGGCAGTACGAAAGCGAATTGTGGTACCAATGAAAACTATGATGTTGAATTGTAGCTGACGTCACACTTCGCCTTGATTTTCATATGGTACTTATCTACAATCGGTAAGTAACTGGTAAGTGGCCGGTAAGTTGCGCTGAACACGCTCTATGTTAAATTCCAAATCTAGAGGCGTGATAGCTTTTTCGTAAAGTGTACCACAAGAATGTACAGGTTGTGGAATAGTGTTAGGTTTCGCTTCACTCACCCTAATTAATTTTATAGCAACTAAATAAAGCTATAGTTCATTAATATGTATAATTGCCAAAACGTCAGTGAAGGCTTACTTTGGAGACACGAAATTTTTTGGATTCTGTCTGTCTGTCAGTCTGTCAGTCTGTCAGTCTGTCAGTCTGTCTGTCTGTTCCGCGATAACTGACGTAAAAAACATTCGATTGGCTTGAAATTAAGTGGGTATGTTAGTGAGACACTGGGATTAAGCTGTATAGTTTTTTGTTGGATTTGATTCATTCGTTCGGAAAATATAGAATATTTTATTTCGCGCAATAATGCTTTTCTATGGCAAATCCAATGATTTTCAATTTTTTTTCCCCTGAGAAAAAATGACACATTTGATTAATGGAATTCAATGATAAATGAATAGTAAAATTTACCAGTTAAATTATTCGTATTGTTTTGAAATTTTGTCAACGCATTTGTCAGATTTTTAAAATTATTACTGTAAATTTTGGAATTTTTTTTATAAATGTGTTCCAATAATATAAACTAATTTGTTTTAGAGATTAACTTATTTCAAATGTATTTACAGTGGCTCACAAAAGTGTTCGTACACTTAGGAATTTCAATGAAATAGGGCTCTATGTATTAATTAAAATTAATATTTTAGAATGGGTATTTAAGAGTAAGATCTATGACTTTGTTAACAAAACTACATAAAATATTTTAAAAACATAGCAAAACTTTATTTTGAAAAAATTACTAATCAGAAAATACCAAAAAATTTACCTCACAAAAGTCTTCGTACACTTAAAAAAAAACGCTGTATATTTGTAAATATTGTAATATTTCGCTAAAGTTGTACTTAATAGGATATTACTTCGCACCCACAAAAGTTTTTTAAATACCTGGGAATAGATTTAATTAGTATTTTTGTAATTTCTGCATGAAAGTTGATGCCTTCATCGAACATTGCTGATTTTACTTCGCTTTTTGTTTCAATGCTGTGTTTTCGTGTTCTAACTTCCAGTTATCTCCAAATATGTTTTACTGGGTTTAAATTCAGCAATTGAGAAGATGTTTTCAGAACTTGTGAACAATTATAAAGACGCTAGAGGCGAACATTGAGGGCCATATGCCTTGTATCATTATCCTGATAAAAAACAAAGTTGTAACTGTTAACCATATATTGGCCTGATAATTTTAAATTGCCTTTTAAAATATTGGAACAAAGATCGTTATTTACTATGCTATCAATATATACCAAATTACCTAACCCTGATGCTAATATGCACCCTCACACAAGGACAACTTCACTTCCATGCTTAACTGTTCCAACTAAGTTCTTTGAATTAAATTCTTAATTTTTTTTTTCTCCATACTATTAAGCACGCTTTGGACTAAGAATGACATACTAGATTTCATCTGTAATTAAAACATTATTTTAATACGATTCGGGTTTATTTATCATTGATTTTGCTAAAGAAATCCTAAGCTTTCTAATTTTCGCCCTAACAAAAATTTTTCTACGGGCAGAATACCTATATAAAGCAGCTGGGCTTACCACTCGTCGAACAGTTTCAGGTGAATATGAAGTAGAAACTGTTTCATTATATTCTGTAGCAACTTTTATAGCACTTAAACGCGGATTTTTAAAGACTTTTCTAATTGTAAGTATTTGATCTTATTGCGTTAACTTAGATTGACGACCTTTTTATACCTAGTTTTCAATCCATTTTTTCCTACAAAGCCTTTTATCGCATACTTCATCATAGAATGGAATAAATTAACTAATTTTGCAATATTTCGAATTGATTTACTACTATTATGAAAAGAAATAACTAATTTAAACCGCTATTAGTCGTGACATTACGATTACAAACCATTTTTAATTAATAAATAGAATATTACGGACCAATTCTGCAAAATATAAAGCCAGGCGATTTTTTAAATGTCAATTCAATGCAAAAATAAAAATAAAGCGACAAACAATCTATATAATAAAGGCCAAACGTATCTGTGAGTAACGCATACGTAATGTTTTGAATGGCAACACTTTCAGATGAAATTTCGGTTTTGCAGTTTTCGCTATTGTAAATTTTTAAACTTCTAGACATTGCACGTTTTCAATCTTTATACCATCGTTTAGAGAAAAAAATGCACTTTTAAATGCCGTTTGTTAGAAAACTGTATCTCAATTTGTTTTTGAGATATTAATTTTTTTGTAGTTTTTGGTTCAATTTCTCTAATGGTGACAACTTGAGTATCGCATTTATGTGGGAAAAAGAGTAAAAATAGCAATAGAGTAAAAAAGAAAAAAAATAGAGATGCAGTTTAGTGGCTGGAGGTGACGCCAAAAATGTAACTCTAAAATTCGCTGCATTGCATCAAACACAACGGCGTGCTTTCACAAAAAAGAAAAACTTTTAGCGATGCAATTTTAATTCATAATGCAATGTTATGCTATTTTATAATGCTAAAATATATTCAGATCTTTTTCATTTAGAGAAAAAATAATGTTAAAAAATTCGGTCTCTGTTCCATATGATTGTTTTGTTTGGGTCGAATGAGAGACTTATATTGGAAGAATAACGCCCATCAAACCGTTTTAATCGCCTATTGCACCTCCATCTATCTCTTTTCTACATGGAAAATAACCGATCACTGTATATTTTAGTTGTCATTTTTTCATAGCAACTGAAAAAAATAGTAATTAAAAACCTGTTATGTCAATATATCGTTGGCTATAAAACCCGGTGAATGTTGTTGGTTTTATTTCGTTTTTATCTATGAATTTAGTGACTTTTAGTTCGTTAGTAAACTTACTTTACAAAAGATACATCAATTAACCTTTACAAAAATGTATTTTAAAGAATATCTGGGTGTCATATTTTCTTAGTTGTTTTTAAAAACTGAGAATGCAATTTTATTCTTTGGCGAAATCTTTGGCTAATAACTGCTATCTTGCGTCTAATACGCAGGGCCGTAGTGAACAATAAGGAGGGCCCAAGAGAATGTAGGGGGGCTCATAGTTTTTTTCTCTCTCTCTGACGCAGAAAGATAAATTAGTGCATATTCATATTGTAGGTTCTCTGTTTCTTATTAAACTGTTAAAATAACTTCATTTTATGCTTAGAAAAGTATATGATGATGAAGTTTTGAGTGTATAACTGGTGCAAAATAGCCCATCATGTTAGCTTCATATGTACAAATAGGATGAGGGAGTGTTGAAACACTTATTTTAGATACAATTTAGTAACTCTGCAAAACTGTGAAAAGGTTTCAAAACTAAATTAGATTTTTAAACAATATTTCATTTGAATTTTCGGAACAGAAATTCATTGAGTGACCTTGGAATCTTTGCCAGGGGGGGGGGGGGCTCAAAATATTTTAGGGGGGGCTGAGCCGCCCATAGCGCCCTTTTAGCTACGGCCCTGCTAATACGGAAGTACCGATAATTTTTAAAGCTGTATATGATTACATAAATAATATGTTTCATATAAAATTGTTATTTGGAATTAGTTGGCAGTTTAAAAAGCCTATTAAGCAGAAAAAATTTATTAGACTTTCCAATTATAAATTTTAAAAAAGTTTTTCACCTTTACTTTGTGACCCGGGAACCCCGGGTTCGGTGTACTAGTATTTTAAATAATGAAATTATCAGAAAATGTTTCTGTGTACGAAGACTTTTGTGGCGTCTTCTTTCTGTGACATCTTCTGTTTTCATTTTTAGATTTAAAAAAAATCACTTAATGTTAAACAAAAAGGTTGTGTGTCATTTAGAATAACTTGGAGATAATATAAAAAAATTCTCGACTTCATATACGAATTTAATTTCAGGGAAATTTCTTTTTAGTATAAATTTTTATAGTGTACGAACACTTTTGTGAGCCACTGTATTTTATTTTCTTTATTTTCTCTTAATGGTTGCTAAGTAATCATTCATCTTAATCCTTATAATGCTATAAATTTGAAAACGTGTACGAAATTTAAATGAAGTCAACATCAAAATTAATGAATTAATTAATAACTTTGTATCTTTGCGTATAAATATAACATGGCCCAGAAAAAAAACATAGGCTATGTTTTATTAATTTTATTCAAATATTTTCCTTAATAAGTCAAAATTTCCTTCTTTTTCATACAGTATCAATAGGGATTTTTTAAATAAAATTTAACCAATTTCCTTTATCGTTGCCAAAAGAAAAATCAAAATTTGGAATAGCAATTTTTCAACAGCAATAAGTTTCAATTGAGCAATTTCCATTCGAAAAATTAAACTAAGAAAAAAAATAAATATGACGTCAAAATTAAAATAACTATAGATATAGTACTTTTTATTAAATATTAAACACGGATATTTGTTTCGTTAATAAGAATTTTTCTGATAAAAATGGGGGCATGATTAGAAGTAAAAGAATTATATTTTTAATAAATATTTCACTTAGTAAAATATGATGTCATAATTGAACAAAAACAGGTATTTTATAGTAGTCGTTAAAAATTCAAGAAACATGGATATCAATAACTCATTAATAATGACGTCATTGCCGAAACTTCAGTGAAGGCTTACTTTGGAGACACGAAATTTATTGTTTTTCATCTGTCAGTCTGTTCTTCCCTATGTCTGTCTGTCCCGCTATAACTGCCGCAAAATGCAATCAAATTCTTTTTTTTTTCGGAAACAAAATTGTAAAACTCTAGATTACTCAGTTTGCACTAACAAAAATTCTTGATACATCAAGTTTAGGTTTTTGTGGGTGGGGCATGTCGAAGTATGAGGATAATGAAAAATATTTGTCCAAACTGTTACTTATCCTTATAAATCAAAATGTATAAAGAAATGCAAGATATACAATAATCATTAGCACAATTATTAGAAAGTGACAAATTTAAATTAAGTGAGGCTTGGGGGGTTCAGGGGGGCGGAGCCCCTCTGAAGAAATCTACTATGTTATAATAAAGAAAACAAAAATAATAGACCATGAAATTTCCAGAATGTCCTAACATAATTAAATTTTTAATTCACCGCTTTTGATGGCTGAAAACTTCTAATTCTTATTTTATTCTTATAAATAATTACGTAATTTGAAAATTTAAATTACAGTTTCCAGGAAGTTGAATATTACCCAAAGTTTGTTTTAAAAAAATATGAACAAAGCTGACGTTGAGGCTCCTGATCTGCAGATTTACTAGCATTTAAATTTAAAATGACATGAAAATTAAATTTCATTAGATACGATCACGGCCTTGATTAAGTTGTGGGTCAACTGGACTGTGATCTTAGACATGGGAAGTCTAATTTTATGGCAGTAAAATCTTCATATGCAATTCTCATAAAGTTGATGTTTAAAATCTATTGTGACGTCTTACTCATTATAATCAATATTTTGTACTGTTCGAGTATCACAAGATTAGGAATATACAAGTTGGAAATTGCACGTGAAGCGTAGCAAATGAGGTGCGTTCGTACAATAATGAAGTTTTAAAAATATCACTCTTATATATCAATCTCATAAAATTGTAAATAATAGTTAATTACAATTAAAATGCGCAACAAACAATCTTCTCCCTATACCATTATGTAATGGAATACTTTTGTGGGCCTTGTAAATCAATAACAAATGCTCTTTGCACCACAAATTATGTAAAATGTATATTATAATATGTACTTTATAATTGCATATAAATTTTATCAAGTTTGAATGAGTGTAACACCATTAAAATGCATTTAAAACATTTTCCCCATTGACCGTAATGTAACGGAATACTTTTGATTGTCCCTATGATTGATCTATGCATCCGATTCTCATAAAATTTGAAATGACACGTCAAAATTATGTAATAATTATGTATTTTAAAATTCAAACGTATAAAATACATTTGAAAAATTTTCCCCATTGACCGTAATGTAACGGAATACTTTTGATCGTCCCTGTAATTGATCTATCCATCCGATTCTCATAAAATTTGAAATGACTCGAAAAATTATGTAATAATTATGTATTTTAAATTTCAAACGATTCGGTTGGGTAGTTTTTGCGTTGTTACATTCGGACAGACTGACGGACAGACAGACGGACAGACGGACGGACAGAACGACCACTATAAGTGCCACGTATTTACATAATTACGAACGCACCTAAAAATGCATTTAGTGCCTGCTTGTTATTCAGGTCCTTGCGCTTTTTTAAAACAGCCTTGGCGTAATTGCAGTTTCAGAAAATCAGATTTATTTCCAAATAATAATATAAATAGCTATGAAAACCCATTTAGTATACTCAGATATGTTTGTAGCATACAAGTAAAATGATGTACATAGCATGTTATATCATGTAGTATACCTATTAGAATACGAAATTAATTTCTTTTTTATGCGTCGTCCTTTTTAAAATTTACATTTAGAAAAATGTAGCTCTGCATTTAAAGTCCAAGAGCCGACCGCACAAAACCCTAAGTCATCGAACACAAGAAAAAATCCTTTATTTTATGGAAGAGTAGTAATACGGGAATCTAATGATCCATGTGTGCCGGAAGCAAAGTGGTACATAAGCCAAAAATGAATACCACTAGTGGTTTACTCGTAGGTTTATCATGGTGTTTTCGTGCTCCCAGTTTTCCATGTTTTCATACTTTTGAGTATGAAAAGTTAGTGTCTGGTGTTAGTTCTCGTAGGTTTAGCATTTTGTTTGCCATACAATCAAACAGTATGAAAAGATGGAAAATTGGGTGCAGAAAAACACAATGCTAATCCTACGAGTCAACCATCAGTGGTATCAATTTTTGGCTTATGCACCACTACGCTTCCGGCAGACATGGATCATTAGATTCCCCTATGACTACTCTACCATAAAATAAAGGATTTTTCTTGTGCTCGATGACTTAGGGTTTTGTGCGGTCGGCTCTTGAACTATTAAGAAGGATGGTGAAAAACATCCCATTCTCTTACATTGTTAAAAATTTTACCCTTTTGCTGCATCGTCACTCCACCGCTTTTATAGAAAACGATTACTTCACCCTATTATGAAGCATTCTCAGTGGTTCAAAAAAGAGATATTCTGTACAAGCTGGGGAGTGACGATGCAGCAAAAGGGTCAAATTTTTTACAGAGTACTATAAAACTTTATTAACCCTTTGCACTCAAGAGGTGACCAGGATTCTCGCTGTTGCTCGCCATCGCGCCAAATTGTGACTAAATTCTTCATTTGGCGAGTAAACAAACGATTAGATTCGCCAAATTATTAGTGCTCAATTTTTGCTTTTTCTTTCTTTACGTTTTCATGCATGTGCATATATACATATTTTTAATGTATACATATTTATAATGTAAACATATTTTTAATATAAACATATTTTTAATATATTTGTAGCGGATAGTTGAAATTACATTAACAATCGTTGTCACAGCTATGAAAACTTAGCTTATTTTAGAACATATTGAAAAAAATACATTCAAAAATGAAACATTTTTGTGCGTGTTTGTGATACACAGCGTCTCTATTTTGCTAATACTTTTTTTTCATTTGGCGAATGTTTTTTATTTTTAATTAGCCAAATTACTAACATTGATCAAATGTCAGCGAGAACAATAGAGGTGACTCTCATTCACCACTAGTGTTGCCAGATTTCCCTCGTAAATCGGGACGCCAAATGCTTCGTACACCACTAATATCTTACAGGTTATTTCGCCATCTTTTATCGTTGATTATTCGCCCATTAGATAAAACGAAGAAAATTAGTTTAAAATAGTCCCAGAACTTTTGGAGCATCTATTTACACGAGACACTAGTTGTCATTGAGAATTACCTTTCGAGTGCAAAGGGCGTTAAGTTATGATAGTTTGAATTTTATAAATTTTATTGTTTTCTGACACTAAGAATTGAAAGATGCGTGTATAGTGCCGAAAAAGTCCGAACCTTTTTCGTGTACATTATTTTTTTGTTATGTGCAAAAAGACTGAAAAATATACCATAAACTATAACTCATAATTTTGTTATTTTAGGAATCTCAACGGCTTTATCCATCCGTGCCATTTTTCGGTCGAAATCTAAGTGAAGATATGACAGTATGTAAGTAACTTCTTACTAATTATTGTAATATTAGTTTAATATTTATGATTATGTATAAATACATTTCAGTTTTCTGTAAGAGATTTATTGTGCATAACATTATCACCAAAATTCATGTTGTTATTATTATTATTTTTAAACTAAAAATCATATTTTGGCTAATTTCAAAAAATAATAATTATATTTCGTAACATCATAACATCAAGATAAAACTTTCTGTTAAAACTGTCAATAACCAAAATAAAGGAAAAAAGACTTAAAAGAGAGTGAAAAGGGAAAATAAATATAAAGATTTAAAAAAAATCATATCATTTCTGAAATTACAGAGGATAGTTTAAATGCATGTTTAGAGAGACTACCTGTGTTTTTGCTATAGTAAATTTAATACCTACTTTTTTTCATTTTTAGGTGGCAGAAAGGTACCTAAAGACGTGGGTGTTATAATATTGTCTTATGGACTTCATCGTGATGAATCTGTATTCCCAAATCCAGAAAAGTTTGATCCAGACCGTTTCTTGCCAGAAAACACAGCCAAACGTAGTGCGTTTGCTTATATTCCCTTTTCAGCAGGTCCTAGGAACTGCATTGGTAAGATTTCCCGACTTTCTTTTTTTATTTATTCATTCTTTAAGTTTTAGTTCAAGAAAAATACCTGTTTACAGTTTACATTCCAGCTCGGTTAATTAATTATCAGTCAAAGCAACCAATGTGGAACACACATACGGAACATTGAGCAGCTCAAGAAAAGTTATTAAGGGTGTTCTTAAATCAAAAAGGGCAAATTTGTGACACATGCTTTAATTTATTTTTGTTCTGAAATGCAGGAAAATAGCAGTTATTGTTATTCAGAAAATGTCTAATTGCACTCAATTTTCTGTTTTTTAAAAAACACTTTAGATTTTTCATAACAAACCGTCAAAGTTGACACTTTTGATCACATTTCACGACAAAAGTACAAAAACCGGTCGAAAAGCAGGAGAAAAACTGGCGATTACGTCATCGAAATAGCTTAGAACTGGATAAGTAATTTAACTATCATAAAATGGAAAAATAAGTTCGACTCGAAATCGCTTCCATAGTCAGGTATTTCAATTTTATATATTTCTGTTAAAAAATGAATTAGTAAATGTGTCAAAACGTTCTGCGCTTGTTGAGCGTAGCAGTTAAGAACACCCTTAAAAGCGAATTTTTTAATTTTGTTTGAGGATGTTTTTTAATCTTTCTTGCCTACTCAACTACTATCTGTCGTTTATATTGTTCAGTTTATCAAGACCCCTGTTAAGTCAACACGCCAATTTTCTATCACATATTCATAGTTTTCCGAACAATGCTCAACCCAATCTTTTATTTTGGTCGTAGTCCGTTTTAAATTGTCCGATTTTAGAAAATAAACTACCTCATCACCAGTTGTAGAAATAGGTTCAAAAATAGGCGTTTTGCAACGTCACGTCGTCTTTTTCTAATATACTGATACAACGAAATCTAGTAGTGAAACTATGAAGTGGAACCATGAGCAAAGCATTTTTTTATTCAATAAAAGATTTTTAAAAAAATCACTGATATATAAAACATATTTTATATTCTAGTAAGTAGAACACCAAAAAGTAGTTTCTAACAAATAATAGGGGCGAATACAGTAGTGCTCTCTCAATTTATTTGAAACAAAAGAATGATAAAAGAAACTAATAAACGGTTTTTCATTCAACTTTTGCAGCAATCCTTTATCCTTATCCCCTTATTAATCTTTAATCTTTTTTATATTGTCCAATTTTACAGGATAAATTGCTTAAATAAAACATATTTTATATTCCAGAAAGTAGAACCTTAAAGAATATGTTATCAAATAATAGTAGAAGTCGATGAACAAAGCAGTGGTCTAGCAATTTATTTGCTACGAAAGAGCGATAAGATTAACTGATAAACGGTTTTTCATTCAACTTTTGCAACAGCATTTACAATTCGTCACCTGAGAATAATAAGGTTCTACCTGGATTTTTGAAAAAAATGTCTTATCGATATAGAAAGGTTCTATTTGTATCTATGAAGGCAGTTTTGCAACGAAATGATGTTAGATATAAGTTACATTATGTCATTACAATTATATTATGACATTATTTTGATCCAGAAATTCCTTCATTGATACAAATAGAACCTTTCTATATCGATAAGTCAATTTTTTCAAAAACCCAGGTAGAACCTTATTATTTATTCTCAGGTGACGAATTCTTTAATTTCGTCATAGTCCGTTTTACATTGGCCAAATTGCTTAAATAAAACACTTTTTTTACCCTAGTAAGTAGAACCTAGAGTAATTTCTAATTAATAATAGTAGAAGTCGGTGAAAACAGCAGTGGTCTTGAAATTTATTTGCTACGAAAGATTAATAGAAGTAACTAATAATCGGTTTTCCACAGCGGCGTAGCTAAGGGTGTGCTATGGCCGGCTCAGCCCTCCCCTAAAAATATTTTGAGCCCCCCTGAAAAAGATTCCAAGGTCACTCAATGAATTTCTGTTCCGAAAATTCAAGTGTAATTATGTTCAAAAATCTAATTTAGTTATGAAACACTTTCGCTGTTTTGCAAAAAATACGAAATTGTAACTATAATAAGTATTTCAATACTAGCTCATCCTATTCGCACATGGGAAGCATTTTGCACTAAATATACATTCGAATGTTTCATCATCATATACTTTAAGTATAAAATGAAGTTATTACAACAATTTAATAATAAACATAGTACCTACAATGTGAATAGGCACTCATTTATCTTTCTGCGTCAAAAAGGAGGGAAAAAAGTTATGAGCCCCCCCCCCCTACATTCTTTTGAGCCCTCCCTATTGTCCACTTCTAGCTACATCTCTACAGAACTGTTGCAACGACATTTACAACTCTTTTGATTTGCACGAAACTCAGAAAAATAGATTAAATTATATGAAAATCTATGGTAAGCGATGGTGCAGGAGTTTTGTCTCAATAAAATCGGATCTATAGTTTGTTGTTCGAACTATTCTTGAATCTATATTCTAAAAAACGACAGACGTTTCTTATTTTACAAATATGTACTGAAATCACAAATGAAAATACCCAATATCTTCTTCCGAGTCACCCAAGATTTCAAAAAGCTTTCATTTACCTTTCGAACCCTCAATCGCAATTTTGAGAATATATTTGATGCGATTTGTGGCAAATTGTTAAAAACTTTATCTGTCAAATGAATTTTAAAAAATTGATTTTGTTGAGATTTTAAAGAACATGTTTTTTTTTTTTTTAAAGTACCGTTAAAATAACTTATTATAAAGTTTATTTAATAAATTGATTAGTAGTAATACCGTTATAGTAAGTAATATATACTTTACTTTATCTGATGCTCTTCAGTGCCGAGACAAATTTTTGAAGGGACAACAAAAACCTGATTAAAATTACTATAAAGCATCTCCAAAGATGTATCATCCTAGCTATCATTACTTATGCATGCAATTATTGAAAATGTCCAGAAATAATTTTAAAAATTCTAAATCATTTAAATTCACTTAAAGGTTGTTCTTTAGTGTCTCCTTTAGGCGACATTAGATTGAAAAGGTTATACTAAATACATTATTGGTTGTACAAAAACAAAATAAATTTAAAAGAATGATTTATTTTTCATTCGCATCTTTTCAACTTTCTTGACGCTGAAAGATTGTGGATGAAAAGATTTAGTTAGGAAATATTTCTATATTTCAATTGTATTTATATTGTAAAATCATTATATTTGTATACTTCCTGATTCTATAGAACTAGTGTAAATGTCCGTTTATATAAAAATTGTGTTTTTCACACAAATTTGAAAAAAAAAATCTGATAAAAATAATTGACCATATGGAAGAATTTAGATGAGCAAAGTTCGGCTAGTTTATGTTCTAATAAATACACTATTAGCATTTACAATACTTCTGGGTAAATCATGCTTTGCAGCTAAAATACCATAACAAAATTACAATTTTTTTATAAAACAAAATTTTAACAAAAATGCAATGAAACTGAACAATTGAAAAAGTCTACTGCAACTATTGAAATAACATTAATACAGCGCTCAGTAAAAGATTAGACAATGATCGATTCCGCTTCTATATTCAGAACTATGTACCGAATTTTTGTAATTCCTCTGTTATACATTACTTGTAACTTATCCTTTATTCATAAACAATAAATTTTAAATTTCACCTTTTAAATAAAATATAATGACAAAAAAAAAAAAACGAAATTGACATTGTGGCAAAAGTATAGACTGTATATTTACAGAAAAATAACTACAAATTAAAATCGAGTTGCACCTACATTGTCTGCCATTAGTACAAGAATGTGACTTTTCATCGAAGAAACTAAATGCTGCATCAATTGGGGGTCTATTTTGTACCAAACATGTTCAACAGCAACTCGAAGCTCATTAACAGAAAAGTATAACAAAAATTTGCATAAACCTTATGACATTTGTTGTTACAAAGGTTTTCGATTGGGTCCAGATCAGGGCTACACATCTGGTCAGTTGTGATCAGTAGTATTTTCAGAATTAAACGAAGTCCTTTTTTATGCAACATGAATAGAAGGATTGTTTTGCCAAAATCCATACTTTGTACCAGCTAAAAGTTCCCCAAATCACTACAAATTGATCTCTAACGTATGTATGTAGTCGTGTTACTTGGTAACCTTTGAATAACTCCAGAGATACTCAAGCATTAAAGCAAAGTGAGGACCAAATCATTAAAAAGTCATCTTCTTGTTGTCGACTAAAGAAAGTCCCAGGCCCTTTGCGCAAGTCGTGCCAATAGTATGTCCATCGATTTGGGCCGTTCAAATTTCACTTTTTTTCGTTAGTCAATATCATAGCGTACCATTTGTGTTCATATGACGTATCTTTGCAAGTTCATTGCATTCTCGCCAATTTGTACTGATTGTTTTATCATTTTCATGTAAATTGATTTACCACTTTCTTTAATTCATCTACGAATCATAACCGTCGATACAGAAAGTCCTGACTTACTTTTAATGTGTCTAGCAATCATCATTTGTGTAAATGTCAGTTTAGGGATCCTTTTGTCATCTCATTTTCTGGTTACACAAGATCTTCCAGATTTATATTTTATTTTGAAGGAGTCACCCTTGCACTATAGTTTATAGTCAGACCACTTTGGACGATTCAATGCTGCTGAAATTTTTCCAACAGATTCCCTTTCCATTTCAGCTTTTCTACTTCAATTACCTCATCTAAATGAATATTTTTAGCTCTCGGCATCTTCACTAGCTGATGCTTCATTGAAGTATACTTAAATACTTCAGACATATGACATCATAACTTAGATATTTGCATTTTTTCATGACCAGTTGGCAAAAAATCAAAAAAGTGTCTCAACTTTTACAATTTGCAAATTTTACATTTTTTTAGTTAAATTAAATATTATCTTATATTATAACCACTATTTTTATCCTAAAATGTTTAAAATATATTTAAAAATAAATATAGCTATTTGTAAAAATCAAGAATTCGTATTTTTTATTTAAATTTATTTAAATTTATTTAAATTTTTTATTTTTTTAAAATAACGCCAGTGTCTGAACTTTTGCAGAGCAATGTAACTAATATAATTATTACTAATTTTTATAGCACTTTGAAATTGTATTTTTTCCTTTACCCCTTCTCCCTTCCTCCGTCAAAAAAAAAAAAAAAAAAAAAAAAAAAAAAGAAAAAAGAAAAAAAAAAGAAAAAAAGAAAAAGAAAGGAAGGTTTTCTTTGTTCGCTTTTGTTGGCGAATTTCTGTTTCTGCTATCAAGCTTCAGATGCACACAAATTACATACCGGTATCGACGGGAACGTCAATTCCAATGACAGTTTTTGGAGGAAAAATCGGTATGGCGCGCTATGCATTACACTGTATTCTATTATATAGAGATACTTAAAAAAATTAAATTAAATATTTAAGTGGAGTTATAAATATTGCTAAAAATCCCTGTATATTCAAATTTAATTCATCAGTTTTAATTGGTAAAATCCTTCCAAAATTTATAGAATGATTGTGTAAATCTTCTAATCTAATTTCAAAAAAATCTTTTAAAATACTTTAGAAGATGAAATTTTCACGAATGAATAATTTGGAAAATAATAGGTTGAATTTTTAAATTATTTCACTTCAACAAAAAACTTTGAAGAGAGATTTTAAATCGAACTGTTGTAGTACTAGTATTGGGAATTGGAGAATTAATTAGCCGAGTAGAAGTCTTGTTAGTTAGATATTTATTTCTGAGATACAAGATTGCAAGGCATACTGTAATGTATTTAACCATCAGATACTCATTATAAAACACGAAATTTAAATATGTGAACTACTTAAGACGCGACACTAGCCATTGAAAAAGACCAGGATGATAATATAATGTCTATGGAGGCGTTCTTTTTAAATATCTCGCTCAAATTTTAATATTTTTACATGATTTTTTTCCATAGGATAGCTAAAGACGATCTACAAACGAGCTAGCTTTTCTTTTTCGATTTTGGTTTCAGATTTTTTTTTATATATACTTTAACTTCTAGAACCGGTTTGAACTGGTTCTGAAATTGAAACTATCCTAATATAAAAAAAAATAATAAAACCAAAATCGAAAAAGTAAAAAAGTAACCCGGTTGTGGATCACCCTCAGCTATCCTATGCAATAAATTCATGTAAAAATATTAAAATTTGAGCGAGATATTTGAAAAGAACGTCCGGATGACCTTTACATTAGATTATCATCCGGGTCTTTTTGAGTGACTTGTATGTGCCTTAAGGGTGTGTTTCGATTCAAACTGTTTATTTTCCTATTTATTTTCAAATTCATTTTTGCTCTCAAATGCATCAAACTGGCAAATTGCCTTATTTAGAAAGTACACAAGGTGCCGTGATTATCGATTCCTTGATAAATGCAGAAAATATTGCAAAAAAGCAACGAAAAACGGCATTTCGAACCGATTTTTCGGAAGCGAGAGATCTGGGAACGAAAAAAAAAGAGTCATACTGAGAAGATAATTGTTTATAAATCAAATTCTAATGAATGGAGCATAAAAAGACATCACACGGCACTTTGTACATCTCTTCAAAAATCATCTCAGCAAGTTTCATGTTTCTACTTTTAAAAATATGTCTGAAATTGTATCGGAAAATTTCGAGCTGTTGAAGGTGGAAAAGCGTTTTTCCGAATACGCCTTTAAAGGAGGTTCTGTTACACTTTACGCACGTATACAAAAATCAGTGAATATGGCTTTCAATTTGTTAATTCTCGAAGAACTGACAATTTCATGTAGGGTAAAAGCTATTCGTCAAAAGTAAAGTTAAAAGCAAAAGAACAGCATTACTGCTAGAAGTACTAGTGAATAAGGGTCTACACTCCTAAAAATTCCAGATGCACTGAACCAGAGAAAAGTTGGATCACTGGAAAAGAAATGTAATTTTGTAGAAAGAAGTAAAGGACGGATGCTACAAAAACTTTAATGAAAAGGAATATCTAAGTTTATAGCAAAAGATAACTAGTCGTTGGGGGCCACCGTAATACTTACCCATCATGGATATGTATATGAAAATAAAACATGTGAAAACTATTTATACAATGCATTACAATTCGTAAACAAAATTTAAATATTGTTAATATATATAGTAATGCTATATTAAAGAACTGCTGATGTACCAATTTCGACAAATTATATAAAACGCCAAACTACTCAAGTAGTACCGAACTGCGTAAAAGAAACATCCTTATAGCTCCAAAAATAATAATTCTATTAACTAACAATTAACTGCGTCGGATTAAGCGTCTCATTTCCAATTAAAATATACTTCTGAATTGAAGTTTGAATGAAATACAGGGACATGAAAATTCGAAGAATGTGGAAAACAAGATTACAAATATCTTGGCAACTAATAATTCGATCGACTTCGTTCTTTATGCAAAATGTGTGTTATTTTATTGCCTTTTACGTCCATTCCTTATAACAACAAAATTCGAAAATTTTTATATACCTTTCATTAGAACGAATTTTTCGAGAGTCCGAAAAAAATAGTTCCGGATAATCGAGGTTGCTGATATTAAATAGGCTTCGTCTCATTCTTACATACTAACTACATACAAAATTTCAAGTCTCTATCTCAATTTGTTCAGGAGATAGAGCGTTTACAGACAGATAGACAGACAGACAGACGGACGGCAAAATTTTTTTTCTAAAAATATGTTTTTCGGAATCTCCACTATCTAAAACGTGTAAATCCGTCAAAAAAATTTTCGATTTTCAAAACGATTGCAAGACTTACCCTATACTACGTATGATGGGTAAGTAATAGAAAAGGAAAATATATTCCTTTAGCAGCAATGCCGGAGAAATATCATTAATTAAGCAAGGCCCTCGCTAAAACTTTTTATTGGTGGGGGAGAGAAACTTAAATTGCCAAGTCAAAATTCAATATTTGCCTACTTAGTGAAAAGCAAATACAAATAGTTCTCAGCGTTTGTCAACTAGTTTTATAACTTTACCAAGCTATTACAATTAGAAAATGTAATATAGATTTTATTTGTAAAAAGCGCAATAATATTTTTAATTATACTAGTAACTTTCGTCAAATCTATCAGAAATAAAAAGTATATTATACATATATATACACTATATTGCCATTGATTATGGGACACTTGCGATTTTAGACATTTTACTAAATATCTAGAAAAATACATGAGGAATCATCTCGAAACTCTTAATGTATAAATATAATAGTATACGTCATACATCTCTGTGAAGATTTTTTTACCGAAACGCCATAGGGAACCGTCAACAAATTAAAAAAGAATGAATATCTTTTGAATAACCCTGTCAAAACTAATGTAGCAAAAGCGCTCAAACTCTAGATTATGATTGAATGCCTTATTGTAATACACTGTGTTCATTTTATGCAAATAGCATGCACACTCGCAGAGTAATTAAGGTTTTTATAAAAATGGTCCCAAAATTTTCCAAGTTTTTCCATTATAATTTTCAGAGTTCGTAATATAAAATAATATTTTTTTCAGAAAATATGACAAACAACATTGCACACAGTACCCTGTAATCAGAATTAAGAAATAATAAAAATTGTATGAAAAATGTGCAGGTTTACTATATAATTTTTTACTGCGCATGCGTCAAAGATATCAAAATTTCATTTGCATATTATGTTAGCTAAATGTATAGAGCAACTTTTGTAAAAGTCTCAAAATCATAGCTTGAAAATTCTGAAAGTAATCGTCTATAGAAAAAGGACAAAATCCGTTGTTTCCAAAATGAAGCAAAAAAATGAGGGATTTTATCCAAATGCAGTAGTACATCCCGTATTGTGTATTCTACATTGACACTAATCAATGAATATATGGATACAACCCCTCTTGTTTTTGCTTCATTTTGAGAATAACAGATTTTCAACTTATTCAATTGACGATTATTGTCAGAATTTTCAAGTTATGATTTTGTGACTTTCACAAAAGTTGCTCTATACATTTAACTAACATAATATGCAAATGAAATTTTGATATCGTTGACGCATGCGCAGTAAAAAATTATTTAGTAAACCAACTCATTTTTTATACAATTTTCATTATTTTTTAATTCTGATTACAGGGTACTGTGTGTAATGTTGTTTATCATATTTTCTGAAAAAAAATAATATTTTATTTTAAGAACTCTGAAAATTATAAGGAAAAAACTTGGAAAAATTTGGGATCATTTTTATAAAAACCTTAATTACTCTGCGAGTATGCATGCTATTTGCATAAAAATGAACAAGGCTTATTACAATAAGGCATTCAATCATAATCTAGAGTTTGAGCGCTTTTGCTACATTAGTTTTGACAGGGTTATTCAAAAGATATTCATTCTTTTTTAATTTGTTGACGGTCCCCTTTGGAGTTTCGGGAAAAAATCTTCACGGAGATGTATGACGTATACTATTATATTTATACACTAAGAGTTTCGAGATGATTCCTCATGTACTTTTCTAGATATTTAGTAAAATGTCTAAAATCGCAAGTGTCCCATAATCAATGACAATATAGTATATATATATATATATATATATATCTTCAAGTTTTGAGATAATTTGCCAATTCAGTTTGTAAATTTGCCAACTGTAACAACATTTGCAAACGTTTGGGGGTAGGCTTCCCTTAGCGAGACCCTTGTGTGGTGTAGAGCGGTCACCATAGCAAGGTAACAAAGCTGAGAGATGCAAGATGCCAGAAAAGAATATGAACATGAAGTATTATAAAGTATGAAAAAAGGGGGAAATTCTTTGAATAAGATTTTAGGCGGTAAAATAAAATTCTCAGGTGCCCTATGGGAGGGGAAAAAAAAGAAAAGAATAAAAGTAGAAGACGGGAATAAGAATTTAGGCGGGAAAGTGAAAATTCACAGTTGCCCTATGGGTCAGAGAAAAAAAAAAGGAAAAGAGAAGAGATATCAGATGAGACGAATATCAAAAAACGTATTATATTAAAATGCTTAATAAAATTGAGAGTTATACAGGATTGGATTTCCAAAGGGGAAACTAATCAAACATGAGAGGGGAGGTAAAGGAAAAAAAAGGCCTAAGAAAAGAGAGGCAAGATGTCAGAGAGTTTTTCTTTCTGAATAAACAGTTTTGGAAGTGAAAAAAAACATACTTTCTTTGCGTAATAATATAGAGGCCTCTTTTGGATCTGGTGTGTCAGCCCCTTTGGGAGACATCGGAGACCTAGGAATCGACAATGCAGATTTCTAAAGGGGAGTGGGCTTTTAATTATCATTAAGAATTACCAAGGCAACCCCTCCCCCTTTTTAAATATGTGTATGTCTTAACCAAGTTGCTTATTTCTTTTATTAGTGAACTGAATTGTTTATGTTACTCATTAAATAAACTTTTAGTAAGTTTCTAAAGTAGAATGTTAATGCCTAGTATTTTTGCATGTGCTAATCAATTATTAGCCTTCCGGCTCACCTGGGACCACAACATCAGTATAGATATACATAACTTTAATTCTATATGTTCACGGCAATGTCTTTCCCTAATGAGGACACATCAGTAGTCGTACAATTATCAGTAGTCGTACAATTATCAGTAGTCGGACACAATAAATATTCATAAAATCTCATGACATTGCAATTCACTTAGAACAAAAAGCTAAGTCTCCATTAATTCGCGAAATTTGTATTTATTCTGTTTGAATATTTGTCGAATTTCTCATTTTAGTAAAACGCATTCTTCTAAAAATGTTATTGCTAATTGATATATTTGTTATTTTTCTTTTTCTTTTAGGGCAAAGATTCGCTATTATGGAAGAAAAAGTTGTCATAATTAATGTTCTCAGAAATTACAGTATTGAGTCTCTAGATCCACGCGACAAAGTCCTTGCCGCTCCGGAATTAATCCTGAGGGCAGCCAATCCCATCAGAATCAAATTGAGATCCAGAAGAAATGCATCATAAAAGATTATTTACATTATATCTTTTCTTTTCTTAAAAAAAAGGAAAGAAAAAAAAGAAAGAAAAAGAAAATAATATAAGAAAAAAAAATCTTATGCAGCAAAGAAGGAAATCTGTAAATATTATATGTATCATATTTTCTGGTGTATATAAGACTATTTTTTTTTTTTTTTTTTTTTTGGTATAAGATGTACCTCAAAATATACAATGAACAACCTGAAATATTCAAAAGTTAATAAATTTATGTACTCATTTCAAACTGTGTACGTTTGGATCAAATATTAATATAAATTTTTTCAATTTTGAAACATTAAATACTTAATCATAATAATAATATATGAGGACCTCAGAAGCCAAGGGGTATAAGTGACAAACTTGAAAAAATTGAGTTAAGTGCACAGGGTATCTGGAAATATGCTTTTTTCATTTCAGGTAAAGAAATATAGGTCATTTTCTGATTATTTGGGGAGTTATAGAAATAAACCACTTTTTTCGAAAAACAAACAATATTGATTAATTAAACATTTAAAGAAAATTGTACTCTATTTTTTTAACAGTTATTGAAATGAGAGTTCAAAGATTAGAATGCAACAAGCAGATGTTCCCTATATCAATTTAGTCAATTTTTATTGATGTTCCAATTTAACATCAATTATCTTTAAACTCAATTTACTCCAAATCGACATTTTGTCACTTGTACCCCTTGGCTTCTGGGCTCCTCATATATTCTACAACGAAATTTAAGAGCTTAATATTATAAATACTAATTATTTTGCTTAGAAGACGTCATTTTAATAATAAAACACTTAAAATCCATTAAAAATTGACATGTCTCAACTCATTTTCATTGAGTCATCTTTAGAATGTAAATAGAAAATTACAAGCACGATGAACGTGAAATACAGGAATAATTATTTACTAAATTAAAATGAAATATAACGCCCTTTATATTTTCGACAACGCCCGCGTCCCCACTATGTATAGTACGAGATCCGGCTGCAGAATCAGTATACCCATCGAGTATTTGCTGAAAACCAAATTTTTACACATATTTATGATTAGGAGAATTTATATCTACCAGGTTGCCTATCAAAATGTGGCCGCTAGTATTTTTAATTAAATTATTAATAATTCATAATCCGTAAGAAATTTCACTGACTTGTTTTTTCAATAAAATGTCGTCTACTTTACGGCAACATCCATAAAGACTCTGAAAAATCATGGTTGCCGTTGCGCACCTGGCCGCACCTCTTCGCAGCCAGGTATACACAGGTATGATTTTGTTACATTTATACACCCACAACGTACATTCATAATTTATATATCAAATTAAAGCTAATTTTTTTCTGTTTATTATTATATACGGTTGCCTAATTAAATCTGGCCGCAAATAAGGGTTGCTGGCTGTTAAATATAGTAAATATTAAAAGTAGAGTGAAGGAGAGCTGCAGCATTTACTGCAACGTCACTCCACTACTTTTTTAGATTATCTCTCTTCTGACCAATGAGAATGCTCCATAGCACGGTGAATTGACCGTTTTCTATAAAAGCGGTGGAGTGACGCTGCAGAATCGTTTGTTTCATACACTGTTAAAAATCTGCTGCATTTTGTTGCAACGCACTCCATCGCTTGTATATAATATCTCTATTCCAACCAATGAGAAAGCTCCATTTCACGGCCAAGTAACCGTTTTCTATACAAGCAAGGGAGTGCGTTGCAACAAAATGCAGTAGTTTTTTAACAGTGTATTTTTCAAATTGGAACAATTTTAATCAATTTAAATTGTGTTTTAAATGATAAAATATATTAGTTTCATTTTGTTATAAGTACATATAAACGTATATGACAAAATTACACTTAAAGGAAAGTAAAAATGCAAAACTAAAATTACTTAAACTAAACTCATTTAAATAAATTGAACACAGAAAGTTTTTTCTTTAAAAAGTATTCGAAGTAGAGTTGTAAAAAGTCGGTTTATTCCCCGGTTTATTCCCAAAAAACCGAATTATTCCTAAAAATCCGGGGTTTTTTCCAGGTTTATTCCTAAAATCCCGGTTTATTCCCGGGTTTAAACCGGCTTTTTTCTAACCTTTGCAACGCTAATTCGAAGCGTAAAAGCATATTTTCAAAATTTCGTTTTTTCGCCAACCGGAGATAAATCGCCAAATAAACGAAAAATTTTTTTTTTTTTTTTTACGGACGTTATAAGGAGGTTCCGCCGAAATTTTTTTCATAAACGTATATAACTATATGAGAAGAACATTCTCTATTTTTTTCAGATTTTTCTGAGTATGCCCGTATGGAGACCTTCCTTGTTAGAATAAAAGTCGCAACTGATCCGTTGAGAACACTAGCATCTGACGCATGCGCAATGGCTTTAAACGTCCGACAGCTGGCAATTGCTATCCTCGTCTGACTAGTGGTGTTACCAAGGCAACACTAGATACCGGGCTTGCTCATTCCTTTCATGACGTCACAAAAGGTGGCTGAAAGACGTTCAGTGACTGGTACAAAACGATGGGTGCGTCACTTTGAACCCTGTTTTTACCAATCACAGATAGCGGCCAGCCACCTTTTGTGACGTCGTGATAAGGAATGAGCAAGCCCGGTATCTAGTGTAGCCCTGGTGTTACGCGCTAGCTCTCCTTCACTCTACTTTTAATATTTACTATATTTAACAGCCAGCAACCCTTATTTGCGGCCAGATTTAATTAGGCAACCGTATATAATAATAAACAGAAAAAAAATTAGCTTTAATTTCATATATAAATTATGAATGTACGTTGTGGGTGTATAAATGTAACAAAATCATACCTGTGTATACCTGGCTGCGAAGAGGTGCGGCCAGGTGCGCAACGGCAACCATGATTTTTCAGAGTCTTTATAGATGTTGCCGTAAAGTAGACGACATTTTATTGAAAAAACAAGTCAGTGAAATTTCTTACGGATTATGAATTATTAATAATTTAATTAAAAATACTAGCGGCCACATTTTGATAGGCAACCTGGTAGATATAAATTCTCCTAATCATAAATATGTGTAAAAATTTGGTTTTCAGCAAACACTCGATGGGTACACTGATTCTGCAGCCGGATCTTAGACTAGTAGTTATCCTGCAAACCGTCCATCCATTCAATCCATATACATTCGGCTCGCGTTAATTCGAACTCGCCGGGGCCACAAGAAATGTTCGAATTATCCGAAGTTCGAATCATGGAAAATATGAAATGAAAACATGCTTAATATGGTATATTTACAAAAGAATTAATGTTATAGTGTTTTTTAAATTTATTTCGTCTGTTATCATTAGAATATGACTAAATATTAAATTAGAATGCATAAATACATAAACTAATTAAAAGATTAGAAACAAACACAATGGAAAAAAATTTAAAGCTTCACAGATGGACAGGCGGGGCACTAAGAATGTGGATATCAAATGCATTGGATTATATGTATACTCGTCCGGAACAATTTTCACAAAAATCAAAAAGAGAAAGTTATTAAAAGATCTGAAATCCGTGAGAAAGAAAAGAAAAATGAAAAATCGGAATTCTCTTTAGTTCGAATTAAACGAAGTCAAGGGAAAATGAGTTCGAATTAATGAAAATTTTTAACGTTATTCTGCCATTGAAAATTTCGGGACTTCATGTTTAGTTCGAATTAAACGAAGATTCGAATTATCCGATTTCGAATTAACGAGAGTCGACTGTATTCGGGATGCGAAAAAATAGCGTATCGTTACAATATACACTGTTAAAAATTTGACCCATATCCTACAGTGTCACTCCACTGCTTTTATAGAAAACGGTTACTTTACAGTGTTAGCGAGCATTCTCATTGGTCATAAAAGAGATATTCTATAAAAGCGCTGCAGTGACGCTGCAGGAAATGGGTAAAATTTTTAACAGTGTATGAAGTATTTAAATAAATTTCAATGGACTCTCTTATGAATAATTTTAAATAAAAATTAGATCTGTGAAATTAATCTATTCTCCTTAAAAACTACGTTAATGTTCTCTTTTCCGTTCAGTCTGAATAAAGTAATTTTACCTCTGTTAAATTTTATATCTGTGATATGTTCTTTATGTCTGATCTCGAATTTCCCGCTGGGTCTTAACTATATAATAAAATTTGCCCCCCCCCCCTTCTCTAATAAAGTGAATCATGTAAACTCCCGAAAAGTCCTCAATGTTAATAGAACCTCTCGGGAGTTTATACCTATCGGGAGCATGTAATAACAGTATAGTGATGATTAGGTTGTTGATGCCAGACTAATTAAAGACTTCACTTGATTATTTGCATTTTATGTTGTGATTCCGAATTCTAGGGTCTATTCGATTTTCGTTTAGTAAAATTGCTGACAATAGTTTATTATATGAAAGGAATTCTAAAATTTGTATGTATGAAAGGAAATGTTATAAAAATATTTTGGAAATATTGTTATGTTGTTATTTAAGTTTTTATGTGTTAAAAATTTTTACGTTTTTGTAAGGCCAAATTTAACAATTCTATTTATCCTATACCGTTTTAAACCTTAATTCATATAACAACAACAACAACAACGACAACAATAATAATAAATAAGATGATGATGACGACGACGACGATGATGATGATGATGACGACGGTGGTGAACCAGTCTAATTAAGAACCTCAGTTGTTATTGACATTTTATCGAAAGCTAATTCCATGAAAATTTGTCATGTCTGTCACATACAACGATTTTTGCCTACCAGTATTTTAGAACGGAAAAATGTGATTTATTTTATCGGAGATATCTCATCAGTTGAATAGGGTGAAAGAAACATTTCGGAATTAACGATGTCGAACAAGAATAGTGATTTTTAGCTGTGTGACAGACATGATAATTTTCATAGAATTAATCCGAAGTATTCAAAATTTTCTGCGAAAAGGAGCTGTTAGATATAATACAATGTGGCAAGTGGTCAAAAAAAAGAAAGAAAGAAATTACCAGGATTTTGTTATAAAAAATACTTAAAATAATATAAAGAGGAGTTTATCTTTTACAAAATACTGGTATTTAACATCTTATTTGACTGTGTTTTTCCCTGACTACTTGTCACCCTTTAATATCATTCATTGGTGGAAATTCTATTGGTAAATAAATATATAAGTTTCTGTTTTCATCAGAGTTCGTACGCGTCCTCGAATATCCTAACCAGGATATTCTTCGGCACCCGCATTTTCTAATGGAAAATTCCTCTTTAAATACGGCCAAGTTTCGCGAGTATAATCGCGAGTTTGAATTATATTTACTTTATTGCCGAAACGTCAGTGAAGGCTTACTTTGGAGACACGAAATTGTTTTGTGTTTATCTGTCTGTCAGTCTGTTAGTCAGTCTGTCAGTTTGTCAGTCTGTCTATTCCACGATAACTTCCGTACAAAGCATCCGATTGGCTTGAAATTAAGTGAGTATGTTAGTGATGCACTGGGATTAAGCTGTATAGTTTTTCTAAGATTTGATTCATTCGTTCGGAAAATATAGAATATTTTATTTTGCGCAATATATATATATATATATATATATATATATTACCTGGAAAATAACTGGAACCGTATAAATCCTTTTGATGCAAATTTTGTAAATAAATGCATATAATTATATCGTTGTTGATTACACGCACAGAGCATTCTGTTTTGTATTAATTGTGTGCTAATTAATTAATTAATTAATTATGCCTTGTATTAATTGTGTGTTGTGTATGATTTGTTTGTAATAGCATTATTGTGTGCTTTTTTGTTGTTATTAAATAACAACATGCAATAAGTAATTATTACATGAACTGTGATGAAGTAACTTTTTAAACACAAATATAAATTGGAAAAAAAAGTTGGAAATTGCATGTCAATTGTACCAAATGAGGAACGTTCGTACTACAAGGAAGTTTTGAAAATATTCAGATCTTGGTGTAACAGTATACAGTATTTCGGTATTTATACAATACAGTATCCGAAATCTTTTGTGTATCCCTGCACTGTATGCTATCTACATTCTATTATAGAGGAAGTAATTTGTAGTAAATCTCAGCAACGTATATCAATTTCATAAAATGTAAAATAGTTTAATACTAGGGGCGATCAAATGAAAAGGTATGAAACGCCCTAACTACCAAACCGGTTGAAATTTGAATATACGGCTTTGTAATAAAGTAGTGAGACATCGAGAGATGCGACTGGAGTGTTCAGCGTAGTTGTGAATATGCGTAGGCGCTTGTGCATGAAAGGGAACAGAAGCAGACAGCAAGTGGGTTCCGTCAAATTGACGCGGCAGTGCCTGTGAGGCCATCGTGGCTTTCCTATTGCACAATCCGATGATTAAAGGGCAGCGAGGTGTTATCAGATTTCTCACTGCGTCAGACTTTGATCAAACACCTCGCTGCCCTTTAATCATCCGATTGTGCAATAGGAAAGCCACGATGGCCTTACAGGCACTGCCGCGTCAATTGGACGGAACCCACTTGCTGTCTGCTTCTCTCCCCCTTTATGCACAAGCGCTTACTCATGTTCACAACTACGCTGAATACTCCAATCGCATCTCTTGATGTCTCACTACTTTATTCCAAAGCGGTGTATTCAAATTTCTACCGGTTTGGTAGTTAGGGCGTTTTGTACCTTTTCATTTGATCGCCCCTAGTATTATTAAAACGCTTCCCAAATAATGTTTCCTCCAATACCATTTTGTAATGGAATACTTTTGTGTGGCCCTGTAAATTAAAAAATTCTTTGCACCCCAGATTGTATAGAATGTATATTTTAGTATACTCTTCAATAGATGCATATCACTTTTATGTTCGAAAGAATGTAGAGCTATTAAAATGCTCTTAAAATTATTTTTTGTCGACCATAATGTAAAGGAATAATTTGGATAGCCCCTGTAATTAAACTAGAATCCGATTTTCATAAAATTTGAAATGATTCGAGAAAATTATGCAACAATTATATCTATATTATAAAGGCCAAACGTATCTGTGCGTAACGCATACGTCATTTTGCGAATGGCAACACTTTCCCCTGCAATTTCGGTTTTGCAATTTTCGGTGCTTCAAATTTTACGCTTCTTAACATTGCACATTTTAAATTTTTACACCATCGTATAGAGAAAAATATGTACTTTTAAATGCAATTTATTTCAAAGCTGTATCTCAATTTGTTTTTAAGTTATTAATTTTTTTACAGTTTTTAGTACGAATTTTGTAATTGTGGCAACAGAAATACGCAATTTTTTTCTTAAAATTGATAAAAATTGAAATATGCGCATGTAAATTTTGAGAAGGGGAAAATTATGATGGGTTTAGATTTCACATTAAATTCTAAGATCGTGTCAGTTTGAAATAATTTTCTTTTCTTTTCTTTTTTTTTTTTTTTCTTTTTTTTTTTTTTCATACACATTTGTACCAAACATAAGAGCCTCAATTGATAACTTCATCTTAATAACTGATCTTTATTATATTTTACGAATGCGATTAAAGTTTCATTTTAATAATTTGGACAACTGAGTTTTATAGAAACAGTAATTTTTTCTTCTTAATTTTAGCTTAAAATAATGTTTGTTTGAGAGTTAGACTGACCAATATAAGATGTATTTTTTACTGTAGCTAATTTTGCAGATTTATTATACATAATTAAAGCAGTTCTTTTTCAAAGATTTTCTTTCGTCGAATTTCGACGGGTTCCACCTCGTATTAGGTAGCTTTCATTACAAAAAGTAAAAAGCTACCTATTGCAGCCGTCCGGAGGAAAGCACTTCCGGAAAATTTTGGTATATTTTCACCGATCATGACCCCCAGACCCCAAAACCACCCTCCGTTCAAATGTTGACATATATATATATATATATATATATATAACCATATATATATATATATATATATCTGATTTTTGTCATGCGATAACTAACGTATTTATGAACCGATTTGAATGAAACTTGGTATTTACATAGTACATACAAATGTCTCGACCGAGTTCGTTGGCCAGCATCATTCGCCATTTTGTTTCAAAATGGCGGCCATTTTAAATTTTTTAAAAAATTTAAAATTTAAAATTAAATGCGAAAAAATTAAAAGTTGAAAAATATTTTTCTTTTACGTGTTAGAACTTAAAACAAAGATTCCAGAACACTTTTTATTTTGTCTATATCTTACAAAATGATTGAGTTATAGCACTTTGAATTTTTCTTATGGCTGACATTTTGAAACGATCTGATTTTTGTCACGTAATAACACGCGCATTTATGAACCAATTTCAATGAAACTTGGTATGTACATAGTACATACAAATGTCTCGACCGAGTTCGTTGGCCAGCATCATCCGCCATTTTGTTTCAAAATGGTGGCCATTTTAAATTTTTTTTAAAAATTTAAAATTTGAAAGTAAATGCAAAAAAAATCAAAATTTGAAAAATATTTTTCTTTTACGTGTTAGAACTTAAAACAATGATTCCAGAACACTTTTTATTTTGTCTATATCTTACAAAATGATTGAGTTATAGCACTTTGAATTTTTCATATGGCTGACATTTTGAAACGATCTGATTTTGTCACGTAATAACACGCGCATTTATGAACCGATTTCAATGGAACTTGGTATGTACATAGTACATACAAATGTCTCGACCGAGTTCGTTGGCCAGCATCATCCGCCATTTTGTTTCAAAATGGTGGCCATTTTAATTTTTTTTAAAAATTTAAAATTTAAAACTAAATGCAAAAAAATCAAAATTTGAAAAATATTTTTCTTTTACGTGTTAGAACTTAAAACAACGATTCCAGAACACTTCTTATTTTGTCTATATCTTACAAAATGATTGAGTTATAGCACTTTGAATTTTTCATATGGCTGACATTTTGAAACGATCTGATTTTGCACGTAATAACACGCGCATTTATGAACCGATTTCAATGAAACTTGGTATGTAGATAGTACATACAAATGTGTCGACCGAGTTCGTTGGCCAGCATCATCCGCCATTTTGTTTCAAAATGGTGGCCATTTTAAATTTTTTAAAAAATTTAAAATTTAAAACTAAATGCGAAAAAATCAAAATTTGAAAAATATTTTTCTTTTACTTGTTAGAACTTAAAACAACGATTCCAGAACACTTTTTATTTTGCCTATATCTTACAAAATGATTGAGTTATAGCACTCTGAATTTTTCATATGACTGACATTATGAAACGATCTGATTTTGTCACGTGATAACACGCGTATTTATGAACCGATTTCAATGGAACTTGGTATGTACAGTACATAGTACATACAAATGTCTCGACCGAGTTCGTTGGCCAACATCATCCACCATTTTGTTTCAAAATGGTAGCCATTTTAAATTTTTAAAAAATTTTAAAGTTTAAAATTAAATGCGAAAAAATTAAAAGCTGGAAAATATTTTTCTTTTACGTATTAAAACTTAAAACAATCATTCCAGAACACTTTTTGTTTTGTCTATATCTTAATAAAATGATTGAGTTATAGCACTTTGATTTTTGCTTATGGCTGACATTTTGAAACGGTCTGATCTGAACGATCCATCATGTTGCTTTAAAATGGTTTACACTTTATGATATCGTGGAATTTGGTGACTCTCTAAATCGCTTAAAATAAAATCAGGTTGAATAAAAGATGACTAATTTCTAAAAATTCCTATTAATATTCAGTCTTGACAAAAACTAGCATTCACGACGACTTATAAAATCACTAATTTTATAAGATTATTTCCACTAATTTGAGTTTAGTATTTTTGAACAATGTAACTTACTTTAAAATAAATAAATAAATGTATAAGTATATGAAAGCTACCTCTTCCTCCCGGCATTGCCGGAAGGACTTTTTTTAATTTCAAAAGGATTCGGTTGGAGATTGTTCTAGCTCTGTTATATGTGGACAGAATGACGACTATAGGTGTTTCGTATTTACATAATTACGAACGCACCTAAAAACGAATATGATAAATTTATCACAGAACTTTGTATTCATGCATGTAACATAAATATCTGTATACAATAAATATTGATTACTCTTATCCTCTCCCCTGCTGAGTATTAATGTAATGTTTTTAATTATTACAGCGTTATATTTTCTCCCATTTGACTTCAGAGCAAGATTTTTATTTTGTTTGCTTTATCTCGAATCTTAGACTTCGAAACATATCATTCTGATATGGAAATTATAATTATGTTCGAGTACCATTAATAAAAAGGGAAAAACTGAAGTCCCCATGTAAGGACAGGGGACCGAAGAGGTTATTGACGAGTAATATAAAAAACTAGTCGTTGGGGGCCACCGTAATACATACCCATCATGAATATGCATAATATAATATAGGAAAATAAAACAAGTGAAAACTATTCATACAATGCTTCGCAATTCCAAAACAAAATTTAAACGTATATTTTAATATTGTTAATATACATAGTAATGCTCTATTTATGAATTGCTGATGAACCCATTTCGACAAATTATATAAAATGCGAAACTACTCAAGTCGTACCGAACTGCGTAAAAGAAACATCCTTATAGCTCCAAAAATAATAATCTTATTAACTAACAGTTTACTGCGTCGGATTAAGCGTCTCATTTCCAATTTAAATATATCTCTGAATTAAAATTTGAATGAAATACAGGGTCACGAAAAATCGAAGAATGTGGAAAACAGGATTACAAATATCTCGGCTACTAATAATCCGATTGACTTTGCTTTTTATGCAAAATTTGTGTTATTTTATTGACTTTTAAGTCCACTCTTTAAAATACAAAATTTCGAAAATTTTTATGTACCTTTCATAAGAACGAATTTTTCATGAGTCCGAAAAAAATAGTTCCGGATAACCGATGTTACTGATATTAAATAGGCTTCGTACCATTCTTACATACTAAGTACATACAAAATTTCAAGTCTCTATCTCAATTTCTTTGTGAGATAGAGCATTTACAGACAGACAGACAGACGGACGGCATAAAAAAAAATTTCTAAAAATATGTTTTTCAGAATCTCCACTATCTAAAACGTGTAAATCCGTCAAAAAATTTTCGATTTTCAAAACGATTGCAAGACTTACCCTGTACTACGTATGATGGGTAAGTAATATACTACGTATGATGGGTAAGTAAAAGTGATTTTCATTGAGCTCTAGTAATGTTAGCGACTGTATGTCACCAGCCACAAATGTTGCCACCCGTTTTTTTCAAAATTTTGAACTTATACAGCAAAAATGTAATTGGTTAATTTATTTTATTTTATTTATGAAAAATCAATTATCTTATAAAGAAAAAATAAGAGTTAAAACTTTCCGGTAGGCATTCAGAATGTCTAAAAAAAATATCAGCCAGATATGATGATGTATGCAGCGTACGTCATTGTCTGAAATGACCAAAATAGCATGATGTACGCTGCGTAAGTCACTGTCGGAAATGACCAAAATAGCATTATGTACGCTGCGTAAGTCATTGTCCGAAATGAAAAAAATACCATGATGTACGCTGCGTAAGTCACTGTCGGAAATGACTAAAATTGCATGATGTACGTTGCGTAAGTCATTGTCGGAAATGACCAAAATAGCATTATGTACGCTGCATAAGTCATAGTCGGAAATGACCAAAATAGCATTATATACGCTGCGTAAGTCATTGTCGGAAATGACCAAAATAGCATTATGTACGCTGCATAAGTCATAGTCGGAAATGACCAAAATAGCATTATATACGCTGCGTAAGTCATTGTCGGAAATGACCAAAATAGCATTATGTACGCTGCGTAATTCATTGTCGAAAATGACCAAAATAGCATGATGTACGCTCCGTAAATCATTGTCGGAAATGACCAAAATAGCATGATGTGCGCTGCGTAAGTCATTGTCGGAGATGACCAAAATAGCATGATGTATGCTGCGTAAGTCATTGTTGGAAATGACCAAAATAGTTTGATGTACGCAGCTTACTGATTGGAGCTTACAGTTATCTCTCTACAGCTCATATTTCGGGGATGTGGGATATGATTCCCAGGCTCCTACTAGAATCTTTGTAAAAATTTAATTGACTTTTATTATATCATTTTCCTGGCTTCCATAAATTAACAAATAAAAAGGACCATTACATGGAATTTGAGCTACTGTATTGAAAACATGTTCCTTTAAACAAAATTAAAATGTTAGACCTAAAAAAAAAACAAGAATGTAAAAAATGTTTTAGAATGTAATTGTCATTACTCTGACATACATATGCCAAGGAATAGCTTATAATTACATAAAAATCAACTTATTATGTAAGTTCTTTAAAATTTAGCAATTTTACATGGAATGGCTTATTAGAAAATAAATTTATCTCTTGAAATTTTAAATTGTTTCAATAGATTTTTTTTAATATCTCAGATGATAAAAATCTGACATTTTATGATATTCAACCTTACGAGACTACACTAGTAGCTCAAAAAGACCCGTATGATAATGTTAAATCTGTGGGGGTGTTATTTTGAAATAACTCTGTCACATTTTAATATTTTTGAACGATTTTTTTTTGTATGGGATAGCTGAAGACGGCTAGTTTTAAGGGTAGCTTTTCGATTTTGGATAGTTTCAATTAGAAAACCGGTTCAAACCGGTTTCGAAAGTTAACGCTTTTTTTTCCCCCTTAAATCTGAAACCAAAATCGAAAAAGTAAAACGTCCCTCTCGGCTTGGCCTATAGGTGGAGGTAGATATCGAAGAGTGGTCATTTCAACAACAAAAATAAAATATGATTAGAGATAAACCCAGTTTAACAAATTTATTTGGCCGCTTTTGAAAAATTTTTAATTTTATTTTTCTTTAAGAATTGGTTTTATCAGAATCATCTTAAGCGAAACTCGGCTCAAATGTCCATTTTGACAACGTATTTTGAATTATATTCTGACTTTATTAAAAAATCGTTCATTACGTACATTATATAGTTCCTAAATAACAAAAAACTGTTAATTGAATGTCTTTGAAAGCAAAATTGAATTTTAAAATGAATAATAAAATTAACCAATTTGTTATTTGAATACGTCCTCAATTCATTAATAATCATGATCGCTTAGGGAAATTTTGTGCGAAGTGCCCGATTTGACAGCTTTTTTAAAACATATATTACGCCTTTATCAAAAAACTGACCAATACGACACATTATACAGTTCCTAAATAACAGAACCTGTCAATTGGATGCGCTTGACAGCAAAACTAAATTTAAAAATGAGTCAGAAAAAACGCAATTTTGTTATTTGAATACCTCAATTTTTCGATCACGATCACTTCGGGATATTTTGTTCAAAGTACCCATTTTGGCAGCCTTTTTTGAAATATATTCTGCCTTTATCAAAAAACTTGCCAATGCGTCACATTATATACTTCCTAAATAAACGGTCCTGTAAATTGTATGCGTTTGAGAGCAAAAATGGATTTAAAAATAAGTGAAAAAAAACGTACTAATTTGTTATACTTCCTCAATTTTTCAATCAGGATCACTTCGGGAAATTCTGTTCAAAATACTCATTTTGGCAGCCTTTTTAAAAATATATTCTGCTTTTATTAAAAAACTGGCCAATACGTCATATTATATAGTTCCTAAATAAGAGGATCTACCATTTGGATGCGTTTAAAATCAAAAATGAATTTAAAAATGAGTCAGAATATAAGCAGTTTATATTCGAGGTTTTTTCTCTTAGTCCTATTTTTGTTTAATTTATTTTTGCTATAAGAATTGATCCTATGAAAAACTTGTTAGTATAAAAGTTGTAGGTATCATTGAGAAGATGTAAAGTAAATTTAATTGGATTTAATAGCTTAGGATTTGAAGTTATGGATTTTTTTTGTTCCCCCCCCCCTGTTTTTTTCTTTTCGCTTTTTTTTTCATTTGTAAAAATTGGTCCTATCAAAAACTTATAAGCACAAAAGTTTTAGATAATTTTAAGAACATTTATAAAAAGTTTAGTTGAATTTGATATCTTGAGAATTGACGAAGTTATTTTTTTTTCTCCCAAAAACCCTGTTTTTTTCGCCCCTTGAGCCCATTTTTAACTTTATCAAAAATCTGTTATGCATAAACTTTTGGCCCATTTTTAAGAAGTAATATAAATATTAAACTGATTCGATATCTATTTTAATTAAGAATTTATCGCGTTTTTTGTGTTTTCACAAAACCCCTCCCTATTTCCACCCCCTTGATCGAATTTTGCCCCTTAACGAACTTGACCGAGATTTTATGTCCCTTGATTTTATGTAAAAGTTCGGGAAAGATCTGAGCATAATTATAGAAGTTATCGTGTCCAGAAGAAAGTGAAATATATACATATATACATATACATATATATAAACTTTTTTACTAATGGTAGTTTTGGGATCTAGAGGTCATGATCGGTGTAGATCTGCAAAAAAATTTCAGTAATTCCGACAAAGGAGCGACCGCAATAGAGAGTGTTTCATACGAAATCTACCTAAAACTTACCTTAAAACTAGCCGTCCTCAGCTGTGCAAAAAAAAAAATAATAATAAATAAAAAAATTGGTTGCCTGTAAAGTCGGTATACGGGCGAAAGTTTTACGTGACAACGACTTTGAGTTGTAAAATAATTTTAATGTGAATATTCATTCGTATAGTAGGAAGAAGGATGAAATAATAGTAACAATTTAAAACATTTATTTATACAAAGAATTATATTTAAAACATTAATTTATACAAAGAATCTCGCACTGAATTTCATATTAACAAAATTTTATTTTTACCTTTACACATACATACGTATTTATATACAAATATACATACAATAACTTGCAATACACTGTGTTTGTTAAACACATTTTACTTCATGTTTATTGATGTCAAATGTTGAATTTTGTAAACAGCATATTAAAGAATTTTTCAATGAGCAGAATATAACTAAAGTAAAATGGCTTTCACTAATCACATATCATTAGTTTTCCATAATATACCAGAGAATTACGAAATAAACTACACTTATTTTCTTTGTACTTTATACTAATAACTAATACATAACGTATTTCGTCTTAGTTTGATACTATCTAAAATTCCTATTAAGCACCGCCCCTTCCTTGCAGCGAATTCACATTCACGTTCAGAAAATGGTCCCACAAGTGACCGGAAAAAGTTAAGAGAAAAGTGAGCGCGTATCGTGAGCGGAGCGTAACGTAACGTAACGCAGTTTCTTGAAGTGTCTCCCGGCAAACCAATTTACAAGACGTTGTCACGTCAAAAAAAAAAAAAAGAAGAAAATCGTTCAAAAATATAACATTTGAGCGAGATATTCGAAAATCACGACCCCCAGGGACTTAATATTATCATCCGGGTCTTTTTCAGTGACTTGGCTCTTTGAAAGTGGATTTTGGATTTTAAATTTGGCTCTTTGAAAATAATGGGGCGTTATTTTCCAATAGTTCGCCCAAAGATTAATAATTTTGAACGATTTTTTTTTTTTCTTTTTTTTGCATAAGATAGCTGAGGGCGATCAATAAACAGGTTAGTTTTAACTTTTTCAATTTTGGTTTCAGATTTTTTTTGGTTTCAGTTTCAGATTTATTATTGTTATTATTATTTTAAATTTCGGAACTGGTTCTGAAATTGAAACTAAACTGGAAACCAAAATTGAAAAAGTAAATCTAGCCCGGGTGTAGATCGTCCTCAGCTATCCTATGAGAGAAAAAATCATGTAAAAACATTTAAAATGTGAGCATATTTGAAAATAACGCATCCATAGATTTAACATCATCATCCGAGTGTTTTTGAATGACTCGGGTGGCCTCTTAAAGTGTTATGAACAGCTGTTTATTCAACTATGTTGTTTTTTAAATATCATATAAATTTTATAAACAATTTATGTGAAAAATTTTATAAACAATATATTTTTCAACAAACCTGTACAAAGTAATGTTACAGACTTTTTTTAAGTTAAGAATTTGGATATGAATAATGAGAAAAAAAAAAGATAAGCTACGCTTCAGTTTTTGTTTGTTTTTCTTTATTATGTACTTTTTTAGACGTTATTCTAAATAAATGATTTAATATGATTACATTGCATATAAATTACAGTCGACTCTCTTTAATTCGAAATCGGATAATTCGAATCTTCGCTTAATTCGAACTAAACATGATGTCCCGAGATTTTCAGTGGCAGAATAACTTTAAAAATTTTCTTTCATTAATTCGAACTCATTTTCTCTTGACTTCGTTTAATTCGAACAAACGATAATTCCGAATTTTTATTTTGATTTTTTTTTCTCACGGATTTGACATCATTTGAATAACTTTCTTTGACTTTTGTGAAAATTGTTCCGAAGGATTATACATATAATCCAATGCATTTGATATAGATTTTCTTAATGCCCCGCCTGTCCATCAATGACACTTTAAATTTTTCTTCCATCATGCTTGTTTCTAATCTTTTAATCAGTTTATGTATTTATACATTCTAATTTAATATTAAGTGATATTCTAATGATAATAGACGAAATATATTTTTAAAAAAACTATAACATTAATTCCTTTGTAATAGTACCATATAAGCACACTTTCATTTCATATTTTCCATATTTCGAACTTCGGATAATTCGAACGTTTCTTGTTGTCCCGATGAGTTCGAATTAACGAGAGCCGACTGTACCAGAATTAAAAAAAAATATTTTTCCAATATATCCCTTTTTTGTGTATTTTTCATTTTATACACGTGTATTTATATTTAGTTGTGCAAATTTCATGAATTTGAGTTCATTTCTGTTTAACGTAGTTTCTTCATAACGAAGTGTTTAAGTGGAACGATGAGGCTTCGTTAAGGGTGTATTCGAAAAAATGCTTTTCCACCTTCAATAGCTCGAACTTTTCCGATACAATTTGAGACACATTTTTAAAAGTAGTAACATGAAACTTGCTCAGGGGATTTTTGAAGAGACGTACAAGGTGCCGTGTGATGCCATTTTACGCTCCATTCATTAGAATTTGATTTATAAACAATTATCTTCTCAGTATGACCCTTTTTTTCGTTACCAAATCTCCCGCTACGGAAAAATCTGTTCAAAGTGCCGTTTTTGATTGCTTTTTTTGCAATATTTTCCGGATTTATGAAAGAATCGACATTTACGGCACCTTGTGTACTTTCTGAATAAGGCAATTTGCCAGTTTGATGCATATGAGAGCAAAAATGAATTAAAAAATAAATCGGAAAATAAGCAGTTTGAGTCGAAATACACCCTTAAGGCTGGTAGTCACCCACTTTTCGAATTCCCCTCCGTAATGCAAAATCTAAGGGCATTTGAGCATTCTTATACTTAAAATATCTCCCCAGGATATTAGTTTTTTGTTAACTTCTTCTTTCGGTGTTTTTCTTCTTAAAAGATGTCCCTCTTTTTCTTAGTTTTCAAAATATATTTTTTAAATCTATGCTTTATTTTTTATGAAGTGTTAAAATTTTACTTCCAGTTCGTCAGTTTTTAACACACAAAATATTAAATTCAGCATAGAATTTAGAAATATTTTGAAAACTAAGAAAACAAGTTCTAAATTGCACGTGAAGCGTAGCAAATGAGGTGCGTTCATACGATAACGAAGTTTTAAAAATATTACTCTCATATATCAATCTCATTAAAATTGTAAATAGTGAATTACAATTAAAACGCTCATCAAACAATGTTCTCCCTATGCCATTATGTAATGGAATACTTTTGTGTGGCCTTGTAAATCAATAACAAATGTTCTTTGCACCACAAATTACGTAAAATGTATATTATAATATGTACTTTATAGTTGCATATAAATTTCTTTAAGTTCGAATGAGTGTAACAGCATTAAAATGCATTTGAAACATTTTTCCCCATTTACCGTAATGTAACGGAATACTTTTGATTGTCCCTATAATAGATCTATGCATCCGATTTTCATAAAATTTGAAATAACTCAACAAAATTATGTAATAATTATGTATTTTAAATTTCAAACGTATAAAATACATTTGAAACTTTTTCCCCATTGACAAAATGTAATTGAATACTTTTGATTGCCCCTGTAATTGATCTATGCACCCGATTATCAAAAAATTTGAAATAACTCGACAAAATTATGTAATAATTATGTATTTTAAATTTCAAACGATTAAAATGCATTTGAAACTTTTTTCCCCATTGACCGTAATGTAACGGAATACTTTTGATTGCCTCTGTAATTGATCTATGCATCCGATTTTTCATAAAATTTGAAATGACTCGACAAAATCATGTAGTAACTAGCAGGCTAAGCCCGCTGCGCTGGTCTAATTTTCAAAATAAAACATGAATCAAACAAAATATTGAATATGATTGTGTTTTTTAAAGCAATTTCACCTCGAATGCTCTTTCACATTTCTGAAAATCATACAAAACGCCTTTGTATTTAAAGATAGAAAACCAATGATTATAAATGCACCAAAAATGCATTAAAAGTTAGAAAACAGCTGTTGCGAATCTACTGTCGAGATTCTTAATCAGTGCAAAACTCAGTGAGCTAGAAAAAACAAAACTGAGCCAAAAATAAAAACAACAACAATGGAATCAAGGCCCGTTGACGCCAAAATATATTAAAATAATAATAAAATATTATGGTGTTGTATCAGCTTATGCATTCGATAAAATTCGGGCTTTTAAGAAAAAAATATTTCAGTTGACCATTTATTGTAGAGTTTGATAGATAAATGAGGCAATTACGAAAAGAGCAATTTAAATATTGCAATATTTAAATGGTGAATAGACATGTCTATTCACCATACTTTTAAAATAGCAGCATTATGATCGCAGAGATTGACCATTGAATTTAAACAATTTTCAAGTGATTCATTTTCATTTGATAGTTTTTGAACTCTAAACCTCTCAACTTGAGGATATCAGTATCTGTGGAAATCTTAATACATCCTCTATCAATATTATATTACATTTCGCAACGTACATCTGCTCTTGAAAAATCTATTACAGTGTTCCGTTTTTGGAATGCAGCAGAATAAATAAAGTTAAATAAAATTTTTCTTAGAACAATTAGGTGAATGTTTTTTTGAATGTATGAAATTCATTTTTTGATACAGATGTCATATACGCATCACGCTGACGTGATTGAAACAAAATGAACATTTTATGCCTCTTATGGTAATCCAGCTTTGTTTTTAATTTATTAATGAACTATTTATTTACTTTCATTTGCATTTTAAAATGATACAAAATGTTATGTTCTATACATAGAAAAGTAAAATAGAAAATAGAAATGTATCTGTCATTTGAAAATGAAGTTTCCGTTAAAGTGGCGCCAGAAATGTATCATCCCAACGTGGTGCTTATATGACATTTGAGCCTCTTTCTTACAACATGGGTGTGGGCATTTGCACCTAAATTTAGTTATTTAGCTCTATTTTTGCAATATTAACTGGAGTTTATACAATGTACGGTACTACTTGATTATTCTGTCGAGAAAAAAATTAATAGCAGATTATAGGAATAAATGTCAATAATCGATGATCGTAAGTATGATAGCAGTTGATATTACACGTGATATACGTATTTTTTTACGTCATAAGTGCTTTTTAATTCGACTTTTAATTTGTATTTTTTATTTATGTTTATTGTTCTTTCGTTATTTAAAATGAATTTATGTAAATTTGAATAGTTTGGCGAAACTGGCCAACGTGTTAATCAAGTAGCACTCAATTTACATTTGAAAATATCATATTTCACAAAAAACTCCGGCACAAACCCGGATTTGCAAGATTTCCTTCCAATACCAATGGGGCAAAATCATCGTTTTAGAATAGCGAAGAAATGTGCATTTTTAAAAATTATTTTCGTTATTTTAAAACGAAGCACAAAACAATTTATAGAATTTCTAGAAAGAAATTGAAAGTAAATAAACAATTTATTAATACAGAAACAACTATTACTGGGTTACCATATCAGGCAAAATAACACCGTTTTGGCGATAGTCAGATACCTCAGTGTGCATATAATATCTGTGCCAAACATGTTTGGAATAAACAAAAATCGTTATTTATACAGCATGTTTAAATACTGTAGTATAGTGAAAAAAAATTATACATGACATATATGCACCACATTGGCGCGCTTTTTTTTTTTTTTTTTTTTTTTTTTCTGATGCCGATTTGGAGAAAATTTTGTTTTTAAATACCAGTTAAATATATAGTTTACAATTATTTTCTGTTATTTTAAATAGAAAATAACAATAAATTTTAAAAAGTTTAGTTAATAATTATAAAACAAAAATATTTATATCCTTTAACAAATAAAATAAAATAAAATAAAAATTTATTAATAAATAAACAACAGCCAGGTTACCAAGTGAGGCATAAAATCGCCATTTTATTGCAGTCGCGCAAATGTGGCGCATGTATGACAAATGTGCCTAGATTAAAATAGTTTATACTAGCAGGCTATGCCCGCTGCGCTGGTCAATATTTCAAAATCAACCGTGGATGAAACGAACTGGTGAATTTAAATTTGTATTTTAAATAATTTGGACCTCCAGCAGCACCTTGCTCATTGCTGAAAACGATTTAGACACCATTGTGATATTAAATTATCTTAAACGTTGCGCAAAAACCAGCTATTTTAGTTTAACTATTTTAGTTTAACTATTTTAGGTTTTACTATTTTTATGGTAACTATTTTAGTTTATTACTAACAGTACACATTTGGAAGCGAAATGAGACCATTATGGCAACAGGATTTAAAATTTCCCCTCAAGGCCTCCTTATCATAGTATCAAGGCCTCGCATTCAGGAGAAAATCTATTATTAAAATTGTCCCTATAATTGCCAACTTATTATATGACTTTGTCTCGTATGTCGCGCCACCTGGTGCATACTACTGCTAATAATCCCATAGGAAATAATGGAAAACATTTCAGTTTCTAACATTAGATGGCGCTACCAACGTGAAAATCATGTAGTTCAGCGCCCCCTGTACTGCGGTCAAAGGAAACTTGGCGAATAACAAGCCTTTATATTATGATAAGTTAGCCTTGTTTCCCCTTATCTGAAGAAATATTAATTATTACAGTCGTTACCATGGTACAACTTCTGAAAAATTTCTTCACAACTTTTCATTATGTGAAGCCAGGAACCCAAAGCTACTCCCACCTAAAAAGTTTATATATATTAAACTTTGTCCGCGCGATAAAAGGCACAATTATGCAAGAATCATCTTCAAACTCGTCAAGTACATTGAGATGGTTAATATCTCAGTGGGAATTGCTAATGTGCAAAATCGGCCCAATGGGGTGGTAATTGGGAAGGGTTCAAAAATTTGAATACCATCTTAACATGGCTTTCACAAAACCAGCTCTTACAAAACAATAGCAGGAAAAAAAAACATTTTTCGTTACAGCAAGTTGCCAGCGATAAAAAAAAAAAAAAAAAAAAAAAAAAAAAAAAAAAAAAAAACACACACATTAAAATTCTCACTACAACAATTACTTTATTATTGCAAAATTTCCTCCTGAAAATTGAAAACAAAATTATTTGCTCTTTCGTATTTAAGCATTTTTTCTTTAGTTATTTAAGATAAAATTATATAAATTTGTATAATTTGGCGAACGATTTGGCGAAATTGGTTGACGTGATAATCAAGTAGTAGCCAATTTACACTTTTCATATTTCACAAAAGATTCCTACACAGACATCATATACGCAATAGGTTTAGCACGATTATCTTGCAACTACAATGTAGCAAAATTCTCGTTTTAGAATACCAAAGAAATTTATGTATATTTTATTATTTTCTATCATTTTAAACAGCAATTAACAATAAATAAAAAGTAACTGTAGAACAAAACAACAAATATCATTTCAAAAAAGAAAAAAATGAAAGTAAATAAACAACTTATCATCAGATAAACAACTATAGCTGGGTTACCATATGTAATGGGAATTCATCTATAGTAATAACGTATAATTGCATAAATTTACTTTGAATTGCAAAATTTTTCCTTCAGTACTACTTGGCTATACCGTCGACCAATTTCGCCAAATTATACAAATCGCCAAACTATGACCCAGATTATATAGATTAGCATAAATTTTCATTTAAATAACGAAAAACAAATTAGCAGAACATATATAAAAGTAGAAATAAAATGTCGAATTAAAAATCACTTGATGACATAATTAGTATTTATATTAGGCTTAATGTCAAGTGAATATAACATTTACGATCATCCATTATTGACATTTAATCTTGGAATTTGGGGGTAGATTTTTAATCGATGGGGTAATCTTTACTTCTTCAGTTTTTAGGTGCGTTCGTAATTATGTAAATACGTAGCACCTATTGTTGTCGCTCAGTCCGTCCGTCTGTCTGTCCGTCCGTCTGTCCGCATATAACATCGCAAAAACTACCCAACCGAATCGTTTGAAATTTAAAATACATAAATATAACATAATTTTGTCGAGTCATTTCAAATTTTATGAAAATCGGTTGGATAGATCAATTACAGGGACAATCAAAAGGATTCCGCTACATTACGGTCAATAGGGAAAAAAGTTTCAAATGCATTTTGATCGTTTGAAATTTAAAATACATAATTATAACATAATTTTGTCGAGTCATTTCAAATTTTATGAAAATCGGATGGATAGATCAATTACAGGGACAATCAAAAGGATTCCGTTACATTACGGTCAATAGGGAAAAAAGTTTCAAATGCATTTTAATCGTTTGAAATTTAAAATACATAATTATAACATAATTTTGTCGAGTCATTTCAAATGTTTTGAAAATCGGATGCATAGATCAATTACAGGGACAATCAAAAGGATTCCGTTACATTACGGTCAATCGGGAAAAAAAATTCAAATGCATTTTAATCGTTTGAAATTTAAAAATATAATTATTACGTAATTTTGTCGAGTCATTTCAAATGTTATGAAAGTCGGATGCATAGATCATTTACACGGACAATCAAAAGTATTCCATTACATTACGGTCAATGGGGAAAAAGTTTCAAATGCATTTTAATGATGTTACACTCATTCGAACATAATAGAATTGGCATGAATCTATGAAATATATACTAAAATATCATTCTGTACAATCTGTGATGCAAAGAATTTTTACTATTAAATTACAGGACCACACAAAAGTATTCCACTACATAATGCTATACGGAGAAACATTGTTTGGGACGTGTTTTAATTATATTCAACTATTTCACATTTTATGAATAAGATATACGTTGCTGAGGTGTAATAAAAGTTACTTTCTCTATATTTACGGAAACACAAAGATTTCGACTACTATACTGTATCCGAAGTACGCTCTACTGTACCAGCAAGATCTGAACGCACCTCATTTGCTTAGTTCACGTGCAATTTCCAACTTGTTAAATTTTAAAACTGAAATTTTTCCTGTAAGTGAAATTGACAAAATGGCGCAAGAAAAATTAAATTAACAATGAAAACATTTGCAAAAGAAATAAAAGAGTTATACTCATATCTATATAATTTACGATTGAATATTAAAATATACTCTAAAAATTATCTTCACTTGAAAAAAAAAAAAAACATTATTGCGACCATTAAGAACCTGAGTCAGGCATTAAGTCAGTAGTGCATTTTCGGCTTAAAAACACATTCTTTGGCGACAAAAGCAAGATGAAAATGGTATAGAAATGAATAGTAACTCACAACTTACAGTGTCTTTTACAATCAGATCTGCTTTTTTTTTTTTTGCTGTAAGTTATATTATACGGAAATTCGATAAAAAAGAGAAAGAAAATAATAAAAAGGGAAATAACTATCATTCAAAATTCATTTAATCAATTTCTGAAATTCATGTTTTTATTCTAACACCAGGGATAAGTCGCCAAAAGTTGAACCAATTGTTATATTTCGCGTTAATTTATTTTTTAAGCATTACAAATATTTTTTTCATTTTCAAGATAAATATATTTTTATAATATTACGCCTCATTTAAGCGGTCTTTCTTTATTATTATTAATATTATCAGTAGTTATTTTCTGCTATTATTTGCAAGATATTTGTAACATTTCTAATAGATATAGCCATTTTAATTCTTTTAGCAATTATAATTTTCGCCAAAAACAGCTACTGGCAACCCTTTTGTCAAAAATAACCGAAAAATACGAAATTTACTACTAAAAATCAGAGTTATCCCTGTAAATTTGAATCATAAACCTTCGGAAAAATATTTCCTATCGAATGATACAATCGGCAAAAAAATCCATCGGGTAGTTTTTGAAAACACTCGTTTGGAAGTTTCAGAACTTCTGCTTTATAATATATATAATATGATAATTGGAAAAAAAAAGAAAAAAATTCTAAATAGACAATTTATTAATAAACAGACAATAACATCCGGGTTGCCATATCAAGCAAAATAATGACACTTTGGCGTCAGTTAATTACCCAGATGTATATATGGTATTGGCGTAAGAAACAAATGGCACCAATGTAGTGCGTATGAGATATCTGTGCCAAAAAAATTTTTTTTAAGTTGCAGTTAAATTATTTTACAATATCTATGTATGTGGAAAGATATTTACCCTAAAATTTAAATATTATTCATTTTTGTGGAATTAACTGCCATATATGTATTTAAGTTAAATGTAAAATTTTTTCGTAAAAATGCTCGCACTCATTAAAAGAGACAGAGAAAGAAAATAGTTCTTGCGAACATCGCTCCGTGTTGAGCTTTTTTTGGTTTAGAATCGCATTGATTGGCGACAAAAGTAGATTGAAACACCCAATTGAACAAACAACATACAAATAACAATTAGAGCCTTTAAAAAAATAATTCTGCGAGTTTCTTCTGTAAAACACATAACGGGAAAATTAGATTTAAGAATATTTTTAAAAAAAGAAAGAAAAAAAATACTTATGTTTTACCTAATGAAATTTTTGAAATGTTGTTTTCTTTTAATATGGCTCGAAAGAAATAAATAGCCAAATATTGTGTCATTTCAAAACTTTCTTTCACATTGAGTTACTTTTTAAATATTATAAATATTCTTTTTTTTTCGTTAAAGATAAATATTTTCCTTTCATAATATTACTAGTATTAAAAAATGCTCTGACGAGCACCAAAAAAGGTTAATATGTTTTTAAGTATGAAAAAGGGTTTGACAAGTGCTTCTGTTAATTACTGAGCATGAGGAAGGACAAGGGATTCCTTCTTGGCTACAACTCACTTCAATGCCAACTTTGAAAAAATCATATTTGCGCTTTTTCCGTGAAAACAAATAAGTCGCAGTTACTATAAAAATGTATAGTGTAAAGACATAACCAGTAAAGATACAGCTTAATTAGACATAAATGTAAGGGAAGACGACATAGTGCCAAAAACCTAGTTCCTGTAGGTATCACATTCATGCACTGCACCAAGCATGCCCTAAGTGTATAATTGCACAGAAAATTGATTTGTAGTATAGTGCAGAGTGAACTGTGCAGTTAACATCAGGGATGTAGTGCAGGTTATACGCCGTATTACCTTCTGGACTTTTTAATAGAACACCATATACCCTCTGTTTCTCAAGAAAGCTTATAGTATACACATTCTAGGGTATCCCTCTGCTTAGAGCATATATCCTATGTTATTTTTACGACTACACTCCTGGTTAACATCTAAAGCTCGATGGGAAGTTCTACTAAAGAACCGCAAATTTCTTTTATATGGAAAAAGCGCAAATATGATTTTTTCAAAGTTGGCATTGAAGTGAGTTGTAGCCAAGAAGGAATCCCTTGTCCTTCCTCATGCTCAGTAATTAACAGAAGCACTTGTCAAACCCTTTTTCATACTTAAAAACATATTAACCTTTTTTGGTGCTCGTCAGAGCATTTTTTAATACTAGTCATTTAATTTTTTTGATAATAACTGAAGATTTTCTAATATCTTAAAAAGAAAAATAATTGCTGCTGTCAAAATTTATAAAATGATAACAACAGCATAAAATTTTGATATATCAGAATAATTATAAAAATCATTGCATTGCTATATAAAATGCATGATATGAAAAATAAACCACGGATTTGAACGAAAAAAGTACAGAACTTTATTAAAAGAATTAAAAGACATACCAATTAAATACATTCAACTTAATTTCTCAAATGAAACATTCACAACTAGAAAAATTCTAGAAATTGAATAACAATTAATATAAGAATATTCCCGAAGGAATAATAATTTAACACAAAAGCATTTCTAAACAAAACGAATTTACATCCGACGGGATTTGAACTCTCTATCCGCTGCTGAGCAGCCAAATGCCTTACCTCGAGAGTCCTAGTTTAACACCAGAGATGTTGCAAATTTTGCTATAGTACCTATATAAATACCAGCATAAGTCTTGTAACTGTCATCAACAGCTCCGATCTGATTGTTTTATTTTTTATATGCCCGACGGCTATTTTCCTACTTTTATTTTAGCTACTCGAAACAATCGCCAAATAGGTTTCCTTCGCCATAATTTCATTTTAAATATAAAGCTGTCACTAGCTTTATTTAAAATACAAGACTTTCATTAAAAAACACATAAATTAAAAATACATATATCAGATACATTTAACTTGCACGTTTTTCTTTCATTTTATTAAAAATACTATAAGTAAATATATAACTACTTAATTTATCCCGTCGACCAAAGAACGATAGACAAACTGTAAGATTATATGCCAATAATGGATGAACATAAATGTTACACTTCCTTGACATTAAACCCGCTACACTTGTTTTGTTTAGTGATCAAATGATTTTAAATTTATTTGTTCTTTTGTTATTTAATATAAATTTTATGCCAATAAGCTCTATGCCAATAAGCTGCCAATGACTCTCGAGGTAAGGCATTTGGCTGCTCAGCAGCGGATAGAGAGTTCAAATCCCGTCGGATGTAAGTTCGTTTTGTTTAGAAATGCTTTTGTGTTAAATTATTATTCCTTCGGGAATATTCTTATATTAATTGTTATTCAATTTCTAGAATTTTTCTAGTTGTGAATGTTTCATTTGAGAAATTAAGTTGAATGTATTTAATTGGTATGTCTTTTAATTCTTTTAATAAAGTTCTGTACTTTTTTCGTTCAAATCCGTGGTTTATTTTGCTCTTGATATTAATTAAGAAAAATATAATATATAATTTATTAAAGTTACTTTATGGTTGTATCCGCCGACATTATTTGGTTAAATAAAAAGCATTTAACTCCTTACAAATTTCCGCTAACATTGATATTTTTGGTACCTTCGTATTAATGCCATCGCAGTAAAAGTTGTGCTAATGCGCCAATAAAGAGTGATCTTGTTGTTCGTGACTTTTTTAGCCTATTTTTGATGCCATTTTTTGTGCGCGTGCGAACAAGATTGCTCTTTATTGGCACATTAGCGCAACTTCTGCTGCGGTGGCGTTAATACGTAATACCATATTTTTTATGCTCTTTAATAAATTCTAATATTACATTTAAAATACTTCAATGTTATTCACATACGCGATATCTTACAAATATTTCTTTATGGTTTGATTTGATAAATTCTGCATTAAAATATGAAACTTTTATTAGTATTCTTTTGTTCGAAATCACCTGAATAAATCAAATTTTATATTTGGTACGTCTCGATGTCATAACTAAACGTCATCATTAAAGTAATCCTTTTCATTAATGACTTTTATTTTTTTAACCTAAATTCATCAATTTTCTAAACTTAAATTTTTTAATGGCAACATTTTTACTTTTGAGCAAGGCCCCCTTATCATAATATCATATTATATTATGATAAGTTAGCCTTGCTTTTGAGTAATTTGGTGAATAGTTTGGCGATTTCTATAAATGAGTGAAATTGGTCGACCTGATAATCAAGTAGCACCGTACGTAATGTAAATAAAATAGGTATGCATTTTTGGCACACATGTCATATGCGCACCATGTTGGCGAATTTTTTTTTCTGACGCCAATGTCATATGCGCATCGGAGTATTAACTGAATCCAGAGTGTCGTTATTTTGCTTGATATGTCAACCCGGATGTTGTTCTTTACTTTTTAATAAATAATTTTTTCTTTTTTTTAAATATATAAATTGTTTTGTTCTATTAAACAAATCGTCAAAATAGATAGTGAATATGACACATGAAAATAACAAAAAAAAAAAAAAAAGGTATTTTTTCACGTGATTTATCTAATTTATTTATTTATGTTACATACATAGCAATTTTTATGTTCATTTAAACTTACGTGCAACAATTACAAGAAGAAACAAATATAAGAAAAAGACTATCTTCAGCTGAAAATTTCAGACAAAAATTCGATTTTCTCAGCGACCGACAAACATACAAAGATGAAAAAAAAAACTGTTCTAAGTTTTACCATGAGGATTAAAATAAACTAAAAACGAAGTTAATCCATCCACGGAAACGTTAGCTAGACTTAGTTGAACTTTTTGCTTTCATTTTTTCATTAAAAATTAAATAAAAAACTATTCGAAGCTGCAGTAATTTTTTGAATGCTATCGTTTGATTCTTCTCGTCGAGTTCTATCTTTTAAAAAAAATTTCACTGCCGTATTTCAACTGGTTCGCCAGAAATTTTAGAAAGTTGTTTGCACTTTCTATTTCTTAAACATATTATACCAAACGCTACCGCGTTTGCTATGATTTTGCACTAAACTGATTTTTTTCTTTTTATCATTATTTATTTTAAATCAATGAATTAACAGGTTTTTTTTTTCGAAATGTTTATATTATTTTCCATTAGAGAAAGCAATTCATTTCCTTTTTTGAAATATAATTATCGCCAAAAAAATATTGTTGTTGCAACCCTTCCGTCAAAAATAAATGAAAAATACGAAATTTAATACGAAAAATCAGAGTTATCCCTGTATATTTGTATCATAAACCTCCGCAAAAATATTTCCTATCGAATGATATAATCTGCAAAAAGATCCATCGGGTAGTTTTTGAAAACACTCGTTTGGAAGTTTCAGAACTTCTGCTTTATAATATATACTAGTTGCACCCGTCGAAACTCGACGGAAAAGAATATATATTAGGTATGATATATATCAATCTTATATAGATAGTAAAATACTGAGCGAAATAAACAAATGCACAACTCATAACACATAACAAACAACATTAAAACAACGCATAAATTATTATGTTGGACTTCAGCTACAAATCTTTTTTTAATGCGGTTTCTAAACCTTAAATATTATTTAAATGCCAAACTATTTAGGAAGTTAATATTACTAGTACACCGAACCCGGGGTTCCCGGATCACAAAGTAAAGGTGAAAAACTTTTTTAAATTTAAAAATTGGAAAGTCTAATAAATTTTTTCTGCGTAATAGGCTTTTTAAACTGCCAACTAATTCCAAATAGTAATTTTATATGAAACATATTATTTATGTAATCATATACAGCTTTAAAAATTATCGGTATTTCCGTATTAGCTGGTCCGTAGCTAAAGGGGCCCTATGTGCGGCTCAGCCCCCCCCCCCCCTAAAATATTTTGAGCCTCCCCTATAAAAAGATTCCAAGGTCACTCAATGAATTTCTGTTCCAAAAATTCAAATGAAATATTGTTTAAAAATCTAATTTAGTTTTGAAACCTTTTCACAGTTTTGCAGAGTTACTAAATTGTATCTAAAATAAGTGCTTCAACACTCCCTTATCCTATTGGTACATAGGAAGCTAACTGCATGTTTAATTCTTCACCAGTTATACACTCAAAACTTTCATCGTCATATACTTTTCTAAGCATAAAATGAAGTTATTTTAACAGTTTAATAAGAAACAGAGTACCTACAATATGAATATGCACTAATTTATCTTTACGTGTCAGAGAGAGAGAGAAAAAAAAAACTATGAGCCCCCCTACATTCTCTTGAGTCCTCCCTATTAGTCACTACGGCCTGCGTATTATACGCAAGTTAGCAGTTATTAGCCAAAGATTTCGCCAAAGAATAAAATTGCATTTTCAGTTTTTAAAAACAACTAAGAAAATATGACATCCAGATATTCTATAAAATACACTTTTGTAAAGGTTAATTGATGAATCTTTTGTAAAGTAAGTTTACAACGAACTAAAAGTCACTAAATTCATAGATAAAAACGAAATAAAACCAACAACATTCACCGGGTTTTATAGCCGACAATATATATCGACATAACAGGTTTTTAATTACTATTTTTTTCAGTTGCTATGAAAAAATGGCAACTAAAATATACAGTGATCTGTTATTTTCCATGTAGAAAAGAGATAGATGGCGATGCAGTATGCAATTAAAACGGTTTGATGGGTTTGGTTTATTTTTTCGTCCGATTATCTGCGCTAGGGATATAGGACCAAGGGGAGTGCCCTTCGTGGGGGTTTTTCTAAGGGAACCTAACCCGTATTTACGCAAGGTTCGAAGAAAACCACGAAAACTCCGAACGGTTAGGCCGACAGCCGCGATTGGGTTCGAACCCAGCACCTGCTGTCTACCAGTTGAGAGGTCCGTACCTCTCGGCCACTGGTGGGCAACGGTTTGATGGGCGTTATTCTTTCAATATAAGTCTCTCATTCGACCCAAACAAAACAATCACATGGAACAGAGACCGAATTTTTTAACATCATTTATTCTCTAAATGAAAAAGATCTGAATATATTTTAGCATTATAAAATAGCATTTTATTGTATTATGAATTAAAATTGCATCGCTAAAAATTTTTCTTTTTTGTGAAAGCAAGCCGTTGTGTTTGGTGCAATGCAGCGAATTTTAGGGTTGCATTTTTGGCGTCACCTCCAGCCACTAAACTGCATCTCTATTTTTTTTCTTTTTTACTCTATGGCTATTTTTCGCTTTTTCCCACATAAATGCGATACTCAAGTTGCCACCATCAGAGAAATTGAACCAAAAACTACAAAAAAAAAAAAAAAATAATAATAATAATAATATCTCAAAAACAAATTGAGATACAGTTTTCTAACAAACAGCATTTAAAAGTGCGTTTTTTTTCCTCTAAACGATGGTATAGAGATTGAAAACGTAAGTTTAAAAATTTACAATAGCGAAAATTGCAAAACCGAAATTTCATCGGAAAGTGTTGCCATTCAAAACATGACGTATGCGTTACGCACAGATACGTTTGGCCTTTATTATATAGATACCCCGGAAGACGAATTCAAAAATATCTGCATAGTTTATTTTTTCTCCATTTAAACATCGCTTGATAACTGTACAATAATTATAATATCAATGAAACATTTTAATTATAATAGAAACAGGGACTTACTAAACTGCCTAAACAACCCAGTACACATTTACAGCACTTGCAATAAATTTAATTTATTTATCGGTTTGCATCCTCCATGAATTTGTAAAAATTAATTTTATTTCCATGGCAACGGAATAAAAAGATATCTCTGTTATTAAAAAGAATAAAATTTTTGTATTTGTTGCTGAAATGCAGATTTTTTTTTCTATTTTAAACAATAACTTAATACAATGAAATGATTTTAATTATTTTTTGATATTATGTAAGATAGAAATATAGTAATACCGCCATATCACAGGTTTTATTCTTTTTTTTTTCTCTAATATGACATCATTTACACCTTCAGAAATACTCATCTTTTCTTAAATAAAAACGTGATTTATGCAGTTATTTAAGAATTCTTTAGTTTCATAAAATATTCAATATAATTAAATAGAAATGGCGCAGTTTATAGAAATATTTTCATTTGTGCACACCACGGACATTTAAATTAATAGAAGTTCACTTTATTTAGATGCAGGAATTAAAGTCAGTGAATATGACACCGACAAAGCTATAACAATGTATCTTATACTATAATGCGAGCAAAAATTGTGTGTGTGTGTGGGTAAATTTTATCTCAAAAACGGCTCTAACGATTTTCGCAAAAATTTGGATTTTACCATTTTCGGGCACGAGAAGACCATTGGGCTAGGTCCCATGTTCGGGAAAATTCGATTATTGGGTCATTTTGGGTCACAATGGGTCAGGATCAAGCTATTTATATCTAGAGAACGGCTGGATGGATTTTAAGGCAATTGTGTATCCAATCGTTTTTTGGCACGAGAAAACTATTGGGTGGGGTCACATGTTCGAAAAAGTTCGATTGGTGGGTCATTTTGGGGTCATTATGGGTCAAGCCATTTTTATCTAAAAAACGGCTCTAACGATTTTGACCAAATTTTATATTTTATCGTTTTGGATTACAAGAAGACCATTGGGTTAGGTAACATGTTCGAGAAAATTCGGTTAGTGGGTCATTTTTGGGGTCATTGTGGGTCATGCTATTTTTATCTAGAGATTTCCTCACGCAATTTTGACCAAAAATTGCATTCTATGGTTTTCGGGCACGAGAAAAACATTGGGCTAGGTTACACGTTCGAAAAAAAAATTTAATGGGTCATATTGGGTCATTAAGGGTCTGGGTCAAGCTATTTATATTTAAAGAACCGCAGAATCAATTTCATCGAAATTTTGCCTGTAATAGTTTTTTGACACGAGAAAGCTAATGGGCTAAGTCACACGATCGAGAGATTTCGATTATAAGAGTCATTTGTGGGTCATGATGGGTCATAATGGGTCATGGTCAAGCTATACCTAAAGAACAGGTGGATCGATTTTAACGAAATTTTGTATACAACATTTTTTTGGCACGAGAAAACTATTGGGTTAGGTCTCAGTTCGAGAAATTTCGATTACTGGGTCATTTTGGGTCATAAAAGGTCTGGGTCAAGCTATTTATATCTAAAGAACGACAGTATCAAATTTAATGAAATTTTGTATGTAAGTTTTTTGACACGAGAAAATTAATGGGCTACCTCACATGTTTGAGAGATTTCGATTATAAGAGTCATTTATGGGTCATGATGGGTCATAACGGGTTATGTCAAGCTATATCTAAAGAACATGTGAATCAGTTTTAACGAAACTTAGTATACAACATTTTTTGGCACGAGAAAATCATTGGGCTAGGTCACATGATCGAGAAATTTCGATTAATGGGTCATTTTGGGTCATAAAAGGTTTGGGTCAAGTTATTTATATTTAAAGAACGGCAGGATCAAGTTTAACGAAATTTTGAGTGTAAGAATATTTATACACGAGAAAACTAATGGGCTAAGTCACATGCTCGAGAGATTTCGATTATAAGGGTCATTTGTGGGTCATGATGGGTCATGGTCAAGCTATATCTAAAGAATGGGTGAATCGATTTTAACGAAATTTTGTATACAGCATATTTTTGGCACGAGAAAATCATTGGGCTATGTCACATGTTCGAGAAATTTCGATCAGTGGGTCATTTTTGGGTTATTCTAATTTTATCTAGACAATGTCTCGCGCAAATTTGACTAAATTCTATCGTTTTCGGACACAAGAAAATCATTGGGTTAGGTGAGATGTTTGAGAAAACTCGATTAATGAGTCATTTTGGATCATAATGGGTCAAGGTCAAACTATTTATACCTAAAAATTGGCTCAATCGATTTTATCTAAATTTTGCATTTAACGTTTTTCGGCACGCAAAAATTAATGAACTAAGTCACATTTTCGAAAGATTTTGATATAAGGGTCATTTGTGGGTCATGCTAATTTTATCTAGAAAATTGTTCTCACCATTTTGAGTATATTTTCTATTATATCGTTTTCGGGCAAAAGAAAACCATTGAGATAGGACACATGTACGTAACAATTCAGTTAGTGGGTCGTTTTAGGTCTTAATGGGTTCGGGTCCTTCTAATTATATATAACAACGACTCAGTCGATTTTACCTAAATTTTGCAACGGAACGTCTTTTGTCACGAGAAGACTATTGATCTGAATTGCATATTAAACAAAATTATATTAGTGGGTCATATCGCACTAATGCTGATCATATGTGATTTGTAGATCATTTGGGTAATAAGTGTCAGGATCACGAGACTATGGCAAAAGCCAATAAGTTGGCGATATTTGACAAAATACTGGCGAAATTTGGCCGAAAAATCGACTATTAAGGTTACTAAACCAAAACACATATTTTTCGCCAAATGAAAGAATGTGTCCAAATTTGGTTATATCTGGCAAAAAATATTGTCTTTCAGAATGTGAAGAAATTTCTTATGCATTCTTAATAGTCTTCGAGATGCATAGTTAAACTAATCGGAGTCGAGCTAAAAAAGTGATTTGGATGCCCTTTCGCTGTAAATTTTAAAATAAAGTAAAATTTATGAACATGTGCATCCAAACATAGTTTTCTTATTGATTGTTTTTGTAAATAATACTATTATTAATAACATATTTTAAAGTAATAATACTATATCGAGTTGAACACAAAGTTAATTTTGACCGAGCTGAGCTCGGTCACCCCTGCTAGTATTATATTCATGGAATAAATTTATCTGGTTTCTGTATGACGACATTTTCTCCATCGACAAAATTTCACTTTAGATATTATATTTTATTAAAGTTTATCTTCTGTTATTTTACTTATATAATACTTAAGAGCCCACAATAGTCACAGGAAAAGTACAGAAAAAGACCCGGATGACCATGTAAAGTCTATGAGAGCGTTCTTTTCTAATATCTCGTTCAAATTTTAATATTTTGACATGATTTTTTTTGCATAAAATAGTTCAGGACGATCCACAACCGGGCTAGTTTTTACTTTTTCGATTTTGGTTATATATTTTTTATATTACGATAGTTTCAGTTTCAGAACCGGTTTAAACCGGTTTCGAAAGTTAAAGTAATTTTTTAAAGAAAATCTGAAACAAAAATTGAAAAAGTAAAAACTAGCCCGGTTGTGGATTGCCCTCAGCTATCTTGTGCAAAAAAATCATGCAAAAATATTAAAATTTGAGCGAGATATTAGAAAAGAACGCTCCCATAGACTTTACATGGTCATCCGGGTCTTTTTGTGTACTTTTTCTGTGACTATTGTGGGCTCTTAATAATATTATTCAGTAAATAATCTGTGTATTGCAGGGGATAACTATTTGCAATCATTTTATTATGATTAAATTTAACGAAAATCTTTATTTATTCTTTTTTGTTTGTTTGTTTGTTTGTTTGAAATGCGTTATACATTCACCGATGAGATCAAGCTGCTGATTGGTGGAAAAGAATGAAACAAAATAAATTTTGAGAACAGCTTAACCTGTTGCCACTGTTTTGAAGAAATGTCACGAAAAAGCTTTTAAAATTAAAAATAAAATATAAAATTTGAAATAAATTAAAAATTAGCCAGAATGGGAACATCTACACATAAACAGCTTTCATTTAAAAAAATAATTATCAAAATCGGGCCAGTAGAAGGCTAAGGGCTGATGACCAAAAAAACAGCCAGGTGTTTTAAATATATAGATGATTATGTATTTTAAATTTCAAACGATTAAAATGCATTTGAAACTTTTTTCCCCATTGATCATAATGTAATGGAATACTTTTGACTGCCCTTGTAATTGATCTATGCATCCGATTTTCACAAAATTTGAAATGACTCGACTAAATTATGTAATAATTATGTATTTTAAATTTCAAACGATTCGGTTGGGTAGTTTTTGCGTTGTTATATGCGGACAGACAGACGGACGGACGGACAGACAGACGGTGGTGTATTTGGTGTATTTTTGTCGGCCGATTATCTACGCTATGGGATATAGGCCCTATGGGGTGGGTTGCCCTCCGTGGGGGTCTTTCTAAGGGAACCTAACCCGTATTTACGCAAGGTTCGAAGAAAACCACGGAAAACTTCGAACGGTTAGGCCGACGGTCGCGATTGGGTTCGAACCCAGCACCTACCGTCTACCAGTTTGAGGTCAGAACCTCGCGGCCACTGGTGGGGCGACAGACAGACGGACAGATGGACGGACTGAACGACCACTATAGGTGCTAGGTATTTACATAATTACGAACGCACCTAAAAAGTGACATCCTTTAGGAAGAGATCATCGAAATAAGAAGTTAAAAAAAACTAATTTCCTGGGTAGATATTTTAAATATAAGAATGCATCAAACAACCACAGACTTTGCATTCCGGAGGGGAATTCGAAAAGTGGGTGGCTACCAGCCTTAAGAGCCTACACGAGTCGCTCAAAAACAGCCGGATGGATAATGTCAATCTATAGGAGCGTTATATTAAAAAATCTCGCTTAAATTTCAATGTTTTGGCTTTTTTTTTTTTTTTTTTTTTTTTTTTTCATAGGATAGATAAAAACAATCTACAACTGGGCTTTTTTGTACTTCTTCGATTTTCGTTATACTTTTTAGGTGCGTTCGTAATCATGTAAATACGTAGCACCTATTGTTGTCACTCAGTCTGTCCGTCTGTCCGTCTATCTGTCTGTCAGTCCGTCTGTTTGTCTGTCCGTCTGTCCGCATATAACAACGCAAATACTATCCAACCGAATCGTTTGAAATTTAAAATACATAATTATTACATAATTTTGTCGAGTCATTTCAAATTTTATGAAAATCGGATGGATAGATCAATTACAGGGACAATCAAAAGGATTCCGTTACATTACGTTCAATGGGGGGAAAAGTTTCAAATGCATTTTAATCGTTTGAAATTTAAAACGTATAATTATTACATAATTTTGTCAAGTCGTTTCAAATTTTATGAAATTCGGGTGGATAGATCAATTACAGGGACAATCAAAAGGATTCCGTAACATTACGGTCAATGAGAAAAAAAAGTTTCAAATGCATTTAAAAGGTGTTACATTCATTTGAACATAATAGAATTGACATAATCTATGAAGTATGTACTAAAATATATATTCTGTACTATCTGTGATACAAAGAATATTTATTATTAAATTACAGGGCAACACAAATGTATTCCACTAAATAATGTTATACGGGGAAACATTGTTTAGGGCGTGTTTTAATTATATTAAACTACTTCACATTTTATGAATAAGATATACGTTAATGAAGTATAAGAAAATTACTCCCTGCATATTTACAGGAACACAAAGATTTCGACCACTATACTGTATCCAAAGTACGCTCTACTATATGAGCAAAATCTGAACATTTTAAAACTTCGTTATCATACGAATGCACCTCATTTGCTACGCTTCACGCGCAATTTCCAACTTGTTTATATTATGCTAGTTTCAATTTCAGAACCAATACGAAAAGTTAAAGTTTTTTTTCTTTTTTTTTCAAATCTGAAAAACCAAAATCTAATAAAAAGAATATTGCCTAGTTAAACTGATGGCAGTGAGCTCACAGGCTACGCATACTAATTGTACATTACAGCCTTGTATTTTCGTTAATTCCGTTCGAAAAAAAAATTAAGAAGGGGAATCAGCTCTCCCCTTTCTCCTTTCTTATACTTAATCATTGAACCTCCTAAACTATCAAGGACATGCTTTATCATATAAAAAATCTATATCCAAAATTCAGAGCAAATCGAAAATTCTTAATAAAAACCCATTTAGCATTTATATAATTTAAGAGGAGTTATTCCCCTCTTTTATGCTTAACCATTAAACTTCCAAAACTATTCAGAGATTTGAACGAAATCTGACAATTCTGCTTGAAAAATCCATTTATACAAGTTAAGGGGAGGGGCATTAGAACCCCCGTTCCCCATGTTTATACTTATTCAATGAACACCTAATAACAGCCACAGATTCGCCCCATTAGAATGACCTATATCTAAATTTTGAACGAAAACTGTTAATTGTGCATGAAAATCCCGTTTATATCAATTAAGGGGAGGGGCATGAGCCCATATTCCCCCTGTTTATACTTATTCAATGAACACCTAATAACAGCCACAGTATCGCCTCATCATAATGATTCTATATCTAAATTTTGAACGGAAGCTGTTAATTCTGCATGAAAATTCCGTTTATATCAATTAAGGGGATGGAACATGGATGGGGATATTCGGAACTGGTTCTTAAATTGAAACTAAACTGGAAACCAAAATTGAAAAAGTAAATCTAGCCCTGGTGTAGATCGTCCTCAGCTATCCCATGAGAGAAAAAATCATGTAAAAACATTTAAAATGTGAGCGAGATATTTGAAAAGAACGCACCCATAGACTTAACATCATCATACGACTCTTTTTGAACGACTCGTGTGGCCTCTTAAAGTTTTATGAGCAGCTGTTTATTCAACTATGTTGTATTTTAAATATCATATAAATTTTATAAACAATTTATGTGAAAAATTTTATGAACAGTACATTTTTATAACAAACCTGTACAAAGTAATGTTACAGACTTTTTTTAAGTTCAGAATTTGGATATGAAAAATGAGAAAAAAAAAAAACAAGTATGAAAAATCATGCGTTAAGTATAGATTATGAAGCACTTTCCAACACTTAATGAAATTTTTAACAAAACTTTGTTATTTAGGAAAATAATAGTGTATAGCCAAATATACCCAAATATGCATTCCAGTACATTAGAATAGCCCTGTATTTCATATGTCAATTCATATAATAGGAAAATTTAGCTTAGCCAGAAAATACACAGTGGCTTGAGATTTCTTTTTCAGCAATTCATACTATTAGATGGAAACATACTTGAATACTTTTGTTCAGCCCTGTAGTTTACATTGTACCTTTATTACACGTCAGCATTAGGCTAAAATTTATTGTAAACTAAAACACTTTTAAAACAACTAAAATCACATTCTCATAAATCATTATCATACGCGTCCATGTATCGAATTCTTTGCGTGGCCCTGTATATCCTTTTATCTATATTCTGCAAACATTTCTCAGTAAACTGAATGAAGCTCACCGTAAAAATGCATAGTTTATTTAAGAACCACGTTTAAATAATTTACGCTCATATTCAGTAACGTTGGTGAGCTCTGTATATCAACTATAACATTTATACACACCATATAATGTGCATATATTTAGCGAAATATAAACGCGCATATCATAATTAAAATGCATTTCATCCCTCCATCAGCCATCATCGGACACATATACGGTACTTCGGAAAAAATATACTATTTGAAATCTTTTGTGTGGCCCTGTAAATGCTATGTACTTCATATTATGCAAGACAGTAGCGTATAATTTATATTAAGCTTCAGAGACATATATCAATTTTATTATACATTAAAAAGCTTAATATATTAAAATATTTAATGGGAAAATTTTGATTCGCCCTGTAGATAAACTAATCATGGTAGAAACTTCATTTTCGATAGGACTTGTGCTAGGGTAAACGTCAATAACGTCCTAAAATTTCATGGCAATCCGAGTATATTAACGACTTTTCCCCATAGGCCGTAATGTAATGGGAAACTTTTGATTCGCCCTGTAGATAAACTAATCATGGTAGAAACTTCATTTTCAATAGGACTTGTGCTAGGGTAAACGTCAATAACGTCCTAAAATTTCATGGCAATCGGAGCATATTAACGATTTTTCCCCATAGGCCGTAATGTAATGGGAAACTTTTGATTATCTCTGTAGATAAACTAATCATGGTAGATACTTCATTTTCAATAGGGTTCGTGCTAGGGTAAACCTCAATAACGTCCTAAAATTTCATGGCAATCCGAGTATATTAACGACTTTTCCCCATAGGCCGTAATGTAATGGGAAACTTTTGATTCGCCCTGTAGATAAACTAATCATGGTAGAAACTTCATTTTCGATAGGACTTGTGCTAGGGTAAACGTCAATAACGTCCTAAAATTTCATGGCAATCGGAGCATATTAACGATTTTTCCCCATAGGCCGTAATGTAATGGGAAACTTTTGATTATCTCTGTAGATAAACTAATCATGGTAGATACTTCATTTTCAATAGGGTTCATGCTAGGGTAAACCTCAATAACGTCCTAAAATTTCATGGCAATCCGAGTATATTAACGATTTTTCCCCATAGGCCGTAATGTAATATGAAACTTTTGATTCGCCCTGTAGATAAACTAATCATGGTAGATACTTCATTTTCAATAGGGTTCGTGCTAGGGTAAACATCAATAACGTATAAAAATTTCATAGCAATCCGAGTATATATACGGGAGTTAGAGAGCGGACAGACGGACAGACGGCCATCCGGCCAGACGGACAGACGGCCAGACAAACCGAATGCATAAGCACTTTTCAACTTTGTTGGAAAGTGCTAAAAAGATAGGCTACGCTTCAGTTTTTGTTGGTCTTTCTTTATTGTGTACTTTTTTAGATATTATTCTAAATAAATGATTTAATATGTTTACATTGCATATAAATTACCAGAATAAAAAAATATTTTTCCAGTATATCCCTTTTTTTTTGTGTATTTTTCATTTTATACATGTGTATTTATATTTAGTTATGCCAATTTCATGAATTTGAGTTCGTTTCTGTTTAACGTAGTTTCTTCATAACGAAGTGTTTAAGTGGAACGATGAGACTTCGTTAAGGCTGGTAGCCACGCACTTTTCGAATTCCCCTCCGTGAAGCGAAGTCTAAGGGCATTTGATGCATTCTTATACTTAAAATATCTCCCCAGGAAATTAGTTTTTTCTTAAGGCCCCTGTCCTCGCGCGAAGAAACGCTCGCGAGCTAATGCTATTCCTATGGGGAAGCATTTTTCAAATAACTCTTTCGCATTTTGACATTTTTAAATAGGTTTTTTTTTTTTTTTTTTTTTTTTTTTTTTTGTGCATTGGATAGCTGGGGTGCATACCGACAGCGCACCTTTTTTACATTTTCGATTTTGGTTGCAGATATTTTTTACAAAGTTAGTTTCACTTTCAAAACCGGTTTCGAAACTGAAAGTGCTTTTTAAAACATATATCTGCAACCAAAATTGAAAAAGTAAAAAAGGTGCGCTGTCGGTATGCACCCCAGCTATCCAATGCACAAAAAAAAAACTATTCAAAAATGTCAAAATGCAAAAGAGTTATTAGAAAACTGCTTCTCCATAGGAATAGCATTAGCTCGCGAACGTTTCCTCGAGCGAGGACAGGGGCCTTAACTTCTTCTTTCGGTGTTTTTCTTCTTAATGGATCTCTCTCTTTTTCTTAGTTTTCAAAATATTTTTTTAAATCTATGCTTTATTAGTGTTAAAATTTTACTTCCAGTTCGTCAGTTTTTAACACACGAAATATTAAATTCAGCATAGAATTTAAAAATATTTTGAAAACTAAGAAAACAATTTGGAAATTGCACGTGAAGCGTAGCAAATGAGATGCGTTCGTACGATAACGAAGTTTTAAAAATATTACTCTCATATATCAATCTCATAAAATTGTAACTAGTGAATTACAATTAAAACACTCATCAAACAATGTTCTCCCTATACCATTACGTAATAGAATACTTTTGTGTGGCCTTGTAAATCAATAACAAATGTTCTTTGCACCACAAATTATGTAAAATGTATATTATAATATGTACTTTATAGTTGTATATAAATTTCATTAAGTTCGAATGAGTGTAACACCATTAAAATGCATTTGAAACTTTTTCCCCATTGACCATAATGTAATTGAATACTTTTGATTGCCCCTGTAATTGATCTATGCACTCGATTATCAAAAAATTTGAAATAACTCGACAAAATTATGTAATAATTATGTATTTTAAATTTCAAACGATCAAAATGCATTTGAAACTTTTTTCCCCATTGACCGTAATGTAATGGAATACTTTTGATTGTCCCTGTAATTGATCTATGCATCCGATTTTCATAAAATTTGAAATGACTCGACAAAATTATGTGATAATTATATCTTTTAAATTTCACACGATTCGGTTGGGTAGTTTTTGCGTTGTTATATGCGGACGGACAGACAGATGGACGGACTGAACGACCACTATAGGTGCTAGGTATTTACATAATTACGAACGCACCTAAAAAGTGACATCCTTTAGGAAGAGATCATCGAAATAAGAAGTTAACAAAAAACTAATTTCCTGGGTAGATATTTTAAGTATAAGAATGCATCAAACAACCACAGACTTTACATTCCGGAGGGGAATTCGAAAAGTGGGTGGCTACCAGCCTTAAGGCCCCTGTCCTCGCTCGAGGAAACGCTCGCGAGCTAATGCTATTCCTATGGGAAAGCATTTTTCTAATAACTCTTTCGCATTTTGACATTTTTGAATAATTTTTTTTACATTGGATAGCTGAGGTGCATGCCGACAGCGCACCTTTTTTACTTTTTCGATTTTGATTGCAGTTATTTTTTTAAAAAGCATTTTCAGTTTCGAAACCGGTTTTGAAAGTGAAACTAACTTTGTAAAAAATATCTGCAACCAAAGTCGAAAAAGTAAAAAAGGTGCGCTGTCGGCATGCACCTCAGCTATCCAATGCAAAAAAAATTATTCAAAAATGTCAAAATGCGAAAGAGTTATTAGAAAAATGCTTCCCCATAGGAATAGCATTAGCTCGCGAGCGTTTCCTCGAGCGAGGACAGGGGCCTTAAGAGCCTACACGAGTCGCTCAAAAACACCCGGATGATAATGTCAAGCTATAGGAGCGTTATATTAAAAAATCTCGCTTAAATTTCAATGTTTTGGCTTTTTTTTTATTTCTTCTTTTTTCCATAGGATAGATGAAAACAATCTACAACTGGGCTTTTTTGTACTTTTTCGATTTTGGTTACACTTTTTAGGTGCGTTCGTAATTATACACCTATTGTTGCACCTATTGTTGTCGTTCAGTCCGTCCGTCTGTCCGTCCGCATATAACAGCGCAAAAACTACCCAACTGAATCGTTTGAAATTTAAAATGCATAATTATTACATAATTTTGTCGAGTAATTTCTAATTTTATGAAAATCGGATGCATAGATCAATTACAGGGACAATCAAAAGGATTCCGTTACATTATGGTTAATGGGGAAAAAAGTTTCAAATGCATTTTAATCGTTTGAAAATTTAAATACATAATTATTACATAATTTTGTCAAGTAGTTTCAAATTTTATCAAAATCGGATGCATAGTTCAATTACAGGGACAATCAAAAGTATTCCGTTACATTACGGTAAATGGGGAAAAATGTTTCAAATGCATTTTAATGGTGTTACACTCATTCGAACGTAATAAAATTGATATGCATCTATAAAGTACATATTATAATATAGATTTTGCATAATCTGTGGTGCAAAGAATATTTGTTATTGATTTAGAAGGCCACACAAAAGTATTCCATTGCATAATGGTATAGGGAGAACATTGTTTGGTGCGCATTTTAATTGTAACTATTTACAGTTTTATGAGATTGATATATGCGAGTGATATTTTTAAAACTTCGTTATCGTACGAACGCACCTCATTTGCTACGCTTCACGTGCATTTTCCAACTTGTTTTTTCATAGGATAGATGAAAACAATCTACAACTGGGCTATTTTGTACTTCTTCGATTTTGGTTATACTTTTTTACATTATGATAGTTTCAATTTCAGAACCAATACGAAAAGTTAAAGTTTCTTTTTTTTTTTTTTTTTTTTTTTTCAAATCTGAAAAACCAAAATCTAAAAAGTAAAAACTAGTCCGGTTGCAGATTTTCCTCAACTATGTATGCAAAAAAAAAGTCATGTAAAAATATTAAAATTTGACCGAGATATTTGAAAAGAACGCCCCAATAGACTTAACATTAATACCCGGTTTTTTTTCAGTGACTCGGGTGGCATCTTAAATGGAAGTTTTCAATGTACAGTCGACTCTCGTTAATTCGAACTCTTCGGGACCACAAGAAATGTTCGAATTATCCGAAGTTTGAATTATGGAAAATATGAAATGAAAACATGCTTAATATGGTACTACACTGTAAAAAATTTTTGTAAAATTCAAGTAGATATGCCGTAAATTTCACGGTACTTCTACCATTTTCACTCTTTACGGTATGAATACCGTATTTCTAAGGTATATTAAGTGTAAAAAACAGTTTTTTGTACTGTTTCGATTGAAAACGGCATTTACACAGTAAAATTATTATTTTTCCGTAAAAACTCGGTATTTATACCGTAAAATAAATATTTTTCAATAAGGAAAACGACATTGTAAAAATTTTCGTAGCATTTCAATAGATGTACATAAATTTTACGGTACGTCTACTGTTATCATTCTTTACTGTATGAGTACCGTATTTCTAAGATATATTAGGCATTAAAAAAACCAGTTTCTGTGCTATTTCGATTATAAACAGTATTTATACCATAAAATGACCAATTTCTGTGCTATTTCAATTATAAACGGTATTTATAGCATAAAATGACTGTTTTTCAGTAAAAAGGCAATACTTATACTGAAATTAATTATATTTCAGTAAGGGAAAATATGGTATCCTCGCCTCGGTATACGGCATTCTCTCAAGCGATGTTCTTGTTGTTGCTATGTAAATGCGCGCAGGTCTGAGGAGATGGGGGAGTGCAGCCGTTAACTTGTTTTGGAGTCCAAAAATCTCAAAGAGTCACAACTCCTGCAATACACACTGTTTATTATAATTTTTATGGATACCATAATGTAACAATAAAAAAAAGAAAGGACTGTATTTACTTTTGTTAAATAGTATTAAAGAAGAATAGATAATTATTAGAATATATAATTATTATCTTTAACTACAAGAAAATAAATAATGCAATTTATGAAAGATGACTAAAGTAGTCTACAAAGTATACGAGGCTTTATTAAAGATTAACATGCATTTTATGTGTCTTGCATGTCTGTGTAAGGGGGGGAGTGACTAATTCTGGGCCCGTCATGGTTCTCGACGGCCTGAATAGATGTCATCTTTCTAGTGGGAACTTTTAATCTATCATACTGAATGATGTCAAATCCATCCTTAATTTTTATTGGAGAATTATACAATTCATAGAAGTGAAATTCTAAGATTTTAAACTAGTTTAATTAATCACTTATTCATAGTCATGTAATTGTAATTGCAATATTATGTACCATTGAATATATATACCAGTGATATTCTTATATGTTAAAAGGGTTTGTTCACCTTTGTGTATGCTCTTTGCGTTTCATTCAGTTGGATCCTCATACCGGACGTGCAGGACAAAGAAGTATGTAACATTTTAGCTATTTTTAAGTGAAAGTAATTATTATGCATGTATTTTTATTACATTTTTAACTTGCATTAGTTCTTAATAAACTTCTTCTTTACTGTTATATATTTGTCTTATTAATTTATTTTGAGTTTAAAAATTATGACATTAATAATAATTATTATTTTTTTTTAGGTATGACAAATAAGAAATTTTTCAGCTAAAAATTATTTGAAATTAAAAATTCTTTCAAAAAAATCTAATAATACAATGTTAAAAATTTCCGTGGTGGAATTTCAAAGTGGAGTCTATTCATGAAGCAAAATACAGAGAAGCACCGAAATATGGTACTGCTTATTTTTTGAAATCTCCAAGCTGGGCAACACGATGCGTTTTACCTTTTTCTTTTTCCTTATTCAGCGGCACACTAGTAACACGCATGTTCACGTTCTCTACAATTCTAATGTATCGAACGTCGCCTCTCTCAAATAATGAAGATCGGCGGCTAGTAAGTTGTCTGTTAAAAAAAAAAAAAAAAAAAAAAAAAAAAAAAAAATGAAATGGTATAACGTATCGTGTGTGCTCAGATGGGACCTATAAAGACCCATCCCCCGCGAATCCCCACGTTCAAAATTTAGACAAAATTATCATAAAACTAGAAAAAAATACATCCTTATCAGAAAAAAATAATAAAATACCAAACAATCAGTTGGTTTAGATTTACGCTTAAACCACCGATAAAACTGCAAACACCGGTCCCCTTTCCTCTACCAACCTCATAAATAACTAAAATTCAAAAATCTTTTTCGCTTACGTTGTTAGAATTTTATCGAACTCAGACCCCCAATCTCGATGAGCTCGGGAATTTCGTAATTAACAATTTTGTTGATCTAATCCTTAAAAAGGTGGTAAAGTTCAAAATCTCTAAAAATTGCAAATCAAAATTTTAGAACCTATCTCATTCGACGCTCTTTCGCCATACGGCTCAGCATTAAATTCAGACACTTTTCTCCGGGAGGGACTTCTGTCTCCGGGGGGGTGGGTGGGGGGAATGAAACCTTTTTTCCCAGTAAAAACACAAGAACTCTATTTTTCCGGGGGGGGGGCATTTCATTGCACTGGGGTGGTTCCCTCTGGGGCCCCCATTAATTCAACACTGATATGGCAAGACTGTTATTTTTGTTAAAAGAAAGGTCTCTCATTCGGTTACTCAATCTCTCCCCTCCAAATTCTGGAAAATTAAACACTGAAAACCATTTAGACAGTTAAAGTTAATTCACAGTCTCATCCATTTGTCTTCAAACCTTGGACAATCCCCCATCCCCCGATCTCTCTTCAGTCCGGCTTGGATAAATTATTCAGACTAGATGTTGAATGATATTTTCATGTTACTTCAGTGGTCATCAGTGAAATTTTGATGCAAACACTACCACTGATGTTTTTAAAAGAAATAGTCGATGCCTCCTACCCGACTCAGTATGATCAATCGGATGGATCGACCTTGCTTTGTTAAAGATGTCTGTATGATTCCCTATTCCCTGATTTTGCACTCTCTTTACCATATTTCAAGTAAATTATAGAAACGCGGTTAATTTACAAAAATTCCATTCGACCAGTAAAAGGCTAATTGCAAATATAACGTTATTTACTTTTTGGTAATTTTGGACCCTTTCCCTCCCTTTAGATACCATACGTTACTTCCATCAAACTCCCTGCCCCGGTAATGATATCATTATCAAAGTGTAAAAAAATTTTTTTAGAATTAAATTCTTTTGTTTTGAGTAACATATAAAACGGGTTAAATTTATTTTTCGGAAACTTTATTGATTCAATTGAAGATGATTTAATAAAATACCGCTTTATTCAAATAAAAATAGTTAACAAAAAAAAAAAAAATGATAATGTACTATTTTGAACAAAATACCACGTTACAGAGAAAAAGAGATAATTCTAACTGGGTCAAAAATGATATCGATATCAAAAGGCAAATCCCCCCTTCCCCTAGAGGTATCTTACGATATCATGTGTCAGACCCTCCCTCCCCCTTAAAAGGATAATGTTATATATACACAGCACCTAATAAAAAAATAATATATCATTCTTGTTTCTAGTAAAACCATCGTAAATATTGCCTGAGCAAAACATTTTCTTTGAAAATGTGTGATTATAGGTAAGATAACACAGAGCGCGAAAATTTGCTTTCGACCGAAGTAATGGTGTCAGATTTTCGAGGCAAAAGCCTTATTTACGGGTAGCAGCATAAGTTTCAGTATTTACCAACCAACCAACAAATCTAATGGCGTCAGTTTGTTGATTTCGGGCAATGGGGAACTTGAGATCGAGTTATTTATTTAAGTAAGTTAATCGGCTGTATTTCTTGTTTTCCTTTAACTTACATAATTAGATAACTAATTTGAACTATACATGTTTTAAATTGTTTTTTCTTAAAAGTATGTTATTCATTTCTTTGGCTAAGTTATATAAAAATTGGAACTTTGTTTATGAAAAGTGCGTGTTGGATTAAATTGTGTTTAAAATAGCAAACTGACACCTATAAAATTTTGAATATTTTCTGTTTAATATTTCAACTATTTCCTTTTAAATTTAATCATTTTTACTAGAATATTTGCGTAATATTAGTAATTTACATTTATCTTATTCAAAAGAAGGAATTCGACTTATTTCATTCCTCCTTTTGCTAGACTGTCCCATTCCTCTCTACTATTGTTTTTATGTTAAACTGCTTATATAAACAACAGTACTGCTTTTAAGTTTAGTTAAAATTATGGATAATGTATAATATTAGGTTTTCTAAAGAGGGGAGCTATTACAGCTTCAGGTAAACAAGTCATTAATATACAGCAAATATTAAAATTATAGTAAGCAAATTTATTTTTTTAATGAACAATTTTTTTAATACAAATCTAAGTTTATGCTGAAAAGCAACTTTTTTCAACTGAAGATTTGGTTGTCATTGCTCCATCTCAGTGGCGTAGCTAGGACAGGTGATACCCAGAGCGGATGCAAATTGTGTTACCGCCAGCCACCATGGTGTCACCCCCACCACACACACACACCGATCCGTTATATTTTTTCATTCACAATTGTACGCTATTATAACAAATGACCATATCATTTCTCAATTACCTTTTGCCATGCATTGAGAAAAAAAAACAGAGGGGGGGAATTTTTACTTAACCCTTAATTCGCTTAAATCAATGTGGTGTCTGTATGTCGAAGAAAATTCTTTCTTTTAAAGTTTGTTTTTGTTACCCACTCATTGGATAGATTAGATTTTTGTTCCCTGGTGCAAATATCTTATTTAAACACACCAGTCTGTATAAAATTTCAACTTCTTTTAGAAAAGAAAATTAACTCTATTTCGTCGTACGCTAGAAATTTAATTTTATTTCAGAATTCTTTTTCGAAATGGTGTAAGATTATGCATATTTATTTTCAAATAAATATTGGGTGACATCTGGGTTGGACCGCCCCCCCCCCCATGGCCCCTACTAACTACGCCACTGCCTCAATCTAGTATTGTGATTGATGTTTAGAATAATACGTCATGAGGAAAAATTTCTGTCCCATTCTATCCCATTCTCCATTACTAACTAATATTGTAATAAATATTAGTACTATTTATTACTAATATTAGAACTAGTACTAATATATCCCGTACTTGAATAACATTAATTAATTAAAGTTTGAAAACATAGTATATTAACACACGAAAAAAATCATAAAAACCTGATTTAAATAAAAAGAATCTGATTTAAACAAAGATATACATATATATTTTTTAAACTATGATTGTTTTGCACCTTAGTTGCTATTTAAAAGCATGCATATTCATGCATATTCCATTCATAATACTAATTTTGAAAATAGTGAGAAATGGTGTTTATATTAAGACTTTTTTGGTTTTAAATGTTTATAAAAAAAGACTTGTGCATTAGTTGCTCTTAAACCGGGAGAACACGTCCTTACCCAGTGTATGAATGGTTTTAATTTTGTCACCAATAAAATCAAATTATAACAACTACTTTATTTAGACGGAAACAATTCATATAAATTTTGTGATAAAATAAGTTGAAGATTACTTTTAAATAATTAGTGGTTACAATTGTAAAAACCATACGCACTCAGGGCCTTTTAGGCCCTGCGCGCGTAATCCCGGGTTAAAATTAGAGTCATCGTCCTGTTTAATTTTATAGAACACAGTAAAAAGAGGGGGGGGGGAGGAAATTAAGTCAATGTAAATCAGAATACACCAGTTGATATGGCCTTTTTAAAATTCAGCTGGCATATTTGCAAATCTGATTTAAAAAATTCACTGGCAGCTCATATCTATGTGTTATTACAGTATTTATGTTTTCACTAGTGAGAAACTGGGTTATTTATTAAATTTTAAGTCAATTAAATGTCAATAAAACTAGTGTTTGATTAAATAGTCGATTCGGTATTTTGTGATTCCGCATGTTAGCCTATAATTCAAATGCTTCGCTGAATAAATGCGAATTACGGCGTTTCTTGATCCCCCCTCCTCTCTAGAAAAAAAAAGCACCCAGTTAAAGTCAAATTTCTGGAATGATACTTTTTTAATTTGTCTTTTTTGCACACAGAGAGAGTTTATTGAATCGGATTTAAGTCTTTGTGTTAAAAATTTACTTTCTGGTATTTTTTTTTAATTGGGATGGTAAAAATAATGAAATGTCTGATTTTGTGAAAGAGCCTATTATTCAATGAATTTTTTTTTAAATAGGCCCCAAATTTCGCTTTGATTGTGCGTGATTACGTAAGTTTACATTCAAAATTTACAGTTTTACATATTTAGATTTTAGACCATTGGTGTAAAAATCTAGGCACCAGCGGGGGGCAATCACTCACCACGGGGTAAAATTTAATAGCATTCTAGCAAGAAATTTATACAAATTATTAGATGATACAAGACGAAAAAAAAATTAGTAGTGAGAGCATAGGAGCAACTGGCGCAAAGACTTTTGCACCCCTGTCTTAAAACAAAGAGGTCCAACCAATCCATATTTTATCACATGTTCTCAATATTAGAAGCTTTACGGGAAGTGTAAATTATAATTATCATCTATTTGAGATCTTTGAAATCAGCCTGCGTAATTTTTGTGATAAAATCTCTATAAATAAAAGGAATTCCGAGGATAATTAATTGAGGCACAGGGGAGCAAATCTTGGCAATGCGCCAACTCGGTCCAGAGGAAGCAAATCTTGGCAATGCGCCAACTCGTAAATATTAATCTAAAATATAGATTTCTGACTGCAGACGATTTTAAGATATTAACAAAAGAATGTTATATTTTCAAGCAAAACGTTAAAATAATTTTCTATATTGATATTTAAAACACATATGATAAAATAATTAATATTTTTTACCGGTGAAGCGATAGATTAGTTCTTTTTAAAAAACAACAGTCAGTGGCCACGTATTTCTGACAATGCATTTCTGCAAGTTTCGAGTTAATGATAAAATAATACAAATTTCAAGTTCGTTTAATATTGTTAATACGGACCCGGGCAACGCCGGGCGGGTTAGCTAGTATTAATAACAGTAAAAATCATTGATTTACAGTATAACTATTTATTTTCTTACGCGTCAAAACCTTGTGTGATTTCTTTGTTTTTCAAATTGATTATTTAGAGAATTATAAGAATATAGTTATTATATTTTCGGGTTTTTTTAACACATTTACTTTTTGATAATGAGTAATTTTAATATGACGGAAAAGCTAGGGGTCTTCCTCTGGTATTTTATTTATTTATTTATTTTCATAGTCATTATCGTCCAAACTCTTCAAAAATTTTTGGAATTAAAACATGCTTTCACAGTTTTTGACAAGCAATCCAGAAAAAATATTGATGTATATTAATAAAATGGCTGGTATAAAGACTTTTTTTCCTTTGGTATATTTAAATCGTTAAGAAATAATATATGTTTATTTTCAATAACAGAAAATTTGGAATGGAGAAGGAATATGGCTACCCAAATTCATTTTTGAAGTATGGTGGAGGAGTAGACTTTGAACTATTTGATACCCAATAGCAAAAAAAAGTCTCGATTGTCTGCGGCAGATACTACAGAGGCAGAAAATAATCCATAGGTAAAATGTTTTGCAATTGCAGCGTTAATTAAACATTTACTTTTAACGATTTTACGCGTTTTATTCAGTTTTGTTAATAACTAACTCACATTTTTGCATTCAGTAATAAAGTGTTAAATATAACTTAAAACAAAAGAAATGTTTGATGAAAAAATAATCTGCAAAGAAGAAAAGAAAATCTGTAACACTCGTCTCCATTCTTTAACTTTCTGCTATAAGGCTTGCAATATGAATAGTGATTGCAAAATATAGTGGATATGACTGACTATCAGCATTTTTTTATTGCACAATCTTGATCATAGTTTCTTATTTTAATTTTTGAAAAACAAAATCAAACACAAAGTCGATATTTGATTTTTTTTTTAAATCAAAGGCTTGATACATTTCTTGTAATATTTCAAACCCATAATGGTAATAATAATCTAATGACTTTTAGTTATTACTAATCGCATAATTTTATTTGTAGGTACATTTAACTCGCACATAATCTAGCTAAAATAGCGTCTCAGTATTATCATTGTTAAACGCATAATTTTTACTTATTTCTAGTTAGATTTTAATTCCATACATTCCTCCATTTTAATTCCTCCTTTCTTCTCCAAATAAACTGAGTTTTTTAATTGACTTCTTTTCATATCCTGCCCTTCATTATAATTACAGACTCACAGTCGCGAGATGCCACACGCGGCTAATTTTATGCTGGAACCTGTAACTTTCGTTGCTTAAGGGGGTGCGGGAAACAAAAATATTCAAATTTTATTAAACAGTTTTATTACATTAAAAATTCTGCTTAAAATTACGTTTAAAACCTTGTTTCTATTTTAACTGTAACAAGAAATATGATTTTACTTACCCATCATACGTAGTATAGGGAAAGTCTTGCAATCGTTTTGAAAATCGAAATTTTTTTTTTGACGGATTTACACGTTTTAGATAGTGAAGATTCCGAAAAATATATTTTTAGAAAAAATTGTTTGCCGTCTGTCTGTCTGTCTGTCTGTAAACTCTCTATTTCCCGAACAAATTGAGATAGAGACTTGAAATTTTGTATGTACTTAGTATGTAAGAATGGGACGAAGCCTATTTAATATCAGTAACCTCGATTATCCGGAACTATTTTTTTCGGACTCTCGAAAAATTCGTTCTGATGAAAGGTATATAAAAAATTTCGAAATTTTTTATTTTAAGGAGTGATTGTAAAAGGAAATAAAATAACACAACTTTTGCATAACGAATGAAGTTGATCGAATAATTAGTTGCCGAGATATTTGTAATCCTGTTACCCACATTCTTCGATTTTTCATGACCCTGTAATTCAATTTAAATTTCAATTCAAAGATATATTTTAATTGGAAATGAGACGCTTAATCCGACGCAATAAACTGTTAGTTAATAAGATTTTTATTTTTGGAGTTATAAGGATGTTTCTTTTTCACAATTCAGTACTACTTGAGTAAGTAGGCGTGTTGTATAATTTATCGAAAGAGACTCATCAGCAACTCATTAATACAGCATTACAATGCACAATAAAAATATAAATACACGTATAAATTTTGTTTTGGAATTGCAATCCATTTTATAAATAGTTTTCAAATGTATTATTTTCATATATTATATATGCATATATATGATGGGTAAGTATTACGGTGGCCCCCAACGACTAGTTTTAAATTTTATTTATATTTCATTTATTACTTACCCATCATACGTAGTATAGGGTAAGTATTGCAATCGTTTTGAAAATAGAAAAAAAAAATTTGACGGATTTACACGTTTTAGATAGTGGAGATTCCGAAAAACATATTTTTAGAAAAAAAAATTTGCCGTCCGTCTGTCTGTCAGTCTGTCTGTCTGTAAACGCTCTATCTCCCGAACAAATTGAGATAGAGACTTGAAATTTTGTATGTAGTTAGTATGTAATAATGGGACGAAGCCTATTTAATATGAGCAACCTCGATTATCCGGAACTATTTTTTTCGGACCCTCGAAAAATTCGTTCTGATGAAAGGTACATAAAAATTTTCGAATTTTTTTTGTTTTAAGAAATGGACGTAAAAGGCAATAAAATAACACATATTTTGCATATGGAACAAAGTCGATTGGATTATTAGTTGCCGAGATATTTGTAATCCTGTTTTCCACATTCTTCGATTTTTCATGACCCTGTATTTCATTCAAATTTCAATTCAGAGGTATATTTTAATTGGAAATGAGACGCTTAATCCGACACAGTTAATTGTTAGTTAATAGAATTATTATTTTTGGAGTTATAAGGATGTTTCTTTTACGCAGTTCGGTACTACTTGAGTAGTTTGGCGTTTTATATAATTTGTCGAAATTGGTATATCAGCAGTTCTTAAATAAAGCATTACTATGTATATTAACAATATTTAAATTTTGTTTATGAATTGCAATGCATTGTATAAATACCGGGTGTCCAGTAAATAACTCACCCATTTTGAACTTAAATAACAAATAAACGGTTTGAGATAATAATGCGCCGTTTGCGATATTGTTACTAGAAAATCAATAAATTTTTAAACATGTACTTTGTTAATATAGTTCAAATTTCGGAAAAAAAATATCGCGCTGACGGTAACAGGCTGTTTGAATACAGACATGACTCTAATTTTCATAAATATGAGATTTTCGGCTGAATCTGAATCTATATGTTGTCGAATCTGAATCTCTATGTTGAATCGACTCTCGAATCAGCTTCAGAAATAGGGTATGTTGGTTGGAAAGTGATTTAAAATAATATTGGTGATTGAACCATCTGTATTATATTTCCAATCCTCAGTCTTGAGACTGAGATATTATTTTAAATATTATTATATTACATTAACTAAGTGCATATTTTAAAATTTATTTATATTCTAATAACAATACAGCAAGCCGCGCATTTTTATCTCAAACAGTTTTTTTTGTTATTTACGTTCAAATTGGGTCAGTCATTTAATGAACACCCGGTAGTTTTCACATGTTTTATTTTCATATACATATCCATGAGGTGTAAGTATTACGATGGCCCCCAAAGTCTAATTTTCTTTTTGGTTTCTTTTTAAAATCTAGTTTTCAAAGTAATCGTTCTCATAGAAATGACTTTCTGTGAAAATGCTTTTTTTTTTTCATGAGTATTTTCACCATTTCTTGTATTTAAATTACTTTAACCCAATAACGGTTAAAAAAAATCCTTGTTTAAATTTGGAACAAGTCTTTTTCAATTGTTTTATATTAATTTTGCTTCAGCAAATTTAAAAAAAAAAATTAAAAATATGATTTTAAAAAATTACATTTTTAAAAAAAAATTTACTTTAAATATTTTTTAATTTTATTCAAATTAATGCTTTTAAAATTCCTAAATCAGAATTAAAGCTTATATATTTCTGTTTGCATAAATGAAAAGAAATTCTACAAATAATATTTCGAGTTATAACGATTTTAAATTACCCCACTTTTTAATAACTACTAAATTTAAAAATTGAAAAAAAAAATATGAGAAATTATGTCACGTGCTTTTATTTCAAAATGATATGGTAAACCATCAGAAAAAAAAATTCAAAATTTTAACTGAATAAATAACAATTACCTGATAATGTGTGCATTGTTGAGAGAATGTATTAAATTAAGGATTTCATTTCCGACAATTCCATTTTTGTTTAAACACACTAGGCTCGGTAAGAAATTTTCAATCTAAATATTAATTCTATGGTATTGTTATTCACAGACCTCTTGCCCCCCCCCTTTCAATATTTTTAAATGATTTTTTTTTTACACAGGGTGCAGTACGTAAATTTTATTGTGCATTTCTATTTTTTCAATAGTTTGTTGCAGTTTTAGGTAGCTTTCATTAGAAAAAGTAAAAAGCTATCTATTGCAGCCGTCCGGAGAAAAGCACTTCCGGAAAATTTTGGTATATTTTCACAGGGCTAGAGAAAAGAAGGGCTAAGTCATCGAGCCTCAGAGAGTAAAACAGGAAGTTGCCCGTGATGACGTAGTCATTTTCACGCTGGCTGAAGGAGCCAGCACAAAGTAATGGTATTTAAACGTATTGAGTTTATTTTGCATAAAAATATTAAAATGATACTTGAAATATTTATGTTTGTCACTATTTCGGGCGTTGGGTTATTATGATGACTATTGACTTTCATGATCAATGTTACTCTTGAATGATTTAAAGGAAAAAAAAAATATAATAATGAGAATTATTTTTCATAAATACGTAACAACTTTTTAGGTATTTCACACATTTTAAAATTAAAGAAACGAGGCGGAACCCGCCAAAATTCGACGAAAGAAAAGCTGTTAGAAAGAACTAATTTATTGATTTATAATAAATCTACAAAATTAGTTACAGTAAAAAATACATCTTATATTGATCAATCTAATTCTTAAACAAATATTATTTTAAGCTAAAATTAACAAAATACTATAAAACTTAATTATCCAAATTATTAAACGAAACAAAACCGAAATGCTTCATTGATTCATTTTCTTTCATGCAGTTTCACAATAATGTAGCCAATTTTTGCGATCGTTTATTGGAGCATCATGAAATTCAATTTTGTTTCAGCTCTCGTATAATTGTACAGGTTACAGAGAATAATGGCGGTTGATAACCTCTGGCAAGCTAACAGGAAAGTGCCTTAAAATTAATATATTAATTTATAACAAATTTTTGAAAATATTAAAATGTTATATAGTCATCAGAAATAAAACTGTGAGCGTAATTTGTGTAATTTTAGTTTATCTAGTTGATTAACAATCGATAACAAAATGCCATCTTTACGTACAAAAAACAAGTTGAATAAATAAAAGATTGTAAAAAAATACATGAATCGAAAACTTCGGTTTATAAATATATTTTAGAAAAGAGCGAGAAAGAAACTCAGAAGAAAAAACTTTTAATTTTTCTTTTCAGTTAATCTCAATAATCTGTTTCAAACTTTCTTTGTAAATCGCTTAATAAAAATTATCACAGCATAACCTTGCGGTTTTTTTTTTCTTTGAAAGTGGGGAGGGGTAATTATGTCTTTTTTGTTGCATCTTTTTTTTTATAACTATATATTTTTCTGTGCAAACTGGAGAAAATTTTTCTTTTGTGTTACGATACAATCGTGGTAAGATAACATCCTTTTTTTTTTCTTTTTTTCGTATTACAATGCATTTTTTCGCATGTAACGACTGCATAAGATGTATATGTAAAAAATGATAATGTTTGCTTAGTATAAAAAATTAAAATATATCAGTTACAGACAAAATAAACTCAATATACTATGTGCTTTCTTGAAAAACGAAGTATAACTCAATGACCAGCGTGAAAACAGTGACGTCACAGAGTTTCCGGTCGGGAGGAAAGCTAGTCACAAGACGGCATAGATCGCCTCAAAGGGATGACCTAGCCCTTATATTCTCTAGCCCTGTATTTTCATCGATCATGACCCCCAGACCCCAAAACCACCCTCCGTTCAAATTTTTACATACATATATATAATATATTATTTTTGTCACGCTGTAACAATTGTATTTATGAACCGATTTGAATGAAACTTGGTATGTATATAGTACATACGACCGAGTACGTTGGGCAGCATCAGATGCCATCTTGTTTCAAAATGGTATCCATTTAAATTTATCAAAAATCTTTTAAATGTATAATGATGTACAAAGAAAAATTTAGAAATTGAGGAAAGATTCTAAAGTGTTTGATATTAATAATGAATTACGGAATACTTTTTGTTTTGTCTTTACCTTAAAAAGCACCTGAGATATAGCAGTTTGGATTTTTAATGTGGATGACATTTTTTTAAATCAATTTGCCAGCGCCAACCCTGGTATATATTAATCGATTTCGATGTGAGTGTGCGCTTGTACATGAATTAAGATTTCGACCAAGCTCATTGGATTGTTTTATCCATTATGTTGTTTTAAAATGGAATATACTTCATGATATTGTGGAATTTGGAGACCCTATATATCGCTTAAAATAAAACCAGCTTCAATAAAAGATGACTAATTTATAAAAATTCCCATTAATTTTCAGTATTGACAAAAACGAGTATTCAATCTTATATAATCGGACTCCACTAATTTGAGCTTCGCATGTTTGAATAACATAACTTAATTTAAAATAAATAAATAAATAAATAAGGTATATGAAAACTACCTTTTCCTACCGGCACTGCCGGAAGGACTTTTTTATGTGCAGATGCCTCTACTTTGAAAGCAGTTATGAAAATAAAACTATTTTAGCCTTAAGAAATGGTTACAAAAGTTGAAAAAGTACAAACACACAACAATATATATCAATTTAAAATTTCACATACTAAAATACAAGTTAGAAATTTCTAAGAAATTTTCTAGTGAATTTAACATTAAATATTGGCATTTAGCCACGGGACTGGTGGAACTGACCACACTAGTCATGGGAAGAAACGAACACCCTAATGTAAATTCTATGGGAGCGTTATTTTATAATATTTAACATGGATATAAATATTGTTTAGTAATTTCTGTGTAGGATAACTCAGGGCGATGTACTTGCGGTAGTTTTTTAATTTTTAGATTTTAGCTCTAGACTTTTTTTTTTTTTAGTTTTCCTTCACTTACAGAACTGGTTTGGAAATTGAAACTACCCAAATATATATAAAAAAATCTATAACTAAAATAGGAAAATGAAAAGTAGCCCAGTAGATCATCTTCATCTATTGTACACTGGTGTCCAAAATTTAAGCATAATTGGTAATTAAGTAATTATTTTTAAGTAATGAAAGAAATATGAATGTGCTGAAACTCCAGGTGTGTAAACAAAATAGTACGCTTCACATATTTTCGTGAAGAATTTTCCCCGAAATCGAACAGGGGACAGTCAACAAATTGAAAAAGAACGAAGATCTTTTGGATAACCCTGTCAAAACTAATGTAGCAAAAGCGTTCAAACTGCACATTATGATTAATTGGCTTATTGTAATGTACTGTGTTAATTTTTACAAGGATAGCATGTATACTCGTAGAGAAATTAAGGTTTTTATAAACACAGTCCTAAATTTTTGCTTATAATTTGCAGAGTTTTTTGCTTATAATTTGCAGAGTTCTTATTATAAAATAATGTTCTTTTCTGAAAATATGACAAACATCATTGTACACAATACCCTGTCATCAGAATTTAAAAATAATAAAAATTGTATGAAAAATGAGTATGTTAAGTAAATAATTTTTCACTGCGCATGCTTCCAAGATATCAAAATGTCATTTGCATATTGTGTTAGCTAAATGTATAGAGCAACTTCTGTATTCAAAAACATAGCTTGAAAATTCTGAAAATGATCGTCTATAGAATCAACTCAAAATCCGTTATTCCTAAAGGAAGCAAAAAAATCAGGGGTTTTACCTAAATATAGTTGTACGTGCAATATTGTGTAGGCACTAAACAATGGAATATGGATACAGCCCCTCATCTTTTTACTTCATTTAGGGAATAAAGGATTTAGATCTCATTCTATCAACGATAATTTTCAGAATTTTTAAGCTATGTTTTTGAGACTTTCACAAAAGTTGCTCTATACATTTAACTAACATAATATGCAAATGAAATTTTAATAGCGTTCACGCATGCGCAGTAAAAAATTATTTAGTAAACCTGCTCATTTGTCATACAATTTTAACTATTTTTTAATTCTGATGACAGGGTATTGTGTACAATGATGTTTGTCATTTTTTCAAAAAAGAACATTATTTTATATTAAGAACTCTACAAATTATAAGCAAAAAACTTAGGACTGTTTTTATAAAAACCTTAATTTCTCTACGAGTATACATGCTATCCTTGTAAAAATTAACACAGTACATTACAATAAGCCAATTAATCATAATGTGCAGTTTGAACGCTTTTGCTACATTAGTTTTGACAGGGTTATCCAAAAGATCTTCGTTCTTTTTCAATTTGTTGACGGTCCCCTGTTCGATTTCGGGGAAAACTCTTCGCGAAAATATGTGACGCGTACTATTTTGTTTACACACCTGGAGTTTCAGCACATTCCGATTCATATTTCTTTCATTACTTAAAAATAATTACTTAATTACCAATTATGCTTAAATTTTGGACACCAGTGTATGTAAATATGTATATATATATATATATATTAAAATCAAAGCGAGAAAATTGAAAATAACTCTCCCATAGGATTAATATTAGCATTCTTGTTCCTTCTTGTGAATATTGAAATAACCTTTTAAAATGATTTTGTGAAACCATTTCTACAAATTACTTTTGTATTTTTTCGATAATTTATTTTAATTACCCATGTTGTTATAACTTATACCCATGTTGAATGAATCTTTTTCTTTAAGGTACTTGATGATGGTCAACCCTGTGTGTGGTACAAACTACAAATAATCAATTGGCGGATAATCAAAATGCAGAAAAGTGGGAAAAATTATTGGAATTTGTATATAAATGTAAATGACACACTGTGTAGAAGAAAATAAATTGTATACATAAATATTATAACTATGCATCATGATATAGTGTATTAATGTAATTTAATCGTTGTAATAAATATCTTTTTATATTTTAATTGCTTGTTTTAAATATGTCTGAATCATAATGATATTAATTTATTTTGTAAATGTTCTAAAACATTTATATTTGTAATTATAATATGATTCTCAAACGCTCTCCTTAACAATGCAAAGTTTTTATACAATTTTAAACTTATTTTTAAGCATGAATGTATAAATTTAGTCTTGACTATTTAAATATTTGGAAGGAAAATACATTTTTCATTTTTTATTAACTTTTTTTCGCGTTATAGGCAATTTTGCCCACGACAACTAGTTTTTATTTTTCTTGATCTGTAGGGAGAATTAAAGTTTGTTATTAAGATTATAAGCTATAAATTACATATCAATTCTTGCAAGAATAATATAATAGCGCATTTTCATTTTAAAAAAAATTAAAAAGTGGTGATTTGTTAGACAGTGACATTCTTAAACTTTTAAATGAATGTAAGAAATTTTAGATTTGTATGTTGAGAAAATAAAAATAAAAATCCTAATTTCCAAGTAAGTAACAAGAATATTAATGTATATGTATAATTTTGACCACTTTTATTAATTTTACTTTATTTTTTGAAAGTGTGTGTGATTTGTATTCTCTTCGCGCCCTTCTGATCCTTTAGTTTTTATAAGTATGTCTGTGAAACAACAAAAGATGTGTGAAATAATTTTTCGGCAGTCAGTACTCTTGAATTATTTGATAATATTTAATAAAATTTATTAAATTCTTACTATTTAAAAAAAATAATATAGGATCTATTAATTTTTTTCAGTTTTAATAATTTATAGAAATGTAAGAAAGAAATTTAATATTAGCATTTTATTTTATCAGGGATCATCTCACATTATCATAGCGGTCACAACTGTAAACACTGTTTTGTGATTTTTTTTTTTTTAATTCTCTAAGTACATACTACTTTTACAGCCTCTTTATACCACTATTTAAAAAAAATTTTTCGCTGTATATTTAAACCAGAAATGTGACAGCAGTAACTATTTTAAAATAGTGGTATAAAAAATAAATGTAGAAAAGGTGTAGTAATTGGCAGCTATGTAAGTGTAATTCAAATTCATTGTTTTTAGTTACATTTTAACATAATTTTTTTTTTTGAACAATTGTACGTAATGACAAAAAGCAAAAAGAAAAAAATATTCCTTAAGAAATAAAGAAAATTTAATATTTATAAAAAATAATATATATATATATATAATTTTTATCAAAATATTTAAATGTATCCTCACATATCTAATATTTCTCGACAAAATAAGTTTTTTGTAATAAGAGTAAGACTTGTGCTTACCATGTATATTCATCGATTCTGATTACAGAATAACACATAAGAATATCCCATGTTTGACAGGATAATACAAAACAAAAAAGGACTGTAAAGAGAAACTTGTTTGTTTTAAAATATGCAATGGGTATGACAAGAGTTTAAAATGACTATGTTTTAGAAACGATGATTGGTAAGTGTTATCCATTTTAAGCAGTATAAGTTTCTAGACAATATCTGAAATATATCATCCCCTAACATATTATGTCTTGTGGAAGCGGCTACCTCTGCTTGAGACAATCTTGAGACAAGACCTACACTCATTCTCACCTCAAGAGAGTAATTCAGGTGGAAGTAGCAATTCTCCCACAAGACGATGCTTTCGTGATGATAGATTCCAGACATCCATCGTCTTGAAATGTATATTGCTCGCAATGGAGGACACTTTCCAGAAGTCATTTCTGAAAAATAGTCATTTTAAACTCTCGTCATATCTATTCTATATTTTTAACAAATAAGTTTCTCATTAGAGTCGTTTTTTTTTTTTTTTTTTTTTTTTTTTTTTTTTTTTAACCTGTCAAATGTGGGAGGGTTTTTTTGGATCATCCTGTATTTTTACGGTATATATACCGTATATTTCATTTACGGTACACATACTGATTACAAATGTTTTTACGGTACATATACCGCACATTTAATTTACGGTATATATGTTGTATAAATATTTTTTACGGTACATATACCATATATTTAATTTACGGTATATATGCTGTAACGATATTTTTTTAAGGTACATGTACTTTAAATACTTTACGGTACATATACCGTCCAGTTAAATTACGGTACATATACTTTAAATATTTTACGGTACATATACCACAAAATATTTAAATTTATGTTCAGTTAAATTACGGTACATGTACTTTAAGTATTTTACGGTATATATACCGTCCAGTAAAATTACGGTAAAAGGAAATGTCACAAAGTTGACGGTATAACCACCGTGTTTCGAGACCAAAATTTTTTACAGTGTATTACAAAGGAATTAATGTTATAGTGTTTTTTAAATTTAATTCGCCTGTTATCGTTAGAATATCACTTTCTGTTAAATTAGAATGTATAAATACATAAACTAATTAAAAGATTAGAAACAAGCACAATGGAAGAAAAATTTAAAGCGTCACTGATGGACAGGAAGGGCACTAAGAAAGTGGATATCAAATGCATAGGATGATGTGCATACTCGTTCGGAACAATTTTCACAAAAATCAAAGAAAAAAGTTATTCAAGTGATCTGAAATCCGTGAGAAAGAAAAGAAAAATGAAAAATCTGAATTCTCATTAGTTCGACTTAAACGATGTCAAGAGAAAATGAATTCGAATTAATGAAAAAGTTTAACGTTAATTCTGCCATTGAAAATTTCGGGACTTCATGTTTGATTCGAATTAAGCGAAGATTCGAATTAACCGATTTCGAATTAACGAGAGTCGACTGTATTTATGTTTTGTCCGTTGGTAGAAGGAAGTGTCGATGAATAAGCAAAACCGTAAACGTTTCATTTACAAACATAAGCGTAACAGTACAGTGCGAGTAAAAGTAGTGCATTTGGAAAGCTCAAGGACTTTTTCATATCTAATCTAATTCGACTGATAGATACATAACGCGAAATAAAAAAAGAAAAAACTGTCCACATCCCTTCCCGTGTGTTAATATCAACATAACGCAGTTGGAAAAAGATGTATTCAGGGCTTGGTAAATATTTGGAAGAACTTGCATTTAAGTTCAATGTTTTTGAAAATGCGAAGATAATAATTTTCTTTTTTATCATAACTTGGTGTGTGAGTGTAATTTATAGAAATGTCATCAAGAGAAAATATTACTTGAATTTTTTGCCATCGAGAAAATTCAGGTTACTCAGCGTTTATGGCAATACGTCTGATTTCTTAAGTATTGGTAAAGTGAAAAGAATCACTATGAATGTGTGTAAGTAACACTGGTTTATTATTATGTTGTTTACTGAGCCGAATAGTTTACTGTGTTCAATATTTTTTGAGGTACAGTCGACTCTCGTTAATTCGTAATCGGATAATTCGAATCTTCGCTTAATTCGAACTAAAGTCCCGAAATTTTCAATGGCAGAATTAACGTTAAACATTTTCATTAATTCGAATTCATTTTCTCTTGACATCGTTTAAGTCGAACTAATGAGAATTCCGATTTTTCATTCTTCCTTTCTTTCTCACGGATTTCAAACCATTTGAATAACTTTCTTTCTTTGATTTAATAGTCTCTTAATATTTTTCTATGTTTGAAACAGGATTTGTTTTAAAGAGAGAATTTGCCCCAACACTATTTCCGTACCACTGTTTTAACCACTTAACTGATTTCACTACACGACGTAGGCAAGAAGAGTTTGCTTAATCCATCACTTACAGCTTTTTAATACCACTAATTTTTTTAAATACAATTTCATAATATTTAATGGAAGAAATGTTTAGATTAAATATTAAGATGTTTCAAACTTAAAAAAGCACTGTTTACCCCATATTTTCAATTTATTGTACGTAAAAAGAGAATCAGTTATCCAGATAAAAATAGATTTTTTGAATACAATTTACTTATGGTAAATGTATGAAAAGTCAATGTTTATTAAAAAGTATGTTTTGGTGATTTTTATTAATGATAATAGACATTATTCAATCATAAATATTATTATAAATCTCTTTCCATCCAGCAAACTATTTCTGTAGGTGAGTGAAGAGTCGATGAAACATGTCAACTGAGATTCGACTCTGTGAAATGAGCCGAAAAGCTCATGCGTATAAAAATTAGAGTAATGTCTGAATTTCGACAGCTTATTGCCATCTGTTGGCCGAAATTCGAACTATTTTAAGAAAGTGCATATCTAAAAATTTATTGATTTTCTTATAACAATGCAGCAAAATACACATTTCTATCTCAAACCTTTTATTTATTTATTTATTTGCATTCAAAATGGGTCAGTCATTTACTGGACACCCTGTATATACAAGGTGCATCATAAATTCGTGCAAACTTTAAAAATCAGTAATAAAATGAAAAAATTTTTGGTTCGCGCGAGTATGATAAGACGGATTTCGGATTTTTTTTTTTCATGTATAATAAAAAATGATTCCAAAAGTAACCGATAGAGGGCGTTTACAGATCCTACTGAGGCTTTTTTATACAAATCAGACTAGCAATAAAACTCATGGTTAGAAATGGATGGTTAAACTTTTCTACAAAAATGGTGAATCCACAACTATTGCATTGCGAAGGTTTCACACGAAGAAATGACTTAAGTCGGAGAAAGTCCTATTTTATTGAATGGGATGCTATGGGTGGAACTGAAAGATGTCATTCGACGGATTGTCGGTGCCATAGATGCCGAAATACTACACTCAGCTGTAACAGGCATGCTAACGCGAATCATTTGCCTAATAGCTGATGGTGGTGGTTATGTTGGGCATCTTTTACCAGTGGCGTAGCTACGTTTTTTGGCTCCCGGGGCGAGAAAAAAATTTTGCGCCCCCCCCCCCCAACCTTTTTTAAAAAAAAAAAAAAAAAAAAAAAAAAAAACTTTGGTACTAGGAGAAAAAGACAACTTCACTCTTCTTTGTTTTTAAGGATTTAGCTAATTTTATTCAAACACTCGAAACTAAAATGCATGGAACCCAATTATTAGAAGATTTCTAGTTTTGTCAATGCTGAATTATTCAAATTCAGTAAATTCAGGGAATTTCAAAAACTTAACGGATATGATTGTTTTAAGCGTACGGGAATAGCAACTATAAAATTAAATTTTCAAAAACTCTTTTGCTAAAACGATTGCCGATTATGAAAAAGAAAAACTATTTCAAAACGCAGCCCCTTTGAATTTTAAATTGCTATACTCATCCATTATTTAAGATAAAAGGAAAACCAAAAAATGTTCTTAAATCCTTCTATCAAGACCTAACAATTATGCGAGAAGCAAATTTGCAACATAATTTTTTCTATTGTTTTTTTTTAGTTTGAAATCATAGAGCTGCCGTTATTTTGAAACAGGATGATGGATCAAGATGTCCAACGAATTTGATCGTGATTTTAATAAACCTTTAAGGGAAGACAAGACGGGGTGAAATCCTATAGAAAATATGACAGTTTTAAAACTCATTTCCTCGGAAACAACCCGACCGATTTATGGGAAATTTGAAATCTATATTCGCTGAAATGCGCTCAAGATTTATGCAGACATTTTTTTCTGCGACTAAAACTTTTCATTTCAGAGCAATGCCATTTTTTTTTCTCTGAAGCTAAATAAAGTTTTTATAAACTGTTTACCGTATATGATCTTATATTTATGCTTTACCACCAAAAAATATTATCAAAAGTGCTGGAATACTTTATGCGATAATGGGATTTTTACTCGAAAATTACGATTTTTCAAGTAAGAAAAAAAAAATAAGCATGACTTAGGCAAACTTCCAGATTAACAACTCTTAGACGAACTTTTTTCTGTTAGCACCACTTTTTTATGGTTAAGTATTTTACTTGTACTTTAGCAACATGTGCTTGTGCAGACAACATTTTTTTTTTTTAAATATAGGGGTGCGAGTAGAATTTAAAACTAGAAATAAGTATAAAATATGAACGTAAAATTAATGTGAATGGGCATGGCGTCCCAGTCGATGTATACCCTTGAAATTTTAAAATTATTTCTAATGATCAGAAAAAAAAACTGGCATGCCGATGGATTCAGATAGGTTAAAAAAAACTTTTAAGTCATTAAACAATTTTGTTTTCAAAAAATCCCACTCTTGTCTCCCCTTAACATACGTCCAATCACTTTCAAATTGGTTTATAAATATGAGCAGTCGCATAAAAATGATCAGATATGAGAGAGAAAGAGAGAGGCATACCATATGACCTGAGGCATACTATATGATCTATGAGTTTTTGTAGTGTAAGTTACATTACTGATAACTAAGCTATGAATGTTAGCCACCGTTATTTTCGAATGATTTGCTTGGCCTTATTCAACTAATGAGATATATCTGATAAAATAAGTCACATTTATTCGTTCTAAAATACTGGTAGCCAAAAATCGTAGATTGTGACCTTGCTCATGGATATACCCATATATAGATAAAAAGGATAAAAATTAAAATCCTTAAATTAGAGAGGGGAATAAAATTAAATTTCGAAAAATTTAAATTAAAATCCTCAAGATCTAAAAGATTTTCTTAAAACAACATCATTAATTTTTTTAATGGTATTTTAAGTAGATCTTTTAGTTTTTATTGTTTCAAACCAGTTTCAACTTATTTTCTTCGAAATCCATAAGTTCTTTTTACTTTCTTCTATCTTTACAAGAAGAAAGTATTGGATTCATGAAAATTTTCGACTTCCGGTTTCCGACGGATTTATACGTTTTAGAAGGTCCTGAACACGTTTTGACTATTTTTAGAAAATGTCTGTCTGTGAGTCTGTCCGTCTGTCTGTCTGTCTGTCTGTCTGTCTGTCTGTATGTGACAAAAAATTTGTGGGCGCGCTATCTCAAGAACTAATGCTCGAAATTTCATAAAATTTTATATTCAGTTAGACCTTGATATGAATTAGTGCCTATTGGTTTTTGGTGAAAATTGGCCTGCAGGTGGCGCTGCTATACTACGTTTTTCATGATTTTCAAGATTGCTATATCTCAAGAACTAATGCACAGAATTTCACCAAACTTTAGATTCTGTACCCCCTTGATATACATAGACGCTGATTAAGTTTTGGTGTAAATTGGCCAGCAGGTGGCGCTGCTATGCCACGTTTTTCATGATTTTCATGATAGCTATACCTCAAGAACTAATGCACAGAATTTCACCAAACTTCAGATTCCGCAATACCTTGAGATACATTGCCGCTGATAAGGTTTTGGTGTGAACTACCCTATAGGTGGCGCTGCTATGCTACATTTTGCATGATTTTTGCGATAGCTATATCTCAAGAACTAATGCAGAGAACTTCATCAAATTTTAGATTCTGTTACACTAGAATATATAACATAATTAGACGCTGATTACATTTTGGTATTAACCTTGCAACAGGTGATGCAGCTATGCTGCATTTTGCACGATTTTTCCGATAGCTATATCTCAACAACCAACGCACAGAATTTCATCAAACTTCAGATTTTGTTACAAAATGACATGTAACATTACACGATGATTACGTTTTGTTATAAATCCTTCAACTGATGGTGCTGCTGTGCTATATTTTATACGGTTTTTTTAAAACTAGCTATATCTCAAGAATTAATGCACAGAATTTCACCAAACTTCAGATTCTTTTACACCATAACATAATTAGACGCTTTTTTACGTTTTGGCATAAATTGTCCAAGATATGGTGTTGCTGTGCTACGTTTTGCAAATTTTTTGTTATAACTATATCTCAAGAACTAATGGACGAAATTCCATCAAATTTCAGATTCTGTTAGGTCTTGACAAAAATAGATGCTTATTAGGTTTTAGTATAAATTATCCAACATGAGGCACTACTAAGCTCATTTTCTCAGAATATTAATTAAATTTTGCGTTTTAGGCTTTTCGGATACCAGAATCTCATTAGGCTAGGTCAAATGTTCGAGGAAATTCGATAGTGGGTAACTTTGGGGTCACCACGTTTTTTTTTTTTTTTTAAATATTAAAATATACTTATGAGATAGAAGAAAGTTTTGGGATTGACACATCCAACTAGTTTTAAATGTAATCTTATATTCTAAAATCTGTTTTATCACTTCTAACTTTGTTTCCCAGCATAACATTTATTATGTTCACCATTAAAATCAGAGAATAACTTCATAGAAACAGTTGGCTGTTACTTATTTCACATGTAAAATAATCGAAAAAAATTCTACCACAGTTATGGTGCCACTGTGGTATTTAGAAAAAAACTTAAGTGGTTTTATAAATATACCACTGCTTCTGAAAAGCTTAAAACGACGAAAATAACAATTTGTATTGGTCGTATTCTATAGGCCAGATTTCAACGGGAATTTATTCATTCAACTTAGCTTACGATATTCTTGAAGTTTTAGCTCCATTTTCTAGTGCAGGGGCACATTCTTATCTGGGGTTCTATGGATACAATTTCAATTAGGTTTTGCTCATTCAATTTGTTTTTCGATTGTCTTACAGTTTTTAATTTTACTTTCTACCCCCTGGGGATTTTTTTATCTGAGGTTTCATGGGCTGATTTTTGCGATTTTTTTTCTTTCTACTCATCTTATGATTCTTTTAAGATTTCCCAGCGTGTGCGCAGCACGCCTGCTGTGCGTAGCCGTAGGCACGGGAACCCATGCTGGAGATTAATTTTTAAGGAGAAATTGGAGAGAAGATTTTTAGTGGTTAAAAATACGCGTATAGCATCTCCGGTCTGCGCTGCCGATTACAATGGGTCTTGACCAGGACATAAATTTGCCTGGATGCCTTTGCACTGTTGTATTATCCTATGCGTTGGACCACGTTTACACTACTCAGAAGAGTATATTCAGAACTCTTTTATTGGATCATTGATAGAGCAAATTTGATTGAGAAATGAGGTAGTTAAGACAAGAGAACTTAAAATATTCTTTAGTCACCTCACCACACTACTAAAATATTGAGCATTACAATAATTAGCTTAAATACAGATTCACTTTACATTATATTATACTTCGCGATATACGTTTTATCCTGTAAGGTCTATTACAATTTTGCCATCTCTAGATTCCAGAAGAGAAAATGCAATCATAAACTAACAAATTACTTGCACACAGAGCACGATGTTTAACCACAATATTTAAAAGAAAAATGAATAATGAAAAACGTGGATTTTTAAAACTGAATTGTTTGAATAAAATTAAAAGGATGTCAATTTCATAGCCTTTTTAGGTGCGTTCGTAATTATGTAAACACGTAGCATCACTTACAGTTGTTGTTCAGCCCGTCCGTCTATTCGCATTTAACAATGCAAAAACTACCCAACCGAAATATTGGAAATTTAAAATACATAATTATTACATAATTTTGTCGAGTTATTTCAATTTTTGGGTAAATCGGACGCATAGTTCAATTACAGGGACAGTCAAAAGTATTCCATTACATTACGGTCAATAGGGAAAAAAGTTTCAAATGCATTTTAATTTTTTAAAATTTAAAATAATTTAATAGTTTGAAAATTAAAAATATATAATGATGAAATATTGTGTACTATTACATCAAGATCTGAATATTTTTAGGTGCTTTCGTAATTATAAAAATACGTAGCACCTGTAATCGTCGTTCAGTCTGTCCGTCTGTCTGTCCACATATAACAGAGCAACAACTAACTACCCAAATCTTTTGAAATTTAAAATATATAAATTTTGCATAATTCTGTCAAGTCATTTCAAATTTTATGAAAATCGGATGTATAGTTTCAATACAGGGACAATTCAAAGTACGGTAAATAGGAAAAAATAGTTTCGGTAAACAGAAAAAATAGTAAAATTAAAAGATGTTACACTTTTTCGAATATAATAAAATTGACATGAATCTAATGTGTATATATTAAAATATACATTCTGTATAATTTGTGATCCAATGTCCAAAGAATATTTATTATTAATTTACAGGGCCACAGAAAAGTATTTCTTTACATTATGGTATAATGAGATCATTTTTTTGGTGCGCGTTTTAATTGTATTAAACTATTTAACATTTTTGAAATTGCTATACGTTGCTGAGGAATACTACAAGTTACTTCTTGTATAATAGAAAACAGATAGTATTTACAAGGATACACAAAAGATTTCGGCTACTATACTGTATCCGAAATACTGTATACTACTAGCAAAAGCCATGCTTTGTTTGAATTCGCGAAGCATTATTTTATAAAACAGATATTTGAAAGTAACAATATTTTTTTTATTATTATTATTATTGCATCTTTATTAAACAAAAACGTTATTTTATGTTTTGGCGCATTTTAATTTTTTACTTATGATGTAAAACTGGCATAAGATATTTTCGAAGCAAACTTTAAAAAAAAATTTTTTAATTTTCAACTAAAAGCTCTTTTAAAGATGTTTTTACAATTTCAAGTAGCCACTGGTGTTTTTTAATTGTTTGAAATATGCATGTTTCCAATCTTTGTAATCAACATCCGATAATCTTTGATAGCTATTTTAGAATAATATATTTGAAGAAAGCTTGAAGAAAGTTATTTCTTCAAAATCCTATTTTCTGGAAAAAACATTTGAAATCTGCTTTCGTTGATACTATGAATTTTCAACTGTAAAACATTTTATTTTAATTTCTTCATTTTTATACATGTTAGCGTATGAGAATTGCTGTAATTCTCTCCGCGTGGGAGAACTGTTTACTTTCTGCGAATGGCAACTCAATTAATGAAATTACCTTTTAACGAAGGGGGACGGTCGTTGCAGCAACTGAGATCCAGATCAATTATTTTTTACTTAATCGATGCCATTTTCTCAAAAAAATTCAAAGTTTTTACCCGCGTGAAATACGAGATAAAAAATAAGCAACGCGCTATGGAATTTTTTATTGTAATTTTTTTCGGGATAATTATGAAATATTTTAGTATCATGTTGTTTTTGTATATATTCTAGATATTTATATAGATTTTTTTTTTTTTTTTTTTTTTTTTGTACATATGATTCTTTAAGATCCAGAACTTTTCCTTTTAAAAAGAAAATCTATTACTCACAATTTACTTCAAAAATTCCTGTATTGTTTATTTTTAACTGAACAATATTACCTAATTTTCTATATTTAGATGCCAAGTTTATTAAAAGCAAAGCTTATTTTTGTAATTTTATTATTTCTTGATTTTTTTTAAACCACTTAACCTGTAAGAGGTATGGGGAAACAATGCTTGGGTAAACTGAGTTTTAACCCACTTCTGGCGGCGTTTTTTCTGACGCGCGATGACTGCGCCAAGCCTTGCTTTCTATTACTTTCAGGTGTCGCTTCTCCTAGCAACCCCGCCCCAAACTTTGGCTCATATCACAAATGCACCCAAGAAAATCCCCATGCTGCGATAATGGGATTTAATAGTTTGATATCTGCGTTAACAACAACAATTCTGAATTGCTTATTTTAGAAATTTCTTCCATGCGACTTTCGTGCATATAGAGATTAATTTTTCGGTTTTAATGTCGTTAGTTAACGCGGGTTTGGCGAGTTTTGCACATTTTAGTGATTCCTGCACCGCGAGTTTCGAGAATCCAGTGTTATTTTATTTTATTATTATTATTTTTTTTTTTTTTTTTTTTTTTTTTTTTTTTTTTTTGCTTATTTAAATGGGGGCGCAGCACTCATACACGCGTTAGTGATTCCGGTGTAGATGAGTTTCGTACATTTTAGTTATTCCTGCACAGCGAGTTTCGTGGATCCAGTGATTTTTTTGTTGTTTAAATGGGCGCGCAGCGCTCATACACAAGTTTGTGATTGCGGCGTTGTCGAGTTTCGTACATTTTAGTGATTCCTGCACAGCGAGTTTCGTGGATCCAGTGATTTTTTTTTTTTTTTTTTTTTTTTTTTTTTGTTTAAATGGGCGCGCAGCGCTCATACACAGCGCTCATACACAAGTTTGTGATTGCGGCGTTGTCGAGTTTCGTACATTTTAGTGATTCCTGCACAGCGAGTTTCGTGGATCCAGTGATTTTTTTTTTTTTTGGTTTAAATGGGCACGCAGCGCTCATACACAAGTTTGTGATTGCAGCGTTGGCGAGTTTCGTACATTTTAGTGATTCCTGCACAGCGAGTTTCGTGGATCCAGTGATGTTTTTTTTGGTTTAAATGGGCGGGCAGCGCTCATACACAAGTTTGTGATTGCGGCGTTGGCGAGTTTCGTACATTTTAGTGATTCCTGCACAGCGAGTTTCGTGGATCCAGTGATGTTTTTTTGGTTTAAATGGGCGCGCAGCGCTCATACACAAGTTTGTGATTGCGGCGTTGGCGAGTTTCGTACATTTTAGTGATTCCTGCACAGCGAGTTTCGTGGATCCAGTGATGTTTTTTTGGTTTAAATGGGCGCGCAGCGCTCATACACAAGTTTGTGATTGCGGCGTTGTCGAGTTTCGTACATTTTAGTGATTCCTGCACAGCGAGTTTCGTGGATCCAGTGATTTTTTTTTTTTGGTTTAAATGGGCACGCAGCGCTCATACACAAGTTTGTGATTGCAGCGTTGGCGAGTTTCGTACATTTTAGTGATTCCTGCACAGCGAGTTTCGTGGATCCAGTGATGTTTTTTTTGGTTTAAATGGGCGGGCAGCGCTCATACACAAGTTTGTGATTGCGGCGTTGGCGAGTTTCGTACATTTTAGTGATTCCTGCACAGCGAGTTTCGTGGATCCAGTGATGTTTTTTTGGTTTAAATGGGCGCGCAGCGCTCATACACAAGTTTGTGATTGCGGCGTTGGCGAGTTTCGTACATTTTAGTGATTCCTGCACAGCGAGTTTCGTGGATCCAGTGATGTTTTTTTGGTTTAAATGGGCGCGCAGCGCTCATACACAAGTTTGTGATTGCGGCGTTGGCGAGTTTCGTGGATCCAGTGATGTTTATTTTGGTTTAAATGGGCGCGCAGCGCTCATACACAAGTTTGTGATTGCGGCGTTGGCGAATTTCGTGCATTTTAGTGTTTCCTGCATAGCGAGTTTCAGGGATCCAGTGATGTTTGTCTGTCTCTCTTTCTGTTTGTTTGTCTGTCTATCGGTTTGTTCTTCTGTCTGTTTGTTTGTTTGTCTGTATGTTTGTCCGTCTGTCTGTTTGTTTGTTTTTTTGTTTGTTTGTTTGTTTCTCTGTTTGTTCGTTTGTCGGTTTGTTTCTTTGTTTGTTTTTACGTCCGTTTGTTTTTTGTCGGTTTATTTTTTTTTGTCTGTTTGTCGGTTTGTTTGTTTGTTTGTCAGTTTGTTTTTTATTTGTCTGTTTGTTTGTTTGTTTATTTCTTTGGCTTTTTGTCGGTTCGTTTGTTTGTTTTCTGTCTGCTTTTTTGTCTGTTTGTCTCTATGTCTGTTTCTTTGTTTTGTAGTATCGTCAAGAAACGGCAAAAAACCATATTTTCCGTATGAAAAAGGGAAAGCAAGAAACCATATTTTCAGTTTAAAAAGGCAAAATATCGGCAGCTTGGGGATTTTCATGGAGATTGCATGGGGATTTTTTTTTAATATGCCGTATTTACAATTTTTGGATTTTCAATATTTAAAAATGTGTATTTCTTTTGTATTTTCAGTCATTTTCTTTAAAATGATAGCATTTTGTATCTTTTAAAATGTGTATTTCTGTTGTATTTTCATTATCGCCTTTTTAAATTGTGCGCTTTTGCGTGATATCTCCTGGTAATCACATCCGGGAGATAAAACGCAAAAACGCGCCAATATGGCTATTTTTGGAAAACGCGCCAAGAAGGGGGTTAAAACTCAGTCGCACCCAATGCTTTTATCCCCGACTTTTCTGGGGGCAAACGGTAAAGTGGTTAAATGCTCATAAAATCACTTTAGTTTTAAAAGTAACACTATACTGGTTCGTTTATTTCTTAGTTCAAGATTGCCAATCATTTACAAAAATGACATTTTGGCGCACTTTAAAAAAAATGCCAATTCATATTAAACAAATTAGTAAATGTTATCCTTCTATAGTAAAAAAAAACTAGCCTTAAAAGGAATGACTCCTGGAATGATGCTGATGTGGAAGATTTCCGGAACTAACGAATCCGGGTTGTCCACTCCTTCCATGAGCCGAATAGACCAATCAGGAAAGGGCTCCGTCTATGCATCGCCGTATGGGTTACCATAAAGAGAGGAAAGGTTACCATCGCCAACAATCGCCAAGTTTGTCTCCAACTTGGCGATATATCGCCAAATTTGGCGACCAAAATTAGTTGTCAAAAGTGACGCCAACTTGGCGATAACTGTAATATTTCGCCAAATTTTTAATTTCTTTAAAACACCAGTCGTTTGATACATCATTTGAGAGATTTGCAACTGCTTATTCATATAATGGATGTCTTGTGTGTTATCCCCCATTCTGCTCCCCAGGGGGGACACATTTTTATTTTCTTTACAACACCAGTCGTGTTACACAAGATTTGAAAGGTCTGCAACTGCTTATTCATATTATGGATGTCTTGTGTGTCTCCCCCACACTATGCTCTCCCCAGGGGGGGGGTCACATTTTTAATTTCTTTACAACACCAGTTGAGTGACACATCATTTGAAAGGTCTGCAACTGCTTATTCATATTATGGATGTGTTGTGTGTCATCCCCACTCTGCCCCCCAGGGGGGGGGCACATTTTTAATTTCTTTACAACACCAATTGTATGACACATCATTTTAGAGGTCTGCAACTGCTTATTCATATTATGTATACCTTGTGTGTAACCCCCCCCCCCTCTGTCCTCAGAGGGGGCGCATTTTGTAATTTCTTTACAACACCAATTGTGTGACACATCATTTGAAAGGTCTGCAACTGCTTATTCATACCATGGGTTATTGGCGAGCGCAGCAAGCAGGGGTAGACAATAATTTGGAATCGCGAAGCGATTACGCGGGGGGTTGGCGAGCATAGCGAGCAGGGGGGCAAGGCCACCCTAGTTATTAAAAATTATTTATTATATTAATAACAAAACTATCACCAAACTATAAGATTAAATACCAAAAATGGATGATCGTAAATGTCGCATGAGTTATACCAAATAATAATAATGTCGTTAATATAATGTCGTTATGCCAGATGAGTACTACTTGATTATCCCTCGACCAATTTCGCCAATTATAGAAAACTCTAAACTATTTAACGTCAAATGCGACATTTACGATCATCCATTTTTGGCATTTAATCTTATAGTTTGACGATAATTTTGTTATTAATATAATAACAATTTTTTAATAATAACATTTACTAATATGTTTGATATTATTTATCTCTTGGTACTACCTGGTTTTCCCGTCGACCAAAAAGCTATCGCCAAACTATAGGATTAAATGCTAATAATGGATGATCGTGAATGTCACATTCAATGACATTAAATACGATACGCGTGTTTAAAACGTAATTAGGTGATTTTTATTTAGACTTTTTGTTTGTATTTTTAATAATATTCTGCTAATTATTTGTTGTTTCGTTATTTAAACCAAAAATTATGTCAGTAGGTATAATTTGGCTATTAGTTTGGCGATTTGTATAATTTTGCGAAATTGGTCGACGGGATAACCGAGTAGTACTAAAAACAATTTATATAATTAAAAAAAAAGAAAATAATAATAATAAAAAAATTACTAAAACATAAACAATTATAGCTGGGTTACCATATGAGGAAAAATAACGTCATTTTGGCGCCAGTGAGATACCTCGGTGCAGGAGCATGCGAAGAGAAAACTGCACCCGGGGCAAAGTTTCGATTTGGCGCCCCTTCCCCCCAACATTTTCTTGTAACTGGCTAAAAATGACGTTGGTAATATAAATTTGGTGCCCCCTAAATTTCAGCGCTCGGGACAACGACCCCCTTCGTCTTTTCCCCCGCCCTTCTTTCGCACGGTTTGTCTCGTTGCATGCATGACATCTGCGCCAAAACAAAAATGTGGAAAAAAACAATAATTGTTATTTATACGGCTTTTTACCTACTAAAGTAAATTGAAAAAAAAACTTTAAAATGTTGCAATTAAATTATTTTAGAATATGTGCGTATTTGGAAAATATTTACACTAAAATTTAAATATAAAAAGATAGAGAGAGGGAGATCATACGTATTGCGAACATCGCTCCGGCTTATGGCTTTTTGGCTTAAAATCGTATTGTTTGGCGACAAAAGTAAATTCAAACACTTAATTAAACAAAGGATATATAATTAACAGTTAGAGCTTTTTTTTTTTAAATTGATTCTGTGATTTTCTTATTTAAGATACATAATGGAAGAATAAAAAAATTTAAAAGAGTTATTTACGTTTTATCTAATGAAATTTTTTCGATGTTTTTTCCCGTTAACCATAGGCACGAAAGAGATAAATAGCCAAATATTATATCAATAAAAATTTTCTTTTACATTGAATTTATTTTTAACCATTTTATTTTAATTTATTTATATATTTATTTTTGTTTGAATTAAATATTTGGCTTGCATATGTATATATGCTATTATATAGGTATATACATGTGCATATGTAAAATCGTGCCCCAATTTGGCGATTTTCGAAAATCATGCTTTGGCGAAGGGAGTTTTGCAATCGCACCGGTATATACATGTGCATATGTAAAATCGTGCCCCAATTTGACGATTTTCGAAAATCACGCTTTGGCGAAGGAAGTTTTGCAATCGCACCGGTTATATGTGTCAAATGTTAAAAAAATATGCGATATTTATATAAATATTTTATGTATATACATTTTAGATATATTTCTATATATATGTATAATTATATATAGCGATATACATATATAAATATATAATATATACTCCTGTAAATAAATACTATATACTTACATATATATTTTATATTTTTATATATTTTTATATATTTTTATGTGTTAAATTTAAACAAAAGCAACAAATTTTTCCGAAAAAAATATGCTAAATTAAAAAAAAAAAAATACCTAAAATTAATTCCAGTAGTAAAAAAGCAACGCCAAAGGCAGTCGCATCGATTCATTTAATGGGAAAGAAAAAAAAAAAAAAAAAAAAAAAAAAAAAAAAAAAAAACAGGATATGGAATTTTTTCCCCCAAAAAAATCCACCGGGTAGTTTTTAAAACCATTCTGGCCAAAGTTTTGAGACTTACTGCTTTATAATATGTGTATATGAATATGATAAGACAATGTATCAAACCACAGTATGTAACTATTTTCCGTTTTTTAATATAATTCTGCATTTACAAAATACTTTGAATGCACTGGCCACATATACAATTTAGAAAATGTTTCATTTTCATACTCTTTAATCTTTAGAAATCCACAAAGAAAACATTCATTATTGTATAGTATACAATGTATACTGTACTCACAAAAAATAAAATCGCAAAAATTCCATAGCGCGTTGCTTATTTTTTTATCTCGTATTTCACGCGGGTAAAAACTTTGAGTTTTTTTGAGAAAATGGCATCGATTAAGTAAAAAATAATCGATCTGGATCTCAGTTGCTGCAACGACCGTCCCCCTTTAACGAAGCGCTCTCTCATTCTCGCAGTGACGTTTTCACGAATAATTATTGTTGTGTTTGCGAACTTATTAAAGTCTTATTTTTCTATAAAATCCTTCTGATTAATGAGTCGATATTATTTAGCCACAATACAACCTTCGCAAAAATATTTATAAAGAGCTTGAACCAACAACTTCATGCAGATCTTTTAATATTTCATTTATATAACAAATTTAAGAATTAATTTTATTTGTTTACAATTATTTTGTTGCCAGTTTACGAAAAAAAAAATCCATAATACAATTCTTTTAAAATGTTTAAATGTCATCTGTGCAAACGATTTTGCGGGATAATGAAAACATGTTTTATTTAATAAATTAATCATGATTCTATCTATAATTATTTACTCCATGATTTAAACTTTTTTTTCTGAAAATATACGCGTTTCATTTTTTATTTATTTGCTAAAATGCTTCCGTATTGGAAATGCATGTAAAATAAATTAATTAAAATAATAATTTTTTTAACGTTTTACTGTAAAAAAAAATTATATTCTGCAAATCTACAGATCATAATTTATTTTTGTGTTTAATTTGAAGTTAAAATATTGAATAGTTTTTTTGTAAAGCGTACGACAAATTGTAATTTGAGTGGACTAGTAGAGGATTCGCTTCGCTCATCCTAATTACACCAAGATCTGTATATTTTTAGGTGTTTTCGTAATTATATAAATACGTAGCACTGTAATCGTCGTTCAGTCTGTCCGTTCTGCCTGCCTACATATAACAGAGCAAAACTAATTAACCAAATCGATTGAGATTTAAAATATATAATTTTTGCATAATTTTATCGAGTCATTTCACATTTTATGAAAATCGGATGTATAATTTTATTACAGGGATAACCAAAAGTATTCCATTACATTACAATTAACAGGAAAAAATCGTTCAGTACATTTTAATGAAGTTACACACGGTCGAATATAATAGAGTTGACATGAATCTATGAAGTATGAACTAAAATATACATTTTGAACAATCTCCGATTCATAATATACTCATTATTAATTTACAGGGCCACACAAATGTATCCGACATAATGGTATATAGGAAACATTGTTTGGGAGTGTTTTTTCTTTATATTAAACTATTTCACATTTCATGAAATTGATGTACGTGGCTGAAGTTTAATACAAGCTCTTTTTTGTATAATAGAAAGTAGATAGTATTTACAAGAAAGCACAAAAAATTTCGACCACTATACTGTATCCGAAGTACTATCGACTATAACAGATTTTTAAAACTTCTATATTGTACGAACATCCTTTGCTGCGCTTCACGAAAAATTTCCAACTTGTTTACTTTATAGACCATTCGTAGAGATTCATTTTGAGAGATTCGATTTTTTTTTAAATATTAAATGAGAATTTAATCATTCGAGGGTCATTTGGAAATATCTACAGTCAGAGAGTTTCATTTTGAGAGACATACTATCACATTTTAATATGAATAGAGATTTTAATCATTCGCGGGTCATTTTTAAATATCAATGATCGGATTAGCTAGTATACAAATGAAAACTGTTCTTTTGATACTAGAAATGTATTCCAAGTCGCCAACATTCCTTTTGATTTATAAACAGAGGCTAGACAGTTATAAAGCTCTATCAGTGATTGACAATTATGGACTCTCCATTTCGCACATCATCATAGAATTTTATCAAAATATTCACACAAACAAAAGAAAAGACCAAAAATTCTTATTTATTGTCAAAATATCTGAAATAATTTTGGTTTAAAGCTCCTCTCAATTTGGCGTCCCCTATTTAATAATTGTAAGCCTCAATTCAGGTGCATAATTAACTTAGGTACCAAGTGTCTTCAAACATCCTTAGAAACATTTACAGAAGCTTTTTCTTTCTTCATTGGGTATAACAAAATATTTTGCTCAAGAAATCATTCCCAAACAAACACACACGGAAAAAAACAACAATTTTTATTTATTGTCAAAATATATGAGGTAATTTCAGTTTAAAACTCTTTCGGTTTGGCTCCCCTCGACCTCGGCGCCCGGGGCGAGCGCCCCCCTTGCCCCCCCCCCCCCTTAGCTACGCCACTGTCTTTTACTACCTTAAAATAAATGCACGGTGTAATTTTATTGTATTTGTTTCATTGTCTGTTTGTGTTTGCCTGATTTGCATAAAACGTCTCAATGTGGAGTGTGAGCACCATCTATCGGTTATTTTTTAAATAATTTTTTATTATACATGGAAAAAAAGTCCAAAATTCGTCTTATTATGCTTTTGCAAACTGAAAAATTTTCCGAGCTTAACTTCTTTTATTATGGACTTTTAAAGATTGCGCGAATTTATGCCACACCTTGAATACTGAATATAAATTAATGAAACAGTACTTAAACATTTTCTTTCGTCAAAATTCCACGGGTTTGACCTTAGAATAATAGTTTTTTTTCCTTTCCCGGAGACGGCATTAAATTCTGAAAAAGCAAAAATGCCTCAAAGAGCAAGCCTGCTTCCTGCTTGTTTCTATGCTGTTTTCAAGAGGGGAATGATCGTTGCAGCAGCTGAGAGCCACAAATTTTGCGCATGCGTATTTGAGCTCTGGTTTGTCGTCTGCTCGAAAATCGAGATTGAAGCTAATCAGCGCTACAGTTTATAATTGGATAAATTTCAATCACTGACAAGCTGTTCTGTAGCATCATGGTCAGTCGCGAAAGGGATTTATGATTTCCATCATGCGTAGTATAGGGTAAATCTTGCGATCGTTTTGAAAATCAAAAAAAAAATTGACGGATTTACACGTTTCCGACACTGGAGATTTCGAAAAACATATTTTTAGAAAAAAAATTTTGCCGTCCGTCCGTCTGTCTGTCTGTAAACGCTCTATCTCCCGAACGAATTGAAATAGAGACTTGAAATTTTGTATGTACTTAGTATATAAGAATGGGACGAAGCCTATTTAATATCAGTAACCTCGATTATCCGGAACTATTTTTTTCGGACTCTCGAAAAATTCGTTCTGATGAAAGATATATAAAAACTTTCGAAATTTTTTATTTTAAGGAATGGTCGTAAAAGGCAATAAAATAACACAAATTTTGCATCAAGAACAAAGTTAATCGGATCATTAGTTGCCGAGATATTTGTAATCCTGTTTTCCACATTCTTCGATTTTTCATGACCCTGTATTTCATTCAAATTTCAATTCAAAGATATATTTTAATTGGTAATGAGACGCTTAACCTGACGCAATAAACTGTTAGTTAATAAGATTATTATTTTTGGAGTTATAAGGATGTTTCTTTTTCGCAATTCAGCACTACTTGAGTAGTTAGGCGTGTTGTATAATTTATCGAAAGAGATTCATCAGCAACTCATTAATACAGCATTACTATGCACAATAAAAATATAAATACACGTTTATATATTTTTTTTTTTTGGAATTGCAATCCATTTTATAAATAGTTTTCAAATGTATTATTTTCATGTATTATGTATGCATATATATGATGGGTAAGTATTACGGTGGCCCCCAACGACTAGTTTCTACGTGAATTCAAATCCTGCTCGCATTTACTTTTTGGAACGAATTTTTTTTTTTTTTTTTTTTTTTTTTTTTTGTTAAAATAATAGATTATGCATAGATATAACTAGAAATAATTTTTAAAAAATATTCTGGTTTATAGACATAAATAATTGAATTTTTTATTTATTTATTTATTTATTTATTTATTTTTGTTGTTGTTTATTATTATGGTTATTATTATTTCTTACTTTCATTACATGTTTAAACATGCAAAATTTCGTAAAAAATTACTTATATATGACAAAATGTACATTTAATTTACATTTTTTGCAAATTTCAATTATTATACATATTTTTTCAAATGAAGTTCGAAAATGATTGATGTAAATTTTCGTTCGAAAAAATAAGACCGATTGACATTAAACCAATCTTTCGCTCTGTTTTAATTTCCAAGCAGAAGACAAACCAGGGCTCAAATACGCATGCGCCATCTTTGTAGCTTTCAGTTGCTGCAATAATCGACTCCCTTTTCAAGATTAGTAGCATATACATGATTGTAGTTTTATTTCCGATAACATAAATATTTCATCCTCTATTTTTACACCCTTTAATTAACTCAAACTTGTTTTTGTGTGTAAAGATGGAAATTTGTAATCAAATTTATCGATATGCTAGAATTTTTAAAAAATTTACATTCACATTTGCTTTTCCGATAACAATACAACATTTTTGCCACAAGTGCAGTTTTCCCAGTCAGTTTACTGTTGTACAGATACAAGTAAATGCAGGGATATGTTTAGGAAAATTTTAGGTCCTTTAAAGGACCCTTAACAAAATAATTCACCTTATAACAGGACCCTTCAAAAAAAGATTTATTCCCGAACAGGACCCTTCACAAAATATTTTATCTCAAAACAAGACCCCTCACAAAATTATTTTTCAAATTAAATAGATATTTCACAGAAATTTTCACCTTCAAATTGAACTTTTCACAAATTTAATCATTTAATAATAAAATCTGGCTTGTAAATAAGCAGCTGAACTCACCAAAGAGCATATTAATTAGCTTTTTATATATAAAAAATAGAACCTGAAGACATCACTAATTTAAAATTCACAAAATTCTGACTAGAATTTTGATAAATTTAAGAAAAAAATTCACAATTTCCGAAAATCGGGACCCTGTGAAAAAAGTCTGGACAGACCCATGAAATGACTGACCCATTTTGAATGTAAATAAATTTTTAAAAAAAAGTTTTTGAAAAAAATGCGCCATTTGCTGCACTGCTATTAGAAAGTCAATACATTTTTTTTAAATACAGTTTGTTCAAGGGTATTTCCATGAGAATTTGTCGTGTGTCACATTATTAGTAACTGATAAGTTGTTGTCCGCCGTTATTGTTGAAAGATTTGCATGGCCTTATTCAACTAATGAAATATCTCTGATAAAATAAGTCACATTTTTCCGTTCTAAAATACTGGTATCCAAAATCGTAGTATGTGACTTACACGACATGTGCTAATGGAAATACCCTCAAATAATTCAAATTTCGGCCGAAAGGTGGCTTTCACAGAGTCAACTTTGAGTCGACATAAATTTGTTTCATGTGTCGACTCTCGACTGACGCGCAGAAATACGGTTCGAATGTTGAAAAAAAAATAATAATATTTATGATTGCTCGTCATCAGCTGATCCAAACACGTGCCACAACGGACAGAGTGGAAAAATTTATTTTTCCACTCTGTCCGTTGTGACACGTGTTTGGATCAGCTGATGACGAGCGGTAATTTTGCAGCTCGAAACGCGTCCTGTTTAATTTTTCTTTTTATGGTGATTTAACAAAGTTTTTATATTTATTGATATATATTTATCGCCAGTATTTTCGGTGTTTCTCAATATATTTTTAAATTTTTATTCATTTTCTATTAACAATAAAGCAAACAGGACATTTTTACTCAAACTTTTTTTTGTTTTGTTATTTACGTTCAAACTGGGTCAGTCATTTACTGGACACCCTGTATCTGTAAATCTATTTCTGTAGTAATAGTACTGCTGATGGTTGAAAACTAGCATAGTAGTGTGTGCGTGCGTATGTGTGTATACAGTTTGTAATATACTTGTATTTTACTTTATAGATTGGCTGCAAATGTTAATGGGATATAAAGAAATATTTAAAAATGAAAGTTTCTTTTTCTTTGACGTATCGTTTTCTCCTTACATCGCTGTGATTAAAGCTAAAGCCGTAGAGGTGAGTTTTTTCAATTAAAAAATAATTACTTCCGTACTGACAAACCCACCATTCATCAGCATTGCCCAAAATTTGATTCCGAGACTTTGAAGCTGTTTGGCTTATCCATGGTTTATGGAAAAATTACGTAAATCAATGCAGTTTTAATATTTGCTACTAAGTATCACTATCAGACCTATTGGAGTTATAGATCTACAATATAACATTTAGGGGGGGGGGGGGGTGCAGAGTTGGAAAATACAGTGAGCAAAAAAAGTATTTGCACACCAGGTAACTTTGTTGTAGCATATGTAAAAATAAATAAAAAGCAACTAAGAATTGAAAATAGCAACACTTTTATAAAACAAATAAACATATTTAATATCTGACTTAATAATTACATTTAAAATATGAAAACATAAAAAAGTAGCATTTGTACTGCCAAAAAACTATTTGCACTCTAGCAATAAAAATAGAACTAGAGGAATTATTTATAAGTTAAAAACAGTGCTAATATTTAGTATGCATGCCCTTTGCTTCAATTACAGATTGTAATCGTCTAGGCATTAATTCTATTAATTTGTGACATGTTCCACGGCTGATTTGTAGCCATTCTTCCCTAAGAGCTTGCTTAAGTTCTGATTTGTTAGAAATTGTCTTTTTCCTTATTTTCACATCCAAAATATGCCATAAATTTTCAATCGAATTGTGGTCTGGTGATTGTGGTGGCGTTTTCAATTGATTTTTTACATTATAAAGCAACATAACCTCGTAATATATGCAGCGTGTTTCGGATCGTTATCCTGTTGGAAATAATATGAATTAGGAATTCCTAATTTCAGAGCACTATTAGATAAATGATCTCGCAATGTATTAATATATTGTTTAGCTTTCATATTGCCTTCAATAAAGGTCATTTCGCCAACTGCTTTAAAAGACATGCATCCCCCAATCATTACATGACCATCGCCATGTTTTACAGTTGGTTTCAAGTTTTACTTACCCATCATACGTAGTATAGGGTAAGTCTTGCAATCGTTTTGAAAATCGAAAAAAAAAAAAATTTGACGGATTTACACGTTTCGGACACTGGAGATTCCGAAAAACATATTTTTAGAAAAAAAATTTTGCCGTCCGTCCGTCTGTGTGTCTGTCTGTCTGTCTGTAACCGCTCTATCTCCCGAAAAAATTGAGATAGATATTTGAAATTTTGTATGTGCTTAGTATGTAAGAATGGGACGAAGCCTATTTAATATCAGTAACCTCGATTATCCGGAACTATCTTTTTCGGACTCTCGAAAAATTCGTTCTGATGAAAGGTACATAAAAATTTTCGAATTCTTTTATTTTAAAGAGTGGAAGTAAAAGGCAATAAAATAACACAAATTTTGCATAAAAAACGAAGTCAATCGACTTATTAGTTGTTGAGATATTTCTAATCCTATTTTCCACATTCTTTGATTTTTCATGACCCTGTATTTCATTCAAATTTCAATTCAAAGATATCTTTTAATTGGAAATGAGATACTTAATTCGATGCAAGAAACCGTTAGTAAATATGATTATTATTTTTGGAGTTATAAGGATGTTTCTTTTACGCAATTCAGTGCTACTTGAATAGTTTGGCGTTTCATACAATTTATCGAAATTGGTTCATCAGAAATTCATTAATAGAGCATGATTATGTGTTAAAAATACTTAAATATACGATTATATTTTGTTTTGGAATTGTAATGCATTTTATAAATTGTTTACATATGTTATGTTTTCACATATTATGTTATGAATATCCATGATGGGTAAGTATTACGGTGGCCTCCAACGACTAGTTTAATTTGAAGAGAAGTATTTGGCTTTAGCCATACAGTTTTCTTACCATCTGAGCCAAAAATATTGAACTTGCTTAAATCGGAAAAAATAACAGTTTTCCAAAACTCTGGTGGTTTGCTAACATAAACTTTTGCAAATTCAAGTCTTTTCACTCTATTTGTTTCACTAATAAATGGTATTTTTCAAAGGAGCTCTTCCTCGAATATTTGCATCATGTAGAATATTTCTAATTGATTGTGGTGTAACTATTGTTCCCGATGTTGAAGCGACATCAACAGCCGATTGTCGAGCACTTAGAAAAGGGTTTTTTGAAGATTCTTTTATGATGGCTCTCCTTTGCCTGGTATTTAGCTTTCTTGGAGCCCAGTTTGCAGCTTATTTCTTGTCGAACCAGTTTCTTTTTTCTTCTTAATTACATAACGAACACTAGAAAAGTTTAGATTTAATTTTTTACCTATTCTTCGGTAACTTAATCCAAAATTGTTAAAAAATGTAATCTTCTCACGGGTAGTAACAGACAGTTCACACGTTTTCGGCGTCATTAGAACAAAAACTACCCAGAATCCCTGCTCCAGTTAATATATTACGTGACTTTAAAGTGCGGGGTTAATGTACTGCGCGACTGATATGCTAAACATTTGCATAATGTTCACATTTAATGCCTTTTTTAACAGTCAATGCTTCGTGTGCAAATACTTTTTAGGTATGAGAAAATATTAATTTATTTTTTTAAAATGTGTAATATTACTGTTTAAGGAAAATAAAAAGTTATTTTTATTTTCTTCTTATTTAAATAAATGAATAATTAAGAGAATAATATCAAATTTGCTTTCTATGGTTATACTTATGCAAAAAATCGTCTGCGTGCAAATACTTTTTTTGCGCACTGTATGTTCCTGCGCCCTTTCTTCTTGTCCAATAATAAACCGATTTCCCTGTAACCTGTCCTTAAAGAATCCTAAGATCCCCTGATCCGAAAGATAGTTTTCGAGTTTTACCACTCTGACATTTGTCAGACATGTAATTTTTATTTTTATTTCATTTTATTTATTTAAATTTTCTTTTATTTTTCTTTTAAAATCAGCTTTAACATATTTTCCTTACATATATGAAAAAGTTTTTAATAAAAACATGATATTTAATAAATTACTAGCAGGGGTGACCGAGCTCAGCTCGGTCAAAATTAACTTTGTGTTCAACTCGATATAGTATTATTACTGTAAAACATGTTATTAATAATAGTATTAGTTACAAAAACAATCAATAAAAAAACTATGTTTGTATGCACATGTTCATAAATTTTACTTTATTTTAAAATTTACAACGAAAGGACATCAGTCCAAATCACTTTTTTAGCTCGACTCTGATTAATTTAACTATGCATCTCGAAGACTTATTAAGAATGTTTAAGAAATTTCTTCACTCTGAAAGACAATATTTTTTGCCAGATATAACCAAATTTGGACACATTCTTTCATTTGGCGCCAAATATGTGTTTTGGCTTCGTAACCTTAATAGTCGATTTTTCGGCCAAATTTCGCCAGTATTTTGTCAAATATCGCCAACTTATTGGCTTTTGCCATAGTCTCGTGATCCTGATAGAGGTCTGCACGGGCCCGGGCCTGGCCCGTGGCCCGTACCCGGCCCGGCCCGCGGGCCGGGCCGGGCCGGCAGATTTAGAATAGTTTTTTCAACGGGCCGGGCCGGGCCGACAAACAACATAAACGGGCCGGGCCGGCAAAAAAATTGAACGGGCCAGACGGGCCGGGCCGGGCCGAAAAAAAAATTTTTCGGGCCTGCCGGCCCGTTTTGAAGATTTACGCAGGAACGATAAAATATGAGCTATTTTCAACGAAAATGGCTTTAACGAGAATAAGTATAAATGTGGTCATACTAGTTTGACAACATCAATATAAAAATGTACAGTGTATCGGCATCGGAGAATTACATTATGTGTAACCCGTTTTAATATTTTTTTAGTTGACTCATGCCGGTCGGAGATCACGCTTACATTATATTTCTACATATAGACTGGCCGGATCGGCACTAGACTTAATTATTGGCAGAAAACATAATTTGTAAAATTAACAGCGATAAAGAACTTATGTTAGCTTAGTCTTTGGATATGTACTTCTTGATGGTTTTTAAATTAATTTCTCAATAGTGCGAAAGTTTGACACATTTTCTGATTAATTTTAAATTGTAAGAGTATAAAAGTGATAAGCCTAACTATTGAAGGGATTTGGAATCGAATAGCGTTTTTCATTTTTGGTAAATAAAATACTTGTATAACATTGTTGAGATATAATAGTTTCTCAAATGATTGTAGGTTTTTCTCCATTCCCTTGCTATTGCTTCCGGAAATTCTATTCAAAACGCTAATTATGAAAGTATTTTTTTTGTTTGCAGTATTCATAAATTGCTTGTAGCAAAAAATGGATAACGCCATTCGATTATATAGTTTCTGAATAAAGATATCTGCTAATCTTATGCGCTTTTGAGAAAAAAAATGAATTTAGAAATGTATCAGAAAGGAGCTTCTCTGAATTTAAGAATGAATTTGGATTTGAAATCTATAATAAAATGATATAGAAATATATTTATAAATCTTCTTTTATTAAACAGCTTCAAAATTAACGATGTTTTTAGCTTTCCTTCTTTTTTCTTTTATTCTAAGCCATATTAATTTTTTAATGAATCTTTATTCGAATGTTGAAAGCCTAAGAATCTAAGTAATCATTAACGTTGTTAATGTGTATTTGCTGTAAAATATACTGTAAAATCATTCCATAGATATGTATGCAGTATTCTTTAAAAGAATCTTAGTTATATGATAAAAATATGAATTTTTTAGAAATCGTAGAAATTGTAACGGGCCAAAACGGGCCGGGCCGGGCCGGGCCTGATTTCGCTGATTTTTGTACGGGCCGGGCCGGGCCTAAAATACAAAAATTTAAACGGGCCGGGCCGGGCCCGGGCCGAACTTTTGAGTTTTGCAACGGGCCGGGCCGGGCCGAAATCACTTTCCTACGGGCCGGGCCGGGCCGGGCCTGGAAATTCCGGCCCGTGCAGACCTCTAGATCCTGACCCTTATTACCCAAATGATCCACTAATCACATGTGATGAAACATGTGACTTATCTCAATGGTCTTCAGGTAATCAAAAACAGTAGAGTATAAAATGAATCAAAATCGTTTAAGCCATTTCTTAAGTAAAATTAGCTTGACAGCATTCAGCAATGAAGCGATATGACCCACTAATATAATTTTGTTTAATATGCAACTCAGCTCAATAGTCTTCTCGTGACAAAAGACGTTCCGTTGCAAAATTTAGGTAAAATTGACAGAGTCGTTGTTATACATAATTAGAATGACCCGAACCCATTAAGACCTAAAACGACCCACTAATTGAATTATTACGTGCATGTGTCCTATCTCAATGGTTTTCTTTTGCCCGAAAACGATATAATAGAAAATATACTCAAAATGGTGAGAACAATTTTCTAGATAAAATTAGCATGACCCACAAATGACCGTCATATCGAAATCTCTCGAAAATGCGACTTAGTTCATTAATTTTTGCGTGTCGAAAAACGTTAAATACAAAATTTAGATAAAATCGATTGAGCCAATTTTTAGGTATAAATAGTTTGACCTTGACGCATTATGACCCAAAACGACACATTAATCGAGTTTTCTCAACCATCTGACCTAACCCAATGATTTTCTTGTGTCCGAAAACGATAGAATATAAAATTTAGTCAAATTTGCGCGAGACATTGTCTAGATAAAATTAGAATAACCCAAAAGTGACCCACTGATCGAAATTTCTCGAACATGTGACATAGCCCAATGATTTTCTCGTGCCAAAAACATGCTTTATACAAAATTTCGTTAAAATCGATTCACCCGTTCTTTAGATATAGCTTGACTATGACCCATCATGACCCACAAATGACCCTTATAATCGAAATCTCTTGAACATGTGACTTAGCCCATTAGTTTTCTCGAGTACAAATATTGTTACACTCAAAATTTCGTTAAACTCGATCCTGCTGTTCTTTAAATATAAATAACTTGACCCAGACCCTTTATGACCCAAAATGACCCATTAATCGAAATTTCTCGATCATGTCACCTAGCCCAATGATTTTCTCGTGCCAAAAAATGTTGTATACAAAATTTCGTTAAAATTGATCCACATGTTCTTTAGATATAGCTTGATATGACCCGTTATGACCCATCATGACCCATAAATGACTCTTATAATCGAAATCTCTCAAACATGTGAGATAGCCCATTAATTTTCTCGTGTCAAAAAACTTACATACAAAATTTCATTAAATTTGATACTGTCGTACTTTATATATAAATAGCTTGACCCAGACCTTTTATGACCCAAAATGACCCAGTAATCGAAATTTCTCGAACTGAGACCTAGCCCAATAGTTTTCTCGTGCCAAAGAAATGTTGTATACAAAATTTCGTTAAAATCGATCCACCTGTTCTTTAGCTATAGCTTGACCATGACCCATTATGACCCATCATGACCCACAAATGACTCTTATAATCAGAATCTCTCGATCGTGTGACTTAGCCCATTAGCTTTCTCGTGTCAAAAAACTATTACAGGCAAAATTTCGATGAAATTGATTCTGCGGTTCTTTAAATAGAAATAGCTTGACCCAGACACTTAATGACCCAATATGACCCATTAAAATTTTTTCTCGAACATATAACCTAGCCCAATGTTTTTCTCGTGCCCGAAAACCATAGAATGCAATTTTTAGTCAAAATTACGTGAGAAAATCTCTAGATAAAAATAGCATGACCCACAATGACCCCAAAAATGACCCACTAACCGAATTTTCTCGAACATGTAACCTAACCCAATGGTCTTCTGGTAATCCAAAACGATAAAATGTAAAATTTGGTCGAAATCGTTAGAGCCGTTTTTTAGATAAAAATGGCTTGACCCATAATGACCCAAAAATGACCCAATAATCGAAATTTTTCGAACATGTGACCCAGCCCAATAGTTTTCTCGTGCCAAAAAACGATTGGTTACAAAATTTCCTTAAAATCGATCCAGCCGTTCTCTAGATATAAATAGCTTGATCTTGACCCATTATGACCCAAAATGACCCAATAATCGAATTTTCTCGAACATGTGACCTAGCCCAATGGTCTTCTCGTGCCCGAAAATGGTAAAATCCAAATTTTTGCGAAAATCGTTAGAGCCGTTTTTGAGATAAAATTTACCCACACACACACAATTTTTGCTCGCATTATAGTATAAGATTCAGAATATTGTTATGAAAAAATACACTTTCAAGCTCAGAAAGTATCCTAAATTTAACTAGTTCAAAGTATTCTAAATCACTAAAATAACCTACGTAGCAATAAAAATGATATCTTTATTGATTAACAATATAAATAGAGCTATTTATCATTTTTTTTAATTTATATGTTTTTTAGTATATTATCAGCTTTTTTTATTTTTCAATATAACAGAAAAAGTACATTATATGAAGTAAATTCAGAATTATACCAGTGTGGATAACGTCTAATGGAAGCAAGGCCGTAGCTAGAAGCGAATAAAAAGGGGGGGAGGCTAAAGAAAATGTAGGGGAGCTCATATTTTCTCCCTCTCTGGGACGCAGAAAGATAAATTAGTGCATCTGCATATTCACACTGTAGGTATACTATGTTTCTTATTAAACTGTTATAACTTCCTTTTATGATAAGAAAAGAATAGAGTGATGAAAAATTGGAGTATATAACTAGTGCAATATTAAATATCATGTTAGCTTCCTATGTGCAAATAGCGAGGGTTGGAATACTTATTTTAGTTTCAATTTAGTATTTCTGCAAAACTGTGAAAGAGACTTAAAACTAAATTAGATTTCTGAATAGAAATTAATTTAGATTTTCGTAAAACAAAATCATTTAGTGATCTTGGAATCTTTTCCGAGGGAGGCTCAAAATGATTTAGAGGGGATGGACTGAGCCGCCCCTAACACCTCCTTAGCTACGGCCTTGTATGGGAATGTATATTTCCTAATGAGGAGGAAATTCGTATTATGAATTCTGAATGGTGATTTTTGATTACATTTTATCATGTTTTCAATTTTAACATTTATATAAGAGCTGCGCGGCGCCACCTAGAGTAGACTACTCTAGGTGGCAATGCCTGTGTACTACCACTGGTACCTCCGAAAAGAAATTTTTACCTTATTTATAACGGATATCCTGCGTTTAAATAAAAAATACGTGTGGCACTCGGGGACTGCCGCGGTAAAGCTATTGCATAGCATTTTTTTTATCAACTTATGCAATTATAATTATTTATTTATTTTTTATTTATGTAGTTTTTTTTTTTTTTTTTTTTTTTTTTTTTTCTTTGGCCTTTGATATTAATTCAAGTTAAACATTTTGAGCGTGATGACCGATAACAATTTTTTTTTTCTTGTATTGAAAAAATGAGAAGTTAATATCGTTTAAAATATTTTTATTATCTTACAATACATGTAGGTTAATCAGGAATTTTTATCACTGAAACTATACGTTTATGGTAGCTGAAATAAAAAACATAAATTTAAGATTAGATATTCTCAAAATATCTGAAAAATACCGCGTCAATGTCTGCCAAAGTCTACCGAAGGATACCGTGCCGAAGTCTGCCAAACTGAAGCGACGTTAGCCGGAGTGTTAGGTTTTTTTCTCGTTACGGAATTTCTAGATTATTTCGCCGCGCTCAAAGCCCGCGATAAAAGCAATGCAATACCTTAATAAATTACAAACAAAATTTGGCCGCGCTACGAAAATTAGATCTCGAGTTATAAGCATTTTAAATTTTCCGAACCTCACCGTGGGGGGTCTCTTGTCATCAAAAGCAACACTGTCTCATAATAAATTACCAAACAAAATTTGGCCGCACTACGAAAATTAGATCGCGAGTTATAAAAATTTTAAATTTTTCGACCCTCACCGTGGGGGGCCTCCTGTCATCAAAAGTAACACTGTCTCAAAGTAAATTACCAAACAAAATTTGGCCGCGCTACGAAAATTAGATCGCGAGTTATAAGCATTTTAAATTTTTCGACCCTCACCGTGAGGGGGTCTCCTGTCACCAAAAGTAAAACTGTCTCATAATAGATTACCAAACAAAATTTGGCCGCACTACGAAAATTAGATCGCGAGTTATAAGCATTTTAAATTTTTCGACCCTCACCATGGGGGATCTCCTGTCACCAAAAGTAACACTGTCTGATAATAAATTACAAACAAAATTTGGCCGCGCTACGAAAATTAGATCGCGAGTTATAAGCATTTTAAATTTTCCGAACCTCGCCGTGGGGGGTCTCCTGTCATCAAAAGCAACACTGTCTCATAATAAATTACCAAACAAAATTTGGCCGCACTACGAAAATTAGATCGCGAGTTATAAGAATTTTAAATTTTTCGACCCTCACCGTGGGGGGGTCTCCTGTCATCAAAAGTAACACTGTCTCATAGTAAATTACCAAACAAAATTTGGCCGCGCTACGAAAATTAGATCGCGAGTTATAAGCATTTTAAATTTTTGACCCTCACCGTGGGGGGGGGGTCTCCTGTCACAAAAAGTAACACTGTCTCATAGTAAATTACCAAGCAAAATTTGGCCGCACTACGAAAATTAGATCGCGAGTTATAAGCATTTTAAAATTTTCGACCCTCATCGTCGGGGGGTCACCTGTCATCAAAAGTAACACTGTCTCATAATAAATTACCAAACAAAATTTGGCTGCGATACGAAAATTAGACCGCGAGTTATAAGTATTTTAACTTTTTCGACCCTCACCGTGGGGGTCTCCTGTCACCAAAAGTAACACTGTCTCATAATAAATTACCAAACAAAATTTGTCCGCGCTACGAAAATTGATCGCGAGTTATAAACATTTTAAATTTTTCGATCCTCTCCGCGGGGGGATCTCCTGTCACCAAAAATTAACACTCTCTCATAATAAATTACCAAACAAAATTTGGCCGCGCTACGAAAATTAGATTGCGAGTTATAAGCATTTTAAAATTTTCGATCCTCACCATGGGGGGGGGGGTCTCCTTTCACCAAAAATTAACACTGTCTCATTATAAATTACCAAACAAAATTTGGCCGCGCTACGAAAATTAGACCGCGAGTTATAAGCATTTTAACTTTTTCGACCCTCACCGTGGGGGTCTCCTGTCACCAAAAATTAACACTGTCTCATAATAAATTACCAAACAAAATTTGGCCACGCTACGAAAATTAGATCGCGAGTTATAAGAATTTTAAATTTTTTGACCCTCACCGTGGGGGGTCTCCTGTCATCAAAAGTAACACTGTCTCATAGTAAATTACCAAACAAAATTTGGCCGCGCTACGAAAATTAGATCGCGAGTTATAAGCATTTTAAATTTTTGACCCTCACCGTGGGGGGGGGTCTCCTGTCACAAAAAGTAACACTGTCTCATAGTAAATTACCAAGCAAAATTTGGCCGCACTACGAAAATTAGATCGCGAGTTATAAGCATTTTAAAATTTTCGACCCTCATCGTCGGGGGGTCACCTGTCATCAAAAGTAACACTGTCTCATATTAAATTACCAAACAAAATTTGGCTGCGATACGAAAATTAGACCGCGAGTTATAAGTATTTTAACTTTTTCGACCCTCACCGTGGGGGTCTCCTGTCACCAAAAGTAACACTGTCTCATAATAAATTACCAAACAAAATTTGTCCGCGCTACGAAAATTGATCGCGAGTTATAAACATTTTAAATTTTTCGATCCTCTCCGCGGGGGGATCTCCTGTCACCAAAAATTAACACTCTCTCATAATAAATTACCAAACAAAATTTGGCCGCGCTACGAAAATTAGATTGCGAGTTATAAGCATTTTAAAATTTTCGATCCTCACCATGGGGGGGGGGGTCTCCTTTCACCAAAAATTAACACTGTCTCATTATAAATTACCAAACAAAATTTGGCCGCGCTACGAAAATTAGATCGCGAGTTATAAGCATTTTAAATTTTTCGACCCTCACTTTGGGGGGTCTCCTGTCACCAAAAATTAACACTGCCTCATAATAAATTACCAAACAATATTTGGCCGCGCTACGAAAATTAGATCGCGAGTTATAAGCATTTTAAATTTTTCGACCCTCACCGTGGGGGTCTCATGTGACCAAAAATTAACAATGTCTCATAGTAAATTACCAAACAAAATTTGGCCGCGCTACGAAAATTAGATCGCGAGTTATAAGCATTCTAGATTTTTCGACCCTCACCGTGGGGGGTCTCTTGTCACCAAAAATTAACACTGCCTCATAATAAGTTACCAAACAAAATTTGGCCGCGCTACGAAACTTAGATCGCGAGTTATAAGCATTTTAAATTTTTCGACCCTCACCATGGGGGTCTCCTGTCACTAAAAATTAACTCTGTCTCATCATGAATTATCAAACAAAATTTGGCCGCGCTACGAAAAGTAGATCGCGAGTTTTAAGCATTTTAAATTTTTCGACTCTCACGGTTGGGGGGTCTCCCGTCACCAAAAATTAACCCTGCCTCATAATAAATTACCAAACAAAATTTGGCCGCGCTACGAAAATTAGACCGCGAGTTATAAGCATTTTAACTTTTTCGACCCTCACCGTGGGGGTCTCCTGTCACCAAAAATTAACACTGTCTCATAATAAATTACCAAACAAAATTTGGCCACGCTACGAAAATCAGATCGCGAGTTATAAGCATTTTAAATTTTTCGATCCTCACCATTGGGCGGGTCTCCACTCACCAAAAGCTACATTATCCTACCTTATTTTATCTTAAGACGATTCTTTTCTATACACATTCTATCAGGAATTTCTATTATTGAAACTATAGATTTATAGTAACTGAAATAAGATATATAAGTTTGAGACTTGATATCCTCTAAATATCTGAAAAATAACGCGTCAATGTCTGTCGAAGTTTACCGAATTATACCATACCGAAGTCTGCCGAAGTGAAACGACGTTAGCCGAGTGTTAGGTTTTTTCGTTACGGATGTGTTAGGATTTTCCACGTTACGGAATTTTTGGATTCGGTCGCCGCGCTCAAAGCCCGTGATAAAAGCTATGCAATAGCTTAAAAAGATGATTACTTGTGAAAGATAAAGACTGAAGTTTGCTCCTGTGTTAACCACGTATTAAATGCACCTATCGTAACCTTTTATCGCGGGTACTGATTACGCTAAGAAACACGTTGAAGTAATACAATGAAAACTTCAAATAAGGGACACTCTGGATTAGGGAGAGGCACTCCCCTATTTAAGGAATAAAAGTCCCTGTATCAGTCCCTTAACCCGGGAGGACTCGCGCCGGGCCTTTTAAACCGGAGTGCGTATGGTTTTTGCAATTGCAATCACTAAATTCTTAAAAGTAATCTTCAACATATTTTATAGCAGAATTGGTAAGGATTGCCTCCGTCTAAATAAAATGACTGTTATAATTTGATTTTTTTTTTTTTTTTTTTTTTTTAGATAATGAAGTAGTCTGTGATGATACCGAAAATACAGATTTTTGTGAACTTATCAAAGTGGCAGGCACATACAGAATTTTCATACAGAAGCTTATAAAAAATTGACGAGCATTTATTCAGCCACAATTCACATCGTGGCTTAAGTATCTCCATGGAGGGGATACTTGAGCCATGGTGAAGTGATACTTGAGGCAGTACAGAAAAATACCTACAAAAGTAATTTTTTTTCATTTTATTTTTGCACAAATATTTTACAGAATGATAAATTATGATGCATAAAGTCCTTCAAAACCAATTGAGATTAGAATTCAGATATTTCAGCTCTTTGGCAACAAGTATGAAGAACAAATTCAAAATAGTTGTAAAACCACACATTTTTTTTCTTTTACCTACATGATAACTCAGAGTGCCCTCTGTTGGGAACAATAGAAGTCATTTCTTTGATTTAAAAAAAAGTTACAGTACCAGAGGTTAAAATTTCAATATAAAATATTAATCTTAATATATTATATTAAAAAATAAATAATATGTTGGACCTAACTAATTAAAGTATAAGAGATTATTTTATATTTATCTAGACAGACTATTTTGTTAGTCAAAATGAAAAATAAAATGGATATTTTCATTTAAAAAAATACATTTTTAAACATATTTTTCTAAGTTATTATTTTTTTAATTAAAAAAATAAAAAAAAAATTATACTCTCTTTCATCCAGAAAAAAATATACTAGTGAATATAAGGAAGTAATTTTATTTTTTGTTTATTTTACCCATGTCTAATTTCCTAGTGGGGATGGTTGAGCCATGGCTCAAGTATCCCCAATCTCACTGGCTCAAGTATCCCCATTACCACTATTTTTGTTTATCAGAGTTTTACTTCGTAAAGCATGCAACTATTTGAGCTATATTTTAGATTGAAAATACAATTGAGATTATACTTATTAAATTTATATATATTGTTGCAACTTTAAACGAAACTTTGATAACAAAAAAATAAAAAAACATGCACCTAATTATTTACTTTAGATAGAGAAAAACAACTATTAATCATCATACTTTCAAAATGGTACCAAGGTATGTAATTTCTTTTTTACATGTTCAGAACTATAAATATGTTACCATATTGCCAGTTTTAGAAGGAAAAATTAACCAACTGTAGAAATAATAGGGGTGGCTCAAGTATCCCCACTCTCCCCTACTAGTGCCTTTGGTGGAAATTTACATCTTGTTATTAAATCAAATTATACAAAATAACTACTTAAAAGGTGTTCCAAAAATATAGACATTATTTATTTAATTTACCTGAGATCTTTCGAATGCGCCCGCATTCATTATCAAAGGAACATAAAAGAAGATAATTGATTAGTTAATTATCTTCTAATTTATGGATTAAAGTCCATAAATTAATGTAATAAATAAACATGAGAGAGGATTTTAGTGAAAAACTGAACTCTGAAAAACAATCACTTTTGGTTGATTACTTCAAGTAAGATTCTTTTACATGTCATTGTACATTTTACATGTACGCAAATGTTTATGCGAAAAATACAAATTAATAAGTCTACAAATCATTTAATATTCTCTATTTCTTTTGTGTCTGATTAACTGTATGGTCGTTGGGTACATTTAAACTTCCCCTTTAATGCTTGGTTATTTTTTATGTCCTTCTAAACGATTAATTTTTAAATTATAAAGATTCCGAATAAGGGACACCTCTATTTAAGGGACGAAAGTTTCGGTCCCATGGGTGTCCCTTATTCGGAGGTTTCACCGTATAATTCAAGTATTGTTTGTAATAGCATCAGTAGTAGTTTATACCCGTAAAGCATGGTGACGTCACTGCAACGTCATTGTGAAGTCACATTGTGATTTTGTGACCATCGATTGTCGATGTGACGTCACGTGACGTCGATGTGAAGTCACAGTGACTAAAATGTGAAGTCGTTATGGCCGTTTTAGAGCTCTTTTGTGACGTTTCACAAAGTGGTCACAATGTGACAAATTTGTGATTAATGTGTCATTTGTGACTAATTTGACATTAGCATTGTGACGAAACTGTGACAAAAGCCACGATATTTAAATTGCCAGAAACATGATTTTTAAAGTAAATAACATGTTTTAAAGGATATTTATAAATTTCTAAAGATTTTTAAGAAAGTCACATCTCAGTCACAATGTGACGTCACTGAGCGGTGGCATTTTGGTCACAGATGTGATGTGACCAAAGTGACTCACAGTGACGTCACTGTGAGTGCATGCTATTAGGGTACGGTATTCCAAGCTCACATTATTAACATATTTGTTTAATAAATTTTCAGGAAGTAATTTCTGGGTCAAAAAACATGGAGAAAAATTGGATGTATGGCTTTCTTCACCCATGGTTAGGAACAGGACTTTTAACAAGGTACTGATAAAGATTTTTAACAAGATATTGGTTTCTACTCATTTAATTGTTAGTCAAAAGTTAGTAAATAGTATCCTATCAAAAACATGAATGTGAAAAAATGCCAAGTTCGTTAAAGATTTCGCTAATAAAAGAAGTGATTTGACAAAAAATAATGATATCCTATCAAAAACATGAATGTGAAAGAATGCCAAGTTTGTAAAAGGTTTCGCTAATGAAAGAAGTGAGATCTAACTGCAAACCAAGTTCTTTCGAAGCTCCTTAAATCATAGCTCCTGTCATGCATAATATTCTTCAATTGCTTAAAATGAGTTGGTATGTTACTTGTTATTCAATAGAGCGACTTACAAGTTTTCTGTTATTCAAATTTCTCTATTTAATTGATCAGAACTTAAAGTTGATCACTTAATTAATTTATCGATACCTTAACTTCAATGTAGTTATTCGAACATTTGAATGACTAGATCTTTCCCAATCAGATTCTAGATTAAATTTTACTCAAACATTAAAGTTAGGTACTCAAACATTAAGTACTTACTCAAACATTAAAGTTAGGGGCTGAAAACTTGCCAAGTCGCTCTATTGAATAACAAGTAACATACCAACTCATTTTAAGCAATTGAAGAATATTATGCATGACAGGAGCTATGATTTAAGGAGCTTCGAAAGAACTTGGTTTGCAGTTAGATCTCACTTCTTTCATTAGCGAAACCTTTTACAAACTTGGCATTCTTTCACATTCATGTTTTTGATAGGATATCATTATTTTTTGTCAAATCACTTCTTTTATTAGCGAAATCTTTAACGAACTTGGCATTTTTTCACATTCATGTTTTTGATAGGATATCATTATTTTTTGTCAAATAAGTCGGTATTTGTTTCCTTTTTGAAATAAATTGGCTTAATATTAAATTAGTTTTATTTAATATTAATTAATCTTACAGCTTTTTCCTGCGTTTATTCACTGTTTCTTTGAATCAAATTTAAAACTTTTAACATTAGGATTGCTTATGTTCCATTAAATTCCACTAATAAGGATGTTTCTTTTATGTGATTGGGTACTACTTGATTATCTCGACGACCAAAAAAGTTTGTCTCCAACTTGGCGATATATGGCCAAATTGACGACAAAAATTACCCGCCAAAAGTGATACTAACTTGGCGCTATTTCTGTTATTTCGCCAAATTCCCATAGACTCCCATTGTAATCTGGCAATTTATCCAATACTGTTGTTAGAGCAAGGACTGCCACCATCATTTTGACTTTTTCTTTTCTTTTTTTTTTTTTTAATCGGTTCGCTAACTTTCCAATATTGCTGATATTGCTATTTAGAACGTTTATAGAACGCTTTTCGCGCATTTTTACCCCTTTTAAATTTTGTATTTGTTAACAAATGTTCTTAGTGATCATTTATATCTTATAAGTAATGAACATGCCAAATTTGATGTTTCTAAGCCCTTAACATACAGACATCGCATTTTTAGAATTTTTTTTGCTCTTTTAATTCTTTTGGATTAGTGGCATTGACATAAGATATAGCCTATATTGGAGCAAGGAATGTCACCATCATTTTAAGATCATTACTTTTAAGATCAGATGGTTGTTTGCTGAGATTGCTTAAAAATCCCAATTTAGAACAGTTTTAGAATGCTTTTCGTGCATTTTCACCCTTTTTGAATTCTTTATTTTTTAGCAAATGCCCTTAGAGATCATTTTTATCTTATAAATAAGTAACATGCCGAATTTTGTGCTTCTATGCTTATTAGTAGAACAAAAATCTCATTTTTAGAATGTTTTTTGCTTCTTCACTCTCTTATGGTTAATGGTATATACATAAAATATAGCATATACTTGAACCGGGGTGAATACCATCATTTTGGTACTATTAATTTTGGAATCGGTTCATAGTTTCAGAAATTAGCTCCGATACTCGCCAAAAAAGACGCCAACTTGGCACTATTTCTGATATTTCGCGAAATTCCCGTGAACTCTAAAATGCCAAACTTTATAATTCTAGTCCCTTAACATACAGACATCGCATCTTTAGAACGTTTTTGTTCTTTTACCCCCTTTAGGTTAGTGGCATCGACATAAGATATAGCCTATGTTGGAGCAAGGACTATCATCATCATTTTGATATCATTACTTTTAAAATCGGTTTGTTGTTTGCTGAGATTGTTTTAAAATCGCTATTCAGAACGTTTTCAGAATGCTCTTCGCGAATTTCCACCCCTTTTAAATTTGGTATTTTTTAGCAAATGTCATTAGTGATCATTCATATCTTATAAATAATTAACATGACAAATTTTTTGCTTCTAGGCCCTTCACTAAAACAAAAATCCCATTTTTAGAGTGTTTTTTTGCTTCTGAACCCTCTTTTGGTTAGTGGCACAGACATAAGATATAGTCTGCGTTTGAACCGGGGCGAATACCATCATTTTGGTTCCATTACTTTTGAAATCGGTTCGGTAGTTTCAGAGATTAGTCCCGATACTCGCCAAAAGTGACGCCAACTTGGCACTATTTCTGGTATTTTGTGAAATTCTCATAAACCGCCATTGTAATCCAATAATTTATCTTCTAACAACCATTAATGTTTAATTAATGGTGATTTCTGATTTTTTCCTATTTATAGATCTAATAACCTACCTCCACACCAAATTTCAATTTCCTAAGTCACCTGGAAGTAGTCAAACATTTCTATGAGTGAGTGAGTGAGTCAGTGGGAAAAACAGTGGTTTTCAGACGTCAATTTCTCGTGAACGGTAAAAGATTTTTTTAAAAATTTATAGGATTAGGAAATTAGAAGATGGTCTTACACGACACAAAAAATTGCAATTGTGTAGGTCAAATAGAATTTAAGTTATTGAGGGGTCAAAAGTGGCCCGAAATGGTTCGGGTAATATAACCCACGGCGGGTGTGTCGACTTTTACTTTTTGAACTTGGCTGACACACTGCCGTGTGTCTAGATTAATGCTTGATTTTAATTATTAATATTTGATTTGCATAGTATTTTGTTGTTATATATCCTAGTTATCATTATATTGAGTTATTCATTTATATACAGGGTGATTCAAAATAACGTGGACAAAATGAAATAAGAAATCAAGCATACGACAAGGATAAAAAATCAATAGGAACATAGGGCCGCAAACCACTTATTGAGTCACAAATACAGGGTGTTTCATTCTAACTACACCCGGTTTGAAAGTAATAATTTCGGAGAAATTAAAAATATTGTAATGAAAATGCAACGATATGTACCTTATTTTGTGTGAAACGTGATAACGTTACGAAAAGATCTGGAAAAACATATTGCTCATGCAATCAATGATACCGTATAAACTGATCATCACAGGTGCCAAGTGCATATTGCTGGAGCGCATAATGCATACTTCTAGCACTTTTGTTTAGTGTTATCACATTTAAAACAAAGGTGAGAATGTCTTTTAAATGTTTTATTGTCAGAGCGTAGCGAAGTCTTATACTCAGAGTACGTAACGGTATTAAAAGTCAAAAAAATTCTTTCGTCAAGCAAATCTCAAAAAGTACTTGTCGGATTTCGATTCTGTTTGTACCAGGAGGTACCTATAAAGGTAATCTGGTGAATGCACCTACTTTTAAAAATTAATACCAAATAGTTTAAAAGTTATATTTAAAAAAACTGATAAAAAAGCACAATTTATTTGCATACGTCACAAAAATTTGGTGCACGTGATTTTCACCGGCTGGATATTTTCGTAGATAACCGAGTCAGTACATGGAGTAAATAGTAATCATTTACGCACTCAGAAATATTGAATGCAATAAAACATTTTAAAATTTAATCATGCAGGAAAATAAAACTGTTATTTTTTATATTAAAAAAAGTCATAAAACTTTGATTTTGAGATTTTGTGATAATTTCTTAATAGCATTTTTTGATCGCTAAAAGAATGTTTCATATATTTCGCGTGTGAAAATTAGAAACAATTACGTTTTTAAATAAAAAGTTTCTTTTATGAGATCATTTTCCCTTTATATTTATTTTTATTGCATGTTTTCTTTTAACTTATATTTTGTTTGTATGTGGAAGTCAATTCTGGTCACTAATTTTTCGGCACGGATACCACAAGCCCATCAGATTTGGCGCAATTTTTTTCAAAGCCCATTTGGCGAAAACTCCGTTTTCAAATAACGCTTACATACACATTTTTAAATTATTTTCTATTTTCAAAAATAACTTTCAGTAAATAAAATAATAATAATAATTAATAACTATAAAAAGAAATATTTTATATAATTAAAAAAAGGAAATGAAAGTAAATAAACATTTTATGAATAAATAAACAAATAATAAATAAATAAAACCGGGTTACCATCTCAGGTAAAATAATGCCATTTTGACGCCAATTATGTACCCTGGTGCATATGTGACATCTTTTCCCATTTTTCTTCCATTTCCTGTTGGCATATAACTTTGAAATTTGGAATATGTATGCATACCTGGGAGCAATACTGGAATTAGACATTGATTTTTTTTTCAGAGAAAAAATCGTGTTAACGTGAGCTTATATTTTTACACATAAATAGACATCTGTGCCGTATTTATGAGTAAAAAAAAAATAAAGATAAACGATCATCAGGTTTGAAATCTCAATTTCTGAAGCCCAAACTGGACCATGATTTATAAAAACGTCGAGGTGAAGGTATTGGGAAAGTGCTATGAAATTAGGGCAGAGATATCATATACGCATCGGATTTGGCGCACATTAGGCGCAAATTTTTTTTTATTAATTTCTATTATTTTAAAAAGAAAGTAACAATTAAAAAACATGATTAAATCTACATTAAATTAATATAGAAAAAATAAATAAACAATTTTTTTATTAAAAAAACTAAAGCGGGGTTACCATGCAATGTAAATAACGATATTTTGGCGCCAATTATATTAAAAAAAAGTGTACCATATTCTGTTCTAAATTTTTTGGCTAGCTTCTGTTTCTTTTTGGCATTAAATGAATTGATGTGGTTGCAAGGTAAACCATATTTAGGGTCCCTTAGGCATGTTTGGTATTGTAGATGAAGTATGTGGGATTAATAGTTTATCTACTGGGACACCCAAAAGAATTTCATTAAATTATAGTCTATTGGGGGAAATCCTTTGAAGAGTATTTTAATGAAATTACGCTATTGCAAATGTGTGAAACTTGAATAAATCTCTGAATTTCATTACGATTACGTTTCAACAGGATATTCATAGCATTTTTAATCCAATTACAGAGAAGCACAAAAGAAATCGGTTACAATACTGTCTTTGAGCAATAATTTCTGGAAATGCGTTTTCAATTTCTGCATGTGCTTTTAAATTTAACTATTTTTTTTAGGTGTTCTAATTAATATAAATATTTAGTTCCTATAGTCATCGTCTGATCCGTCCGTCTGTCTGTCCGCATATAATAGCACAAAAACTAGCCTACCGAATCGTTTGAAATTTTAAATATCTATTTGTTGCCAAATTTTGTTGAGTCATTGCTAATTTTAATAAAATCGGATAAACATTTCGAATATAGGGACAGTGAAAAGTATTCCGTTACATTATGGCCAATGGGATGAAAGAGTTTCAATTATTTTTTAATGATGTTAGAAACATAATGAACCGTAGAAACATAATGAAAATTATATCCATTTATCAAGAGCACTAGAATATATATTTTGCAGAACATGCCGCGCAAAAAATATTTATTTTCATTTACACGTCACCACAAAAGAATTCCATTACAAATTAGTAAGGGGAGGGGTTGATATTAACTTTTCAGATTTACTATTCTAGTCATTTTCTCAATTTCACTAGCAGGTCTTTTAAATAATAACTTTTTCGGGTAAAACTGCACAATCGAGTTCACAGTGGCGTATTTGAGCCAGCATGTTATACTGAAAAAATATGTTGATTTGTAAATCACTTATGATGACACTTGACGGCTCAAAGCTTATGCAGACGAGGTATTCAGATCTCATTAGTACCTTATACTATAGACAGATTATAGACTATGACTTATGACAGACTATAGATATTAATATTTCCAACAGTGGCATAATCGTAAAAACAGAATATACGCTCTAATTGGGGAGTATACGCTCAAGGTAAAGAATATACCCAAGAATGGATATACTGCAGCTTTTGGAGAAAGAGGGCGATTCTTAAAAAATCCAAAAAGTATACGGCGTATACCTCTGTAAACTCTCTACCACATCCATGATTGTCAATTCGTTTTATTTTATGCATGCTAAAGCGAAATACAGCTCAATTTCATGAGAATGAGTTTGAAAAGAAAACAAAACAGCGTATGTAGTGACTATCATGCACGACCCATTTAAACCAAATAGATCATATCTGGAACACACTCGAAAGGCCACATTGTATTCCTTTGTTGGTTTACGAAATTTTTCGAAATTTTTATACACAATTTTTTTAAAAGAGAGAATACCCTAAATTTTTATCGAAAACTTCATCGCATGCATAGAAAACAGATGTAGACATTATATTATTTTATATATTAACTATTTTGTTTTAATTATTTAAAGGCACCACACACCATATAAAAAATTTCCTCATTCTACTCAACCATCATGATTTGCGCCACTTTTAGGTACTAAAATTGGTGTGTATATTCTTAACGTCATTTCAAAGACTTCAAATTCCGATACAAGCTATTTTAATGCTTTATTATCTATATTACTTTTAATGTATTGCGTATTTCGAATTTTATACCCATGCATGGCTGTTTTGTATAGTTTTATTTCCCATTTTTTCAACCGCGTATAGGAATTTTTATGTAATATTTTGCAATTGTACCATTCACTTTGCTATTTTTTGTCATTTCGATTTGTGACAGTATATAATCAATTAAAGATAGCATCTTCTTTTTTTTTTACTTTTAGCATACTATTATTAAAACTTTGTTTTAAGCAATTTCGCTCAGACTAATCCCTTTGAGGGAAGTCCTAGTTAAAATATACTTCAGTTTTCTGAAACTTATTACCGTCAACCCAAATTGAGTTAGGATGAAACACCCTGTATTTGTGACTCAATAAGTGGTTTGCGGCCCTATGTTCTCCTATGTGACTTTTTATCCTTGTCGTATGCCTGATTTGTCATATCAATTTGTCCATATAATTTTGAATCGCCCTCTATACAGACTCAAAATCCAGTGCTATAAACTATTATATATTTTATGCTTTAAAAAATCCATTTTTAAAACTTTTTTGGCATATTACTGTGCCGATATACTGAAGAACGTTTCGCGAATTTTATATAAAGTTAATCAGTACAGATTTAATAAAACTTTCATGAGAGACGATCTAAATAATACTTTTAATTCCGACTCAGATGAAATATGTAGGGGGAACTGGGGGACATTGATACCGCTTTTTTCAAAAAAAATTTTTGGTGTCTAGAAAGCAGAAATTTCAAGTTATTTTTCTATGTGATGCAGCAAAACCTGTGTAGTGTGTTATAAAAATATACAATCGTTGTTTTATATATTATTTTTGCATGTAATTTTAAAAAAATAAAAAAAAAGTAATTTGTATCAATGTGCCCCATCCCCGGGGCAGATTGATACACTTTGACACGTCTTTGAAAAATGGAGACAAAATAACACCAATGCATATTTTTCATAGAAAAATAGTTAGCAAACTATTTTATACATATTTATAGACATTAAAATCGCACACAGTTTATTTGTAAGCAATATTAAAGCAATCAAAATGAAATGTATAATGACCTGATGTTCTGGCTGTTCCTTGTCTGTTTGTTGGCTGTGGTAACTTTGTCGTATCTGGCACTTTAACCCCATAATTACCTTCTTTCTTAGGAAAGGTGAAATAATTACCAAGTTTTCTGTTTATAAATCGATTTACAAACAGAAAATAAAGGATAATTAGGATGAGCGAAGCGAATCCTCGACTAGGCCACTCAAATTACAATTTGTCGTACACTTTACAAAAAAAACTATTCAATATTTTAACTTCAAATTAAACACAAAAATAAATTATAATCCATAGATTTGAAAAATATAATTTTTTTACAGTAAAACGTTAAAAAAATTATTATTTTAATTAATTTATTTTGCATGCATTTCCAATACGGACGCATTTTAGCAAATAAATAAACAATGAAACGCGTATATTTTCAGAAAAAAATATAAATCATGGAGTAAGTAGTTATAGATAGAATCATGATTAATTTAATAAATAAAATATGTTTTCATTATTCAGCAAAATCGTTTGCACAGATGACACTTAAACATTTAGGGCAATGTCAGACGAGCGATTTTTTAAAACGTCGATATTGACGCTCTCTCTTGAGGGAATAGAAATGTTCTCGTCTGGTCAGACGACAGTTCCAGGGCCAGCATCGCAAAAGTGGAGAAAATCTTGACGCTTGCACCTGGCGTTCCCCTCAGCCCGCTCGCCTCTGCTGACGGTCTGGAGGCTGTAGTTTAAATTACGATGGGCAGACGAACTTCTATTTCAACGCTGATTTTGACTTTCTGTATCATTTTTCCATGAATTTTTGATGTCATCGAGCACCGAATTTTCTCGTCAGAGTTTGAAATGGATTTAGCCGTGAAATAAAAATTTTTTGACGTGCCAGAGGATTGTATATTGTATAATTAAGAATATTGTAGAGTATAACATCAGAATTAACTAAAGATAAAAATAGAAAAAACAATAAATTGATCAGTGGTATGCTGCACTCTAGATAAAAAAAATAAAAAATTCAGAAAAATCTGAAGAAAATCAGGAAGTTATGGAAACATTATTTTAATTAATTTTGTTTCATATTTAAAAAAAATCATTTAAGGTAATTTTACTGTAACAAATTATATTTTATATGAAAAATATTAGAACAATAAAATACTATTATAAGGAAAAAACTGAAAGTAATCTTTATCAAATTATAGTAATATTATTTTGTCTTAGTATGTTTCCAGAATATTAAATTAAATTCAGAGGCCTTTACAGGTGTTTTATTTTAGGGGGGGGGGGGGGATTTTGCGAAAAGTAAAAAGACTTTTTGTAAAGAGTATTTTATGTTTGTGAAAAGTAACATTTTGTAAGGAAATATGAAATACAGTTACTGAAATTAAAAACCTCGGGAACTAGTTTTCTTTGAAAATTGCAGATTTTTAAACCTAACAATATAAAAGTAATGGATAGTATGTTTTTATGCTATAGAATTTTATGAAAGGGTCTTTTTAATACTTCGATTTCGGAGAAGGAGCCTGTTTTAATGTTTGTTTTTGGAGAAGGGGGCCTGTTCACTGTTGAAAAAAAAATCTATTAAATTTATTGCAAAAACTGCTGGTAGCAATTTTGCCAGTATTTTTGTCGTAAAAACTGCAGTAATACATAAGTAATTTTTTTTTTCCTTACATCTAATTTTACTGCAATTTTTACGGCAAAAACTGCTGACAACATTGCTACGCGGTAAATTTAATGGATTTTTTTACAGTGTTTTATTAAATGAATTTTTGTGTAATGGCTCCCAAATAGGCCCTAAATTATGCCTGAATTGACCTCGAAATTAAAATCATTATAAGTTAGATAAAGTTTTGAAAATTTGGAATGGAAAAACGGACAGCAAAGATATGATCATAATGCATCGTGATCATATCGCAGTAGCGGTTCTATTTACTGCAAGCATATAATTTTGTATAATTATGTATACAATACCAGCCACGTTTTACGGGGTGTTTTTTCACCACTATATTTTAACTTATAAATTTACCTTACTTAATCATCGGAAATATAATTTTAAGAAAATCAAATTTTTCTGATCAAAAATAGTGGTAGGTAAACAGCGTAAAAGTTGAAATTTACTGTGTATAATATCCTTTCAAAAAGCTTTTAATTGAAGGAAAATAATCATCAAAAATCGACATTTGTAAAAATTGTGTCCTGCAATTTGCTTAAAATTTTTTCTTCGGCTTTGCCATACTGCATTTAAATGAACTATCTGCGAGGCCGAAAATAGCCTTTTTTGCGCTCTGGATAAACATGGTTTTTGGCTCCCCCCCTCCCCCCCGCTTGAAACTTCCTCTGTAAAGTATATTTAGTACATAAAAGTATACAAAGTAACGTATAAAGAATAAAACAAAAAAAAAAGTATCAGCATTTTATTAATATCCGACTTATTTTAAACTTTAAAACATCTAAACATAAAATGATACCAAACAATATGCTTTGTCAAATATTGATTCAATAAAATCTTGTAAACAAAATAAAAAACTATAGTAAAAAAATCCATTTTATACAGTATCCTTATGGCATATCATTCTTAGATTCTTCAATGCTTTAGCATACCCCAGCCCGTTGTAAAAACAAAAAGTTCGGCCTGGGCCCTGCCAGCCCAGTTCCACAATTTATTATTCTAGGCCCGGCCTGGGCCCTGCCAGCCCAGTTCCACAATTTATTATTCTAGGCCCGGCCTGGCCCGTTCTAGCCGGTCACAATTTCTACTATTTCTAAAAAATTCAGATTTTTATCATATAAGTAAGATTCTTTTAAAGAATTCTTTATACATGTCTATGAGAGTCATTTTACAGCATATTTTACAGGAAATACACATTAGCAACATTAATAATTACTTAGATATTTAAATTTTCGACATTCAAATAAAGATTCATAAAAAAAAATTAATATAGTTTAGAATAAAAGAAAAAAAGAAAGTTAAAAACATAGTAATTTTGAAGCTGTACAGTAAAAATAGATTTATGGAAATATTTCTACATCATTTTATTAAAAATTTCCTCAAATCCAAAGGAGCTATTTTCTGACACTTATCTAAATGGGTTTCTTTTTAGAAATGCACTAGATTAGCAGATATTTTTATTCAGAATCTATGTAATCGAATGGATTTATCCATTTTTTTTTACACAAACAATTTAAGAAAATACTGCCAAAGTTAGAGTTTTATGAATAGAATTTCTGGAAGTGACAGCATGGGAAGGGAGAAAATCTGCAACCATTTGACAACAATATCTTATATCTCAACAAGGTAATACAAGTATTTTATTTGCCAAAATCAAAAACGCTATTCGATTCCAAATCCCTTTAATAGTCAGGCTTGTCAATTTTATACTTTTACTGTTAAAAATTAGCCAGAAAATGTGTCAAACATTCACGTTGTTGAGAAGTGAATTTAATAATCACTAAGAAGTATGTATCCAAAGATTATGTTAACATAAGTTTTTTATCGCTATTAATAATTTTACAAATCAAATTGTCTACCTTAACTTCTTGAGAACAATTAAGTCTAGTTCCGGCTCAGCTCGTCTACAAGTAGGAAAACAATGCAAGCCTGATCTCGGCCCGACGCGAGTCTACTAAAAAAATATTAAGCCCGCGTTACACGCAATGTAACTAAAATGTAACGCAATGTAACTTTTTCTAAAAGCAGATGTCTCTTTTTTTGGAATTGCATTGTTATTAAAATTATGAAATGATTATAAAATTATTTAATTTCAAACTATGGGACACCCCAACGTTTAGTATAACTGTTGTATTGTCATACGTGTATGTATATTGATTCGCTGTTCGACAAAACGCATACGAAGTTATGTTTGTAACGATACCTGTATTTACTAATAAATAAAATAAAAAGTTGCCCGCCTGTTTTGTTGTGCCCGCATTTCGAAGTTCTGCTTGTCCCGCTTCCTGCAAGAACAATTCGAAGAAGATGGTATTACTGTAGAAAGAATTGTGTAACAAACTGCTATTTTAAAATACTTTTAAATATTAATTATTTCTTTTAAATGTTGTTTGATATAAAATTATTTTATACATAAAGTGACAATTTATTAACTTCTCTTCATCTGAATCAATAAATTATTCGAAAAATAAATGTAACCATATTTGTATATCACTCCAAACAAAAGAAAAAACTCCAAATATCAAGGGAATTTCTAGACATTAATAAATGTATCATTACGGAGGTAGAGGGTGTTCGAAGAATGATGGCGTATGCTATCGTAAGGGAGGAGGGGTTCCAAATTTACCAGAAAATTTATGACATCGTTATATATGCACGTACAGACTCTAAACAGAAAAAATATACCCTTTGCTCATGGGGGAGGGGGAGGGGGAGGGGGTAGCACATAATTTTTTGATTCACGTAACGCAAATTTCATAGTTTAGAAATTTGTCAATCCTATTTTTCATTCATACAACTAAGATGTTTGTTTTGCTATCACGTTCTGTAGCAACATTTTTTTTAATCAATTTAGTTTATTTATTTATTTAATAATAAAATAAATAAGAAATTTCATCTAAATGAAAGTTGAATAACAATTATTACCATTTTAATAATATCTGCAGTCATATGTATTTCTTAAAGATGGTGGATTTTTCATTTAACATCAGATGTAATTCCTGGTAAATAATCTGTCACTTACCATAGAATGAACACAGTACCGTCTGTGTATGCATATTTTTTCTAATTTCTTGAATAATTGATAAAAAATTACAGAATACTTTATTTCCTCCAAAAAATCCATCTTATTTAAATTAAAAACATCGAATTAAAAGCTTCCTATTATCAATGGAGACAATAATCGTCTGCATATTTTGACGGAAAGGTCACGTTCGTGTGGATGGAAGTAGAGCAGATGTTTATTTTTCACTGGAAAACCAAAGCGTCAAAATAATCTGTCGTCTGACATAAGCCTTAAAAAAAATTGTATTGTGGATTTTTTTTTTTTTTTTTTTTTTTTTTTTTTTTGTAAAGTGGCAACAAAAGAATTGTAAACAAATAAAATTAATTGGTAAATTTGTTATATAAATGAAAAATTAAAGGAATTGAAGCGTGAAGTTGATGCCTCGATTCAAGCTCTTTATAAATGTACTAAAGCGAAGTTAGCCGATTCAGAAACGACAAATTGACTTTAACCATTTCTTACTTTATCATTTGGATCTAAAGTAATGTTACTTTCTTATTTGTGGACGGAAAAAGATTTAGTGAACGGGACTTTAGACTTTGTTGCACGTAATAAAGAAAATCACAAGCCACCAGACCAGATATCGCGAATAATCATGGATAAATTTGAATACTACAATAATTTAACTTATAAAAATTGGTGCGTACCAATTCCCCCAATAATTAAATTCTAGAAAAATGGAAGCATAAATTGCTCAAGGAAATAATTTCTTCTGCAGTTAGATTTTGCTGTTACAATTCATAAATCCCAAGGTTTAACATTAGATGAAGCAGTTATAGATATTAAGGATATATAGACACCAGTTGGCTTAAAAACGTACGAGTGTGAAAATCCTTCAAAATTAAGCATTCAATAGGAAATTTTCCTTACGAAAAATTCTATAATATCAAAAATTCTGATACGCTAACATGTATAAAAACGAAGAAATTAAAAAAAAAAGTTTTACAGTAAAAAATTCATAGTATCAACGAGAGCAGATTTCAAATCTTTTTCCAGAAAATAGGATTTTGACGAAGTAACTTTCTTCAAGCTCTTTTCAAATATATTATTCTAAAATAGCTATCAAAGATTATTTGATGTTAATTACAAAGATTGGAAACATGCATATTTCAAACAACTTTAAAAAACATAAGTGGTTACTGGAAATTGTAAAAACATCGTTAAAAGAGCTTTTAGTTGAAAATTTAAAAATAGTTTGTAAAAGTTTGCTTCGAAATTATTTTATTATGCCAGTCTTATATCATAAATAAAAAATTAAAATGCGCCAAAGCATAAAATAACATTTTTGTTTATTAAAGATGCAAAAATAATATTAAAAAATATTTTTACTTTCAAATATCTGTTTTATAAAATAATGCTTCGCGAATCCAAACAAAGCATGGCTTTTGCTAGTTATATTAAAAATTATGTTTATAATTTAATTATCCTGTACTGTTCTGCAGCTTGTTTCTCTTACTTAACATTTCTCATGTCGATAATACTTTTTTCTCTGGAGAATCTATATAAATTTGAGATTTGCCAGGCTGCCGTCCAATTCTTTAGTTAATTCTACTAGCACTAGATAGTGTGTCAGTTTGTACGTCTTCTGTTTTCAAAAATACTATAAATTGTTCTAATATAAAGAAATTAGAGCTATTTCACTTCAATAAAAACTAATAGTAGAAATTTTTGACGAAAAATGGTTGAATTAAGGAGTGTATGGTAAAAAAAATAATAATAAAAGGTAATGAAAAAATGAATTAGAAGAGGATTTAGGTTGTATCAATGTGCCCCGACAAAAACTGTATCAATGTGCCCCATACAGCCATTTTGAATAAAATGAGTCGCAAATCCAACACTTCATAACTTATCTAACAATAAAGAATGAGGAACTGATAAAGATTAGCTTTACTTGCCATGGAGGGTATTCTTTTCGGTTGAAAATACTGGAAGAGTTGTATAATACCATTTCAATTGCGTAACTCAAATTAACTTTTGACCTACAAAAACAATTAATCACCCATCCCATTCCATCAAACTATTTAATCATTCCAAAACTTTCTGTATGCAGTTAATTTCACTAGTATCACTTTTTGAAGCCGTTGTGAAATTTCCTGTAATGACCCTGTGTGCTGTACAGGGGGTGTATCAATGTGCCCCAGTTCCCCCTGTTGTTTTTGCTGTTTCAACTAGCAATCTCGAAAAAAATTACATTAAACAGGTCGGTGTAGCTATTCAATTAAAACATTATTTTTTAGGTAAAAATTCTATCTAGACGTATTTTGCAACATTTTGTATTTTTTTTTTTTTTTTTTTTTTTTTTTTTTTATCTTTTAAACTACAGTTGACTCTCGTTAATTCAAACTCTTCGAGACCACAAGAAGTGTTCGAATTATCCAAAGATCGAATTATGGAAAGTATGAAATGAAAACATGCTTAATAAGGTACTATTACGAAGGAATTAATGCTATAGAGTTTTTTAAATTTACCATGTCTGTTATCATCAGAATATGACTTAATATTAAATTAGAATGCATAAAAACCTAAACTACTTAAAAGATCAGAAACAAGCACGATGAAAGAAAAAATTGAAGCGTCACTGATGAACTGACGGGACACTTAGAAAATGGATATTAAATGCATGAAATTATATGTGTACTCGTTTGGAACAATTCTCATAAAAATCAAAGAAAGAAAGTTATTCAAATGATCTGAAATCAGCGAGAAAGAAGAGAAAAATGAAAAATCGGAATTCTCGTTAGTTCGAATTAAACGAAGTCAAGAGAAAAAGAATTCGAATTAATGAAAATTTTCAACGTAATTCTGCCACTGAAAATTTCGGGACTTCATATTTAGTTCGAATTAAGCGAAGATTCGAATTATCCGATTTCGAATTAAGCGAAGATTCGAATTATCCGATTTCGAATTAACGAGAGTCGAATGTATTTGGGAAAATAGTTGTTGTCCTCGGTAGAGAACTGAGAAATCTGAAATCTTTTCGAATCTTTTTATTGGTTGAATTCTGCAATAAAGTTGATTTATTTTATTCGTTTTCTGATTGGTACATGCTTAATGTCTAGAAATAGAATACTACTGTTGCCACGATGACAAAAAAGTATTAAAAACTACAAAAAAATTAATAACTTAAAAACAAATTGAGATACAGCTTTCAAACAAATTGCATTTGAAATTACATTTTTTTTATATATATATATACAACGGTGTAATAATTAAAAATGTATGATGTTTAGAAGTTTAAAAATTTGCAGTACCGAAAATTGTAAAACTAAAATTTCATTTAAAATTTGTATATGATTAGAACAGGAATATTAATTTTTAATTCATGGCGTACGTAACATAGAACTCTGTTATTACGTAAACCATGTTTTGATCGTCATAAAAAAGATGTTTATTATTATTATTATTACTTAAATATAGAATTCATTTATAAGTCTAAAGTTTGAGTCTTTGAAAATATAATTTTCCAAATAGTCGTTGCAATTTAATAAATTACATTTTTTTTTACATACAGGGTGTTTCTAAACTCATAGTACAAACGTTAAGGGTAGGTAGAGCACACAGTAACAATCATTTATTGTTTAGGAATGTATGGGACCAAGTGACGCTTTAAGGTAAAAACACCAAGGGCAATCGGGCCCCTTTTTTAATTTTCAAAATTTTTCATTCACACCAGAAAATTTTGATACTATCTTTCACTTTTCATTATTACTTAATATTAAAATTCTTCTTTGAAAATTTTCGGTTTAAAATCAAAATTTTTGAATAATAAAAATCGCAAAACTGGCAAATTTATCAAATGAAATACATGAATAAAAGTGATAAAATTTTTATTTACAACGTAGTTTACAAGTAAATAATAAAGCATGCAATAGAATTGCAATAAGTGTTCAAAATTGCGCCCACCAACTGTGATACATAGTTCGCAGCGTCGGTGAAACTATTGGCAAACACTTCTAAAGATGTCAGGCATTTCCCGCACACGTGCAGCACACTGTGAAAAAATTGACCATTTTGCTGCATTGTCACTCCACCGCTTTTATAGAAAACGATTACTTCATCCAATTATGGAGCATTCTCATGGGTCAAAAGAGAAATATTCTATAAAAGCGGGGAGTGACGATGCAGCAAAAGGGTCAAATTTTTTACAGTGTAGCTTCGGATATGCGAGATCTAGGTTTTAGTCTGAGTCAACTGGTGTCTCAACAAAACTCATCAGGTGTCCCCATAAAAAGAAATCAAGGCTCGATAAATTAGGAGATCGCAGTGGCCAAGGAACTGGTCCACAACGCCTAATCCATCGTATCTCAAATGTGGCATTCAAGTAACTGCACACATCAGCGATGAAGTGAAGCGGGCGCTCCATCATGTTGAAACCACATCCGATTACGAATGGCGATTGGAACATCTTGCAGCTGTTCTGGTAAAACCTGTTGCAAAAATATAAGGTAACAGCGATCATCCAGCTTCTTTGGTAGTAGGTATGGGCCAATCAAATAATCATTAACAATACCCGCCCACAAATTCACAGAAAATCATGGTTGATACGCTTCTGGCCGCTTTGTATGTAGATTATTGATTGCCCAAAGTTGGAAATTGTGCGCATTAAATACACCCTCGCGTCTAAATATTTCCCCATCTGTAAATAGAATATGAGCAATAAAGTCTGGCTGCAAAAGCCACTGACAAAAGACCGACAGCAGAAGGTAATCCGGATTCAAAGTTTGTATGCATTGAAAATGGAAGGGGTGAAATCGATTTTCATTTAACACTCTTCAGTTGGTCGAATGACTCGCACCTAAATTCTGTGCAACAGCTCTTATACTTGATTGTGGCCTTGGACTCACAAAATTCAAAATAATTTTTTCCAGGCTTGCACTGCTTACAACGCTTTCTCTCACAGTTTCCGTTCTGGTGACGTGGAAAGAACCTGTTTCAGAAAACTGACGATGTAAGCTCATAAACACTTTATAATTAGGCATTCTTCTGCGAAGAAACTTCTCCTGATACATTCGTAGAGCAGCTTTGGCGATGCCATTTGCACGACCATATGTGAAATGCATGTCGGATTTTTCGGCATATGTAAAGTCTTTAATGACGAACCATAGCACAATTAAAAGTAGCGATTTCTTCTTCACCTTGAATGCTTGGTGTTGAATGGTGACCAGGCACTCATTGCCCTCTAGCGCCAGTGGAATCAACCAAATATCCATTTTCATTTCAAAAAAATTCTATTTCCATTTTCAATTTTAAAAAATTTCGATTTCATACCAAAAATTTTCAAAGAAGAATTTTATTATGAAGTAATTATGAAATGTCAAGAAAAGTATAGCACAAAATTTTTCTGGTATGAATGAGAAATTTTGAAAATTAAAACAGTGGCCTAATTACCCCCCTGGTGTTTTTACCTTAAAGCGTCACTTGGTCCCATACATTCCTATACAATAAATGATTGTTATTGTGTGCTCTACCTACCCTTAAAGATTGTATCATGAGTTTAGAAACACCCTGTATATGTTTAAAATATGCATTTTCAGTTTCGAATGATGTCAACTTCAAAAATGTAAAAATCTATCAGGAGAATCTGAATTTTTTATTCTGGTGACCGGATTTTCATTACTGTTCTTGGTAAAATTTTCACCACAAACATATGCAATTATTAGTTTACGGTAAATAAGCTATTTCCTTAATTAAAAACAAGACTTGCAGCAATAAAGGTAAAATACTTATATCCTTATATAATATTATTTTTTTATGTTAATGTCTTTTAACATAATATTATTTTGACTATCAAATATTAATCATTTTACTTAATAATCATCGACGTATGCGAAATTTCTCGAAGAGTCGCGAATTTAGAAACATTTTTGTCTTCAAATTAGAACATTTTGACCATTGCAACAAGTTTTTTTTATAGCAATGTGTATAAATAAACCACTGTAATACATTGACTCAAAAGTACACACATACAAAAGTACAAAAGTACATAACTCAAAAGTACGCACAAAAAATTATAAATATGAAGTATTGTGTATTTCTTTGAATCTAGCACGGATTTAATTTGATTCGAGTATAATTAAAATTATATGTGTAACAGCGCCCCCTGTTAGATATTCAAATGCAAAATTAAATTAACATGCATATTTTTAATTAATAAACTCAATTATAAAATGTTATGCATTTCTACTTAATAGAAATTGAGGTACTGCTATAATGTTCATTACGCTCTAAAAATAAATCCGTAATTATATATAGATGTAAATTTACAGAAATCTGTATATTTACTAAAATTCTACCTGTACTCTAACCAGAAAAGATTAAAATCTGGATCATTTTGCAAAGCTACAGAAATCTTCAGCTTTATCTATTAAATTTCCAGTAACCTTAATAAAATTTTATCTGTAACGTGGGTTTCAGTTACACAAAAAGTTCAAGGCCTACCAGTCTCTTTAAAAATTCTTAGTAACCTTATTAATATTATTATTTTTTTTTAATTTACGGTGCAAACGTGTATTCTGTTATTACATGAATTTTTGTTGTTGCCATTATTACATGAAAAGTTCTAGGAATCCCAGTTTCCTTTAAAAAGTTTAGTAACTTAACAGTTTTTTTTTTTCAAGTATACAAAAAACATAGTATGGGGATCAAAACCAAGCAAATATCACAGTTTTATTAAGAACCTATACTAGTCACTCGAAACAAAACTCGGGTGAAAATGTTAAGTCTATCAGAGCGTTATTTTCAAATGTATCGCTAAAATTTTAATTTTTTTTTCTTTTTTGCACGACTTTTTTTTCTTTGTATAGGATAGCTGAGGACGACCTACAACCGGAATAGTTTTTACTTTTTCAATTTTCTCCTTTTTTTATATTATGATAGTTTTAATTTCAGAACCGGTTCCAAAAGTTAAAGTAATTAAAAAAAATCTGAAAGTAAAATCTAAAAAGTAAAAACTAGCCCAGTTATAGGTCGTCCTCGGCTATCCTATACAAAGAAAAAATCGGGTAAAAATTTTAAAACTTGAGCGAGATATTTCAAAATAACGCCTCCATAGACTTAAAATTATCATCCGGAATTTTTGAGTGACTAATGTAGTCTCTTAACAGCATCTTATTCATTATACACAGTCCAGTCATATTAATGTGACCACCCTGCAACTTTAGTCTTTTGTTAAATATCTAGACAAATATTTGAAGAATTATTCTGAAACTCCAAGAGTGTAAGCATAATAGTGCAGATCATATATTTCTGTGAAGAATTTTTCCTTGAATTCAATAGGTGACCGTCAACAAATTGAAAAAGAACGAAAATCTTTTGGATAACCCTATCAAAACTAATAAAGCAAAAGCGATCAAACTGCAGATTATAATTAGGTGGCTTATTGTAATGGGCTATGTTTATTTTTATGAGGATAGCATGTATACTCGCATAGAAGTTAAAGATTTTATAAAAACAGTCCCAAATTTTGCCACGCTTTTTTGCTTATAATTTGATACGTTCTTTTTATAAAACAATGTTCTTCTCAGAAAGTACGAGAAACAACATTGTACGTAATAACCTGTAATTAGAATTAAAAAATAATAAAAATTGTATGAAAAATGAGTAGGTTTACTAAATAATGTTTCACTGTGCATGCATGGACGCAATCAAAATATCATTTGCATAATATGATATCTAAATGTATAGAGCAACTTTTGTGAGAGTCTCAAAAACATAACTTGAAAATTCTAAAAATTATCATCGATAGAATAAGCTCAGAATCTGTTGTTTCCAAAAGGAGGGGAAAAGATGAGGGTGTGCTATATTGTGTATGCTAAATTGATACTAATCAATGGATATATGAATAAAACCCCTCATCTTTTTGCTTCATATAGTGAATAACGGATTTTGAGCATATTCTATCGATGAACACTTTCAGAATTTTCAATCTATGTTTTTGAGACTTTCACAAAAGTTGCTCTATACCTTTAGCTAAAACATTGTTCAAATTATCTTTTGATTGTTTTCACGCATGCGCAGTAAAACCTTATTTAGTAAACCTGCTTATTGTTTATACAATTTTTATAATTTTTAATTCTTATTACAGGGCAATGTGTACAATGTTGTTTGTCATATTTTCTGAATAGAACTGTGCAAATTATAAGCAAAACATTTGACAAAATTTAGAACTATTTTTAAAAAAGGCCTTAATTTCTCTAAGATTATACATGCTAGACTAATGAAAATGAAGGAAGTTCATTACAATAAGCCACTTGATCATAATCTACAATTTGAACGCTTTTACTGCATTGGTTTTTACAGGATTCTCCAAAAGATACTCGTTCTTTTTAAATTTGTTTATGGTCCTCTATGGGGCTTCGGGAAAACATTTTCGAAAAAATATGTAACCTGTACTAATCTGTTCACAAATCTGGAGTTTCTTATGTAACAAACATTTTCTCGCCGCTCTAACTAAAGAATCAACGTGGTTACATAAAAATAATATTGTCTAGTTAAACTGATGCACACTTAAACTATGCACCCTAATTGTAGAATACAGCCTTATATTTTCAAGGAATAATGCCCTTTGAAAATCAAATTAACGGGGGAGGGGGATAGCTCCCTCAATTTTCCCTCTGTATACTTAAACATTGAACCAAAAACCTAATCAGAGATACGCCTTCATCATATCATAAACCTATATTCAAAATTCGAAGCACGCTGGATAAATCTGCATAAAAGTCCATTTATATAATTTAAGAGGAGTTATTCCCCGTTTCCTACATTATATATAACCATTAAACCTCCAAAACTATTCAGAGATTCGTTTTATCAGAAAGAATTTGCATGCAAAATTTAAAGCAAATCGTGTAAATCTGCATAAAATCCCATACATCTAAATTAAGTTGTGGTAATCGCCCGTACTTTCTTTATGCTTAGTAAAAGAACACCATAACTAATCAGAGAAGCATCTTATCACTATGATCCTATAGCCAAAAATCGAAGAAAATCGGTTAATTAAGCATGAAAAACCATTTACCTAAATAAAGAGGGGTAGTCCCCCCCCCGATCTCTCCTTTATACTTATCTAATGAATTCCCAAAGCAAATCAGGGAAGTATCCTATCAGAGTGAACCTACATCCAAAATTTGAAGCAAATCGGTAATTTCTGCGTGAAAAAATCATTAACCTAAATTAATTTCTGGGTTAAGCCCATCCCCCTCCTTTATGCTTATCCAATGAACACCCAATACTAATCATGGCGGTTCCCTCATCAGAATGATCCTATGTCTAAAATTTGAATGAAATCTGATAATTCTGCATTAAAAACCCATTTATCTAAATTGGGGGTTTAGTCACTAATTTTCTTCTCCTTATATTTATTCAATGAACTCCAAAAACTAATTATGGAAACGCCTCATCAGAATGATCCAATCTCTCAAATTTAAATGAAATCTGATAACTGCATGAAAAACCAATTTATATAGATTAAGGGTTGGGGGGGGGGGGGGGTAATAGCCCCCGTTCCCTCTTCTCTGATACTTATCGAATGAACTCTCAAAACTAATCAGGGAAGCGCTTTATCAGAATAAAACTACATCCAAAATTTCAAGTAAATTGGATATTTTTATCATGAGTTGTCGCGTTACATACATACATAAGTACAATATATACAGAATGGGCGGACACATAAGCTCTCCGGCTATGATAGCCTGTACGTATAGCTATGAACGTTTTCTTCTGTTCGAAACATTATCGCAGAGTTGCCAATTTCTACGCCTTCTTAATTCATAGAAACTTGTTTGAAACAATAAAATAATTTTAGTAATATGTATGCCAAATGCATTCAATTTTATGTATTGCAGTACATAAATTCTCAAATATTAAATAAAACTTCTGTTTCTAATATGTTTATTTAACTCTAAATAGGCGTAGAAGTTGGCATCCATGTTATCGTATTTTCTCGTAATATTTGGTATTTTCCAAAATTAGCAAGTTTACTATTTTCTATTTCTTTTTGTAGTCATGGGAGCAAGTGGAAATCTCGAAGGAAACTACTCACACCGTCTTTTCATTTCGAAATCCTTAAGGACTTTTCGCCTGTTTTTAACGAGCAGTCGCAAGTCCTAGTCAAGCTTTTGGAAAAGGAAACCAAAAAACCGTGGATAGATATTATCACGCCAATAACGCTGTGCAGTCTCGATATTGTATGCGGTAAAAACTAGTTTATTTTTTATTTTTAATGTTTTAAATAAAATTAACATAATTATTGGAATATTGTGTACCTACTTTATCGGATATGAAATGAAACTTTGTTATTATATACAGGGTGTTTTTCTTTTTTTTTTTTTAAGTCGTGAGAGCAAAACCCGATGACAATAATCTTATATATACATAAAATCTTAAATGTATAAAAAATATCACTACTTATGATTTTAAAGATTTATTTAATAATATCGATTTATCGGATTTACATAATATCATAAATGAGCTTTTTAAAAAATATCAACACGAGTTGGATATATCACATAATATCGATTCTGATTATTTTCATACCTTAACCAATTTCATTATCTATAATAATTTTATCATGCATGATAACAATATATATATTCAAAATGTTGGTATACCACAAGGTGGTAGTACATCTAGTGTATTATCTGACTTATACTTATATTACTATGAACGTCATTATTTAAATAATAAAATACATTTATATCGATATATAGATGATGTAATTTTAATTGATACTGATAACACCTGTATATCTCATTTCCCTGTTGATTATCCTTCTAATCTAGAACTTTCAACAAACCTACTTTTTAATAATACAATCAATTTCTTAGATATTAAAATTATATTAAAAGACAACAAATTTATAACTGATATTTATGACAAAAGGAAAGAATTTAATTTTAAAGTTAATACCTTTACTAATTTTAAATCATGTCTTCATAATTCTGTATATCGTAATATAATACTTAACCAATTATATAGAATAAAATGTCTATGTTCTTCCCATTTAATTAATACTAATATTAAAAAGCTTGTATATGATGCTATAAATAATGGTTATCCTAAAAAATTCATGTATTCTTTAATTTATAATTAGATATTACATGATCTTATAATTAATTTTTTGCGTAAAAAATGTATAAAAAAGTATAAAATATAAAAATAATAATAAAAAATTAAAAATGTTAAAAAGTAATAAAAAAAAATATATATATATATAGGTTGGTTGGGTGGGTAGGTGTTAGAGTACGGGGGAGGGTGGTGTTGTCTGGATAAAAACGCAAAGGTTAATTATTATTAAAAAAAATTATATATATATATAAATTGAGAGTGGGTTATTTATTTTAACATAATTTTTAAACTGTTTAATTGACACCAATATATGGATATTTGTCTAGTTATATCTATAGTTAAATAGCTATATTTTAATTATAAAATTATTTTTAATGTTATTGATATAATTTTTGGTATTATTATTAATAATATTATTACTGTTATATATATATATTTTTTTTAATATTTTTATTTTTTTTTATTTTATTTAATTTTATTTTTAATTTTTATTTTATTTTATTTTATATTTTAATTTTTATTATCCTATATTAAGATAATGAGTTTTTACCATGTAAAGTCACAATTAATGTTACTGATTAAAGTAACAAAATGGTATTTTAAGTTATATGTTAATATGAATGTTATCTCTTAATTCTAATTTTAATTATTTTATTAATTTAATTTTATGTTAATATCGATTATTAATTATTTTCTCCGGTTCAATTATATTTCCATTCAGCTTTATCTTTTTTATTTGTTATGGATAACGATTATTTTTACTTACTTTCAACTCCTTTTTGTAAAATATCTTTGTTCCTTGTTTAATAATTTGGTTTTTGTGTGCTGGTAGCCCCAAATACGTATTATTTTGCTATTTCATGGCTAATACGTGGATGAAACCGCACACTTCATTTGTAGTTCCAGAGCATTTGGGGCCTGATGATTCTGCTTTTGGGGCTACAAATTCCATTTGCATTCATTTTATTTATTTATTTATTCAGATTTACTCGTTACACTATTTTTTTATTTTATTATAATTCAATTTAATTCTAATTCTTCGTTTTGGTTTATTATTTTATTGATAAAATCCATTGGTGAATCTTGTCTACTTTTAATGGTATTAAATGTATATATATATATACAGTGGACTCTCTCTATTCTGAACAGTCATGGGACCGACCAAAAATATTCAGATTATGGGGGTGTTCAGTATAGAGGGAGAATCGGAAATGCATTACTACTACTACTATGCATTGAATTTACAGTCGGTATAAAATATTTAGAATGGTTCGACATAACATTGTGCAATGCCAAACTAAATTTAGTCAGTTTTGCACTGCACCATCTCATTTTTTCATTAATTTTTTTTTTTTTTTTTTTTTTACAAAACATACATTTACATTACATACAATACACCTCTTAAAAACATAATCAGTATATTATTTTAACAAATAATTTTAGTCTGTTTTTGCTTTGTATGTGTTCATGCAATGTACATGTTATCTGGCTGTTTAAAAAGTGGAAAAGTTTTGAGGTGATGTTCAGATACATAGTTCAACAAGTCTTGAATGAGTCTCTTAGTTACATTGCATGAATGTAATCATCGTTAGTCTTATTTTGTCAGTCTCTTCTGGTTCTGCTTCTCCTTCACTTTCCTTTTCCTCTTCAACAATGTTGTTCTTGCAAATCATGAGGATTTCATCGGTTTCGAGCTAGGCTACGAGTTCTGTTTCAGTATGAAGCTTCTGAAGAATTGATCCCAAATTACTCACAGCTGTTGCTTCTTGGTCCTCTATTCTTGTTTGCCTATTCTCACATAGGAATCCATCTTTATAGAAGCATCTTTGGATGCTATCGGAGTTTGTTTCATTTTATGTTGTTGATATCCAATAGACAGCATCCATGATGTTGATCTTTTTCTGCCGAATTTGTCGCCTCCATCACTAGTAGTACGAGATCCGGCTGCAGAATCAGTGTACTCATCGAGTGTTTGCTGAAAACCAAATTTTTACACATATTTATGATTAGGAGAATTTATATCTATCAGGTTGCCTATCGAAATGTGGCCGCTAGTATTTTTAATTAAATTATTAATAATTCATAATCCGTAAGAAATTTCACTGACTTGTTTTTTCAATAAAATGTCGTCTACTTTACGGCAACATCTATAAAGACTCTGAAAAATCATGGTTGCCGTTGCGCACCTGGCCGCACCTCTTCGCAGCCAGGTATACACAGGTATGATTTTGTTACATTTATACACTCACAACGTACATTCATAATTTATATATCAAATTAAAGCTAATTTTTTTCTGTTTATTATTATATACGGTTGCCTAATTAAATCTGGCCGCAAATAAGGGTTGCTGGCTGTTAAATATAGTAAATATTAAAAGTAGAGTGAAAGAGAGCTAGCGCGTAACACCACTAGTCAGACGAGGATAGCGATTGCCAGCTGTCAGACACTTTAAAGCCATTGCGCATGCGTCAGATGCTATTGTTCTCCACCTCCGATTCAAACAATAGTAGGTACGCCTCAAAATAATAAATACTCCAAAAGAAACGTCTTTCTTTTCAAAATAAAATATTTAAAAATAAATGACAAATTTAAAAATTACAAAAAAATGGATATTGATGATGAATAAAACCAAGGTTATTTATGTAAAAAAATTGTGTTGTGCAAGTACTGTATGAAAAAATATTTGATTTTATTCAAGTATTACATCTATTTTACATATTCATCAATTTAAGCAAATTATAAATTTTTAAAATGTATTTTATATTTCCGTGACTCTTTTTTAAAAATCTGAATCATCGGAGCTCTCAGTCATACTATCATCGCAGCTATCACTTTCATCGCAAATATCAGTATCGTCGTTATTATCGGAAGGCTTGTTCGTGGAATCACACAGCACACTCTCAACTTGCGCTGGAGTTGAGTCTCCCAGGAACCATGTTGGTTTTAAAAATCCATCTAACAACAGCCAGACATTATTTTTCGCGCTGAACTTGATGCAATCCGGCTCAGTAGCATTTAACCACATCGAATTAACAAAGATTGTCCGCAATAATTTTTGCTTTAATGATTTCCAGCACGGTGGAATGTGCGTTGAGTCAAAACCTTTAATTCTTTTCATAAATTTTTCACTACTTTCTTTTGAAGCGTACATTTTGTTGAATAATAACAATCTTGCGGCATTTACACTTTGGCACTTTGGAAGTCCATACATAAGGCACGTAAAATGTTGAACTGCATCGATTTTGGTTTCGTTATAAATGTCATGAGGATTCTTCAAATACGCAAAAACTTGTTGAATTTGTGGGTGCTTAATAAATACATTCAAGGATCTAACTTTCCCTTTGCTAAAGAATGCAGCGGTGTAGTCGCAACCCGTAAATGCGTGAAAAGCAGGCAAAGCTACACATAAGGCATAAAGTTGCACCTAATTTTATTGATAAGTCCGTACAATTGATGTAAACTTCGTCCTTATTATTATTTTTTTTTGATGTACTGTTGGCCAACCAAATTTGCAAATTAGGGAATTTATGGATATTTCCTAATAAAATTATTAAAACATCAGTGTCTGCTGCTTTCACCAAAATTTTTAAATTTTCAGGTACTTTACTTATGGGAAAAATAATTCTTGTATCAGCTTCTTCATGTGAACATGATAATTCGGTTTCTTCAGTTTTCACTACGAGATTTCCAGCAGAACAATATGAAAAACATTTCTCTTTAACAGTAATGTAAATTTTTTTATTTCCTAATACTGCTGCAAAAGAATCATCAGCCCAATGATTAGCTAAGAATTTTACCAGGGCTTCTTTGAAACGAAAGTTCTTTAAGCTCTTTAGGAAATCATTGGGTCTTGTTTGCAAAGGCCCATTAATTGTGTATGGAATATCAATTCCTTCTCGGTTTTCTCGTTCGCAATCTTTAATGGAAGGCGTTAAATATCTATCAAAGATAATATGAACTACTGGAGCATTTTTTGAACATAGTTTTATCAATATCGATTCTGCAATTTTTCCAAATGTTTGTGGTAAAGTAGAGCCAATTAAATATAAATAATAGAAACCATCAATGATTTCTATGTCGACTTGTCCCGGATTAGTTGGTGCAATCTTTGCCGTCAATTGCTTACTTAAAGTTGACTTGTCTGTCTTCATCATGTCGCCTGAACAGTGGAATAGTGCAGGAGGTACAGGTGCAAGAGGAAAAGATAGACAATGTCCAATGTCAACTTTTTGATTTATAGCAGTTGCTAACAGACGTCCAAAAATATCTCGTTCCATTTTAATTAATGTTTTTTTTGTCTCCGGTGGCACTTTTAATACTTTTTTCAATACTTTTTTCTGTATTTTTCAATTTGGAACAATTTTAATCAATTTAAATTGTGTTTTAAATGATAAAATATATTAGTTTCATTTTGTTATAAGTACATATAAACGTATATGACAAAATTACACTTAAAGTAAAGTAAACATGCAAAACTAAAATTATTTAAAATAAACTTATTTAAATAAATTGAACATAGAAAGTTTTTTCTTTAAAAAGTATTCGAAGTAGAGTTGCAAAAAGTCTGTTTATTCCCGGGTTTATTCCCAAAAAACCGAATTATTCCTAAAAATCCCGGGTTTTTTCCAGGTTTATTCCTAAAATCCCGGTTTATTCCCGGGTTTAAACCGGCTTTTTTCTAACCTTTGCAACGCTAATTCGAAGCGTAAAAGCATATTTTCAAAATTTCGTTTTTTCGCCAACCGGAGATAAATTGCCAAATAAACGAAATTTTTATTTTTTTTTTTTTTACGGACGTTATAAGGAGGTTCCGCCGAATTTTTTTTATAAACATATATAACTATATGAGAAGAACATTCTGTATTTTTTTCAGATTTTTCTGAGTATGCCCGTATGGAGACCTTCCTTGTTAGAATAAAAGTCGCAACTGATCCGTTGAGAACACTGGCATCTGACGCATGCGCAATGGCTTTAACAATTGCTATCCTCGTCTGACTAGTGGTGTTACGCGCTAGCTCTCTTTCACTCTACTTTTAATATTTACTATATTTAACAGCCAGCAACCCTTATTTGCGGCCAGATTTAATTAGGCAACCGTATATAATAATAAACAGAAAAAAATTAGCTTTAATTTGATATATAAATTATGAATGTACGTTGTGGGTGTATAAATGTAACAAAATCATACCTGTGTATACCTGGCTGCGAAGAAGTGCGGCCAGGTGCGCAACGGCAAACATGATTTTTCAGAGTCTTTATAGATGTTGCCGTAAAGTAGACGACATTTTATTGAAAAAACAAGTCAGTGAAATTTCTTACGGATTATGAATTATTAATAATGTAATTAAAAATACTAGCGGCCACATTTTGATAGGCAACCTGGTAGATATAAATTCTCCTAATCATAAATATGTGTAAAAATTTGGTTTTCAGCAAACACTCGATGAGTACACTGATTCTGCAACCGGATCTTGGACTATAGGGACAGTTTCTTCAGAAAATGGATTTGATAGTAAGTTTTAATGGTCTTGATTACTCTTTGATCCAGTGGTTGGATTATAGAAGTACAGTTTGATAACAGGAACTTAAAGGCTTTGTTGCTCAGCTGAATGTTTGTAAGCGATTTGGTATTAACTACAACAAATTTTTTTTCTTCCTTTCTCTCTTCATTATCTCGTTAATTCTCTATGTTAGTCTCTATATCTCTCTATCCTCGTTAATTACCACTATGACAAAATTGTGAATACCATCTACACTTTCCGATTTGGTTTATAGTGTGTAGGCAATGATGCGATCTTCACATTTTTAAAACATTTTCCGATCACAAGTGATTCTGGTTTGAGCTGCTCATCCATAAAACTGGTACAGAATGTAATGGCAAATCTTTCCTTTGACATTTTCCCAACTATGTAATTTTCACTTCTTTTTGCTTGAGTTTTGTTTGGAAGAGCTGTGAAAAACAGATCAGTTTCGTCAGCATTGAAAATGTTTGCTGTATCGAAATCCTTCGTTATGTTCAGAAGTTTTATTTTCTATTCTTCCACAGTGTTGATATCAGCATCTGCAGCTTCACCATTGATTATTTTGAATTCGATGTTATGTTAAATTTCGAATGAGTCATCAATCCTTCCGATGCCTTTAATTCTGCAATTTTCTGCTTTTCTGAAAAATCCGAAGTAGGAGTGCAATGACAGGATGATTCTTTGTTCTCACTTGACAAAAAATCTTCCGGACATTAATGTTTATGTTTATGTTCTTGTTTCCCGTTTTCTATTCCAAAATTCTATACTTATTTGAGTTCGTTAAACCTTTTTATTCTTCTGCTACAAGTTTCGCTGAATTTCCATGATGCGGGAATTCCCTGAATTCCGATTACAAACACATGTTCAGTTTACAGAGAGGTGAGGTAAAAATGAGGATCGAAAGTAGCGTTCATAATAGCGGGGTGCATTTATACTGTCTGTATGTAGAATGAACATGAAAAATGAATTCCTATTAAAAATTATTTGAAGATTGAAGTATTATAGAAAGTATATTAGCAAATATATGAAAAGCAGATGGATAAATAGACAAAGGAAAACTTTTATATTAAACCAATCTTCAGGGGTGCATAGTTTACATATAAAAACAAATTATCCAGTCAGTTTTTGGAATGTGTCGCGCTATAAGCTAAGAAATTTGACTCATTATGCACCCTGATGGCTAGATGGAAGACCAATGCAAAATAGAAAAAGAGCAATTTAAATGAAAAATCAATAATGAATAATGAATAATGAATAATTCATGCCTAATATAACCTGTGTAAAAGTAACAAAATAAGGATCCATCATAAGCATATGCAGGGTTCTCGCTGTCGTTCGCCATTGCGCCAAATTGCGACTAAATTCTTCATTTGGAGAGTAAAAAAGCGATTAGATTCACCAAACTGCTAGTGCTCAATTTTTACTTTTTCTTTCTTTTCTTTTTCGTTTTTCATAAAAATGCATATATATACATATTCTTTATGTGTACATATTTTTAGTATATTTGTAAAGGATAGTTGAAATTAGTTTAATAGCAATTGTTGTCACAGTTACAAAAACTTAGGTTATTTTAAAACATATTGAAAAAAGGGGGTACATTAAAGGATTAAAGATATTTTTTGTGCTATACGGAGAATCTATTTTACTAATACTTTTTTCATTAGGCGAATGTTTTTTTATTTTTAATTAGACAAATTACCAACGTTGGTCAAATGTCAGCGAGAACACTGAGCATATGTTATATACTGTTAAAAAAAGTAAATGTACGACTAATATTAGTTTATAAATTACAGTTAGTAAAACAGAAATAGATGACAACACATTATAATATTCCACTCATGTTATGATTAAAATTAATAATCGTTACTCATAATATTGTTACTATTTAATATAATTATTAATGATATTATTTTAATTTTGAGCTTAAAAAATATTACTACTACTTCAACGTCGTAATATTTCACTTTTAGTCTACCATCTATCGTAGAAAATAAATTTTAACACATGTGAAAAACCAAAGGAAGCTAGCCACAGTTTTAGTGCTGCCATCCGTTGGAAAAATATAAATGTTAATAACATCATTCAACGCAATTATCATTTAGTTAAATAATATCTTTAGAGTTATTTCCGAATAGATTCTTGAACAATAAAATTATTTAAGCATTTAGAAGCGGCTATACGCACGCAACTTAACTTAAAAACAGCCTTTAACTACTCAACAATCCATCTGATTCATAGCAAAATATTATTAACAATAAATAAAAATAAGTACAATAAATAACAGATTCAATAGTAATATTATAGATTAATAATCCCATCAATCCAATCACTAGTATTATTCATACTAAAATTTAAATAAAAGAACAACGATAATGTAATAGTCTTTTAATTTTTATACTAATGCCAATAATGTTAACCCTTCACTGAACGGTGTGCCATATATGGAAAATACCAATAAAATCCTTCTATTTTCCTAAGGATCTTAAATTTAGGTTATCTAAGCTTTGTGCCATATCTAGAACATTTAAACAAAGTGTTTTATACGAGTTTTTCTCAATTGATGGCAGTACCTCACTAACTATTAAATTTTTATTTTAAAAAAAATTTCCAGTCTGCATCGTATACAACAGTAGAATTTGCTTCAACTTTATCACCCAAAAATATTGAAAGTATCGCAAGATAAAATTTTAGCCCTTCGATTATATCATATGTTTGTAATTAAGGTTGCTTGAAACTAAAACATTTCAGTGCATCAACTTGAAAAATTGTTTTTGTGTTTTTACCAGATGTAGAACATATAGCATAAAGCTCATAAAACATTCAAATAAAAAATGGTGCGCAAAAGGCTAACGCAAGATTAAATCAATGCAACATTATTTGCATCTCATAATGACGATCAGTATTTTGAAGTTTCTGATGATAGCTGGGAAGATTCAACATACATTCCAGCTAAATAAAGAACTGAAAATGCCGTTTCTCCATAATATGAATCAGACGTTGAGTGCACGATAACAAAAAATGTGATCCAAGAATTGGATTCAGCTGCCACAAGATATAAGTTTCCACACTATATATTAAAATAATTTTAAATTTCATTAAAAGAGTACTATATAAAAGTTAAAATCAACAAGGGAAATTTCACAATATTGAAGTCAGACGTTTTTCCGCAGGAGGTATATTGCTATGTGCCGGGAGTGTGTGTTTGGGAGAGGAGGGAGGAGGATTGAATTTATAAACTAAACAAATCCTCAAATTATCTCTGTAGTACATGTAAATGTTGTGGACAAATGCTCCCCCCCCCCTCCTCTCGGACACTGAATTCAATACTGGATATATATAATGAGAAACATCAATTTAGAGAAAGATTGTTTATTCTTTCAGATGCTGCAGATATACCTGCTGGAAGCAGTGTTGATAGAAAAAAAGTCACAAAGGAAAGACAAATTCCTGAAGTGCAAATAAAATATAGAGAAAGTAACTCCTTGAGCTCTGAAATTATGTCTTTGAAACTGCCAATAATTTTTTCCCTTTTTTTTCACCTTGAACTTTTGAATCTTAGACACGTAGACATAGCATACAAAAGAACCCTTCTCAAACTTTACAAGTTTCCATTACTAACATTAATGGAATGATGTCTTAGGTAACCAAACAATTAAATAGACAATATCTGTCAAAGAATTTGAAGAAAAAAATACGACAATTTTCATATTTTACTGACAATACTAAAGAAATTCCTAAAGGATGAAAAGCCATGATAGACTTTTTGAATTAAGGTCTCTATGAGAATGTATCAGGGCAGTGGGATATACATTGCTCAAAACAATTAAAGGATATTGCAGTTTTAGGTGGATTTTGTATCGGGGAAACTTTTTAGCTGATTGATACATGATCGACAGACATAGTAGGTTATATGAGAATAAATTACACATGTTTGGCAGAAAAAAAAAATGCATTTTATTGCGCATTTGTGTACAAAAGGAAAAAAAAACACAATTTGTGCATATGAGAAAAAAAGAATAAGAAAAGGTGTTTTCTTCAAAGAAAATCATTTTCAGTAGGGGGTATGGTTTCCACGGGCGGCCAGCAACGTTGAACACCTTTGAGGCATGGACTCAATGAGGCTATTAATGACGAGTTGGGGTATTCTGCCCCACTCTTCCAGGAGAGCTCTTTCCAGTTCTTGGAGAGTTTGTGGGGGTTGTTGGCGGCCAGAAACTCGTCTTCCTAGAGCGTCCCAAACGTGCTCGATTGGATTCATGTCTGGAGAACACGCTGGCCATTCCATTCGAACGATTCCTTCATCGAAAAGGAAATCCTCCACCAGGTTTGCACGATGTGGTTTGCAGTTATCGTCCATTAAAATGAAGTTATCTCCGATTGCTGCAGCGTAAGAGACTACAATAGGTCTGAGGATCTCATCCCTATATGGGCGACCAGTCAGAGCTCCATCTCGAATGATGTAGAGGTCAGTGCGCCCGTCAATGGAGATGCCACCATACACCAACACTCCTCCACCGCCAAATCTGACACTTTCGTGCACGAACGCAGGATTATTCCTACTGCCACGGTCCCTCCAGATGAAAATACGCCTATTATCCGGATGCACAGAAAAACGGGACTCGTCAGAAAACAGAATATTGCTCCATTCATTTCTCCTCCAGTTGACATGCTCGGTTGCCCACTCCCTGCGGTCGCGACGATGCATTGATGTTAATCTAACACATACCATCATCGGTCGGCGAGCATCCAGACCTACATCATGGATTCGGTTTCGGACAGTCTGAGTTGAAATCGTGGTGCCTGTAGCCGAGCGAAGGTGTTGTTGGAAAAGAGTAGCGTTCATGTTTCGGTGTCTCCGAGCTGTTAACGCTAAATACCGATCTTCATTGGACATTGTTGCCCGTCTACGACCTTGCCCTGGTCTTCGGCCTGCACATCCACTCTCCAAAAAACGGTTCCAGATCCTGGAAATGACACTTTGTGACACTCCAATGGCTTGCGCTACTTCGGCTTGAGTTTGGCCCCCTTCTAACCTACCAACAATTCTCCAAGCTTCTGAATCTGTCAAATGACTTCGCTGAGACATCGTACTCATCGAAACAAAGCAATCACTGAATGCCGATCATCCTTGTCTTCATTCTCTTTTATCCAGTTGAAAGTCAAATTTCATTCGCTGCCGCTGAAGCGACGTTTTTGACGTCGAACTCAAAATTTGCATACTCCACAGTTTAAAACCAGAAAACTTTGCATTTGTGAGTCTCTTCTTCTATTTTCGGCAAAAAAAATTTCGTTTATATCTTTATTTTATATAAAACTTCAAATATCCTTTAATTGTTTTGAGCAATGTGTTATATACCACCTAATTTGAATCAAGATTTGCAGCAGAAGCTTTTAATTAAATTTTATATTTCTAACTTTGGAAAAAAAAAGTTTCAAAATTGATTTCTTTATTTTAATTTTTTTTTTTGTAATATTCCGGAGTGAATTCAACATTACAGAAAAACAATTGCTTGCCCCTCAACTACAATAAAATTTTAATACATAGTCTTTTTGTATATATAATACACCAGTATTCTGAGCTTCATGACACATTTGGTACAAAAATGTAAATATATCATTGTGTGCTTTGGGACACATATGGCACATACCACAAAAATCCATATTAAAAAAAAATACATGAAGTCAGATTTTTTTTTTTTTTTTTTTTTTTTTTTTTTTTTTTTTTTAATATTTTTCTTGGATTTGTGACTACCTAAAGTAATCAAAATATTTTTTTTTCATAAAGAAAAGAAAAATCGTGCAATGAAGGGCTAATTATAAATGTAATTTTTTTTAACCACATGCAAAGGATAACCATATTTTATTGCAATATCTTGAACAATTTTTAAATTATGCATTTTAAATTTAGATGAACAGATATTTTTAATTCCATGAGCAAAATTAAGCAAAATATTTATTTATACAGATTTGTGAAGGCATGAATTATAATGAGTAAATAGGTTTACTTTGAATGGAAAATCATTACGTTTTATATATATACAGGGTGTCCCTAAACTAATGGTATATACGCTAGGGGGTGATAGAACACATCAAGACGAATAATAGTAAATAGGAAACCAAGGGTCCCAAACGTTTTCCAAAGGAGATAGCCGCCATTAAAGTTTGGGGTCCAAAATTTCAAATGCACATAAAAAACGGAAAAAATGGTCGATTGATTTACGGTTTTCACTAAAACTATTCTTTATGTTGGTATTTTCTTGAAAATAAATTATGAAGATAAATTTCGAAAAATGTCGATAGAGGGCGCTTTAGACTTTGAAGTAATGAAAAACTATTTTTTGCATCTGATTAAATGGTTTCGTAAGCTTAGACTTAAACTTAAATTTTGAGCTCAAAATCTGAATAGTTGGGAGTGGTTAAGTAGCACAAACTTAACTGTGTTCAGAGAGTTTAAATTTCAAATAATTATAAAAAACGGAAAAATTGGTCGATTGATTTGCGGTTTTCACTAAAACTATTCTTTATGTCGGTATTTCATTGAAAATTAATTATAAAGGTAAATTTCAAAAAATGCTGATAGAGGGCGCTTTAGACATTGAAGTAACGAACAACTATTTTTTACGTTATTTTTTGCATCCCATTAAATGTTTTCGTAAACTTAAACTTAAATTTTGAGCTCAAAATCTGAATAGTTGGGAGTGGTTAAGTAGCACAAATTGAACTGTGTTCAGGGGGTTTAAATTTCAAACGATTATAAAAAACGGAAAAATTAGTCGATTCGTTTGCGGGTTTTGCTGAAACTACTCTTTAAATCAGTGTTTTCTTGAAAATAAATTTTAAAGATAAATTTCACAATTGCCGATAGAATGCGCCTTAGACATTGGAGTAGTGTACAATTATTCTTAACCGTTATATTTTTTTAATATCATTAAAATGATTTCAAATGCTTAGATTTAAATTTTGAGATCAAATTCTGAATTGTTGCGAGTGTTTAAGTAGCGCAAAAGTGAACTGTGATCGATGAGGGGGGGGGGGGGTAAATTTCAACTCCTGAACACATTTCAGTTTGCGCTTCTTAACCCCTCCCAACGATTCAGATTTTGAGCTCAAAATTTAAGTTTAAGTCTAAGTTTACGAAAACATTTAATCAGATGCAAAAAATAACGTAAAAAATAGTTGTTCGTTACTCCAAAGTCTAAAGCGGCCATCTATCGGCATTTTTTTAAATTTATCTTTATAATTCATTTTCAATAAAATACCGACATAAAGAATAGTTTTAGTGAAAACCGCAAATCAATCGACCAATTTTTCCGTTTTTTTATAATCATTTGAAATTTAAACCCTCTGAACACAATTAAGTTTGTGCTACTTAACCACTCCCAACTATTCAGATTTTGAGCTTAAAATTTAAGTTTAAGTCTAAGCTTACGAAACCATTTAATGAGATGTAAAAAATCACGGCAAAAAATAGTTTTTCATTACTTCAAAGTTTAAAGCGCCCTCTATCGGCATTTTTCAAAATTTATCTTTATAATTTATTTTCATGAAAATACCAACATAAAGAATAGTTTTAGTGAAAACCGCAATTCAATCGACCAATTTTTCCGTTTTTTATGTGTATTTGAAATTTTGGACCCCAAACTTTAATGGCGGCTATCTCCTTTGGAAAACGTTTGGGACCCTTGGTTTCCTATTTACTATTATTCGTCTTGATGTGTTCTATCACCCCCTAGCGTATATACCATTAGTTTAGGGACACCCTGTATATAAGATTGCTAATATATTTAGCTACTTTTGAAATATATTAAAAATACATAAGATACCAATAATAAGAAAATATTTCAAAATTAATATTTCACTAAACATGAAAAAATATCAATATATGAAATATCAAAACAGACTTACATTTATAATTACTTGCGCAAAGCAGCATTATAATTTGAATGCTTATAAAAAACCTTTAATTACAAAGCAATATATATGAAAAAAAAAATGAAAAATGAATTAGATGGAATAATATAAATACAGGATTGTAATACATGATTGATCAAGTAAGTTATTGTGATTAAAAGTAACATGTTGCAATACATTTAAGAGAAACCAAATTGGCCACCCGTGGCACGTATTGTCAGTATAATAGCACCTATAAAACCAATTTGAATGCAAATTTATATTCACTTTTTTATGCAGTGCTTTAAAACTCTGTTGTTTCTTTCATTCTTAGCAAAATTTTAACCATTGACATAACTACAGCAAATATTTATAAGTGTTTATAAGTTGGTTTAACCATGAATTTTATTTTAATTATTTTATTTCAGAAACCACGCTTGGGGTTGCCATTGGTGCACAAAAAAACAGTGAGTCAGAATACGTCCAAGCCGTTTCACGGTAATAATTACCTTACTAAACCTGAAAATGAATTGCTTTTTTGACACTTAAAGTTATGAAGTAATATTAAATCGTTTCTGTAGGCATTAAAAAATGTTACGTTTCATTCGAATAAAGAATCATGTATTCAAGTATTTCAAACTTTGTAATAAAGTTTAGAATAATTATTCTGTTGTTCTCAAATTTCATTTTTTTTTTTTTTTTTTTTTTTTTTTTTTTTTAGTGCATGTTTTTATCAAAATTATCTCTTACACATTTATTAAAAGTTAAATTTTGGGTGAGAAATAGCATTATTTTTACAATAAATTTTATTGTAATTTCTGATCACAATAATTAAAAATGCGAACTTTATAAAAATTCATTCTTGCATCAGACATATAACAAAAAGGTATATTTAAAAACGCATACCATATACACAAAGGATGTAACTTTCAGAACATTAAACGTTTAAAACCTTGGTGATGGACATGGGAATGGTTGAAAGCTGTCGCTTTTTAGACTTTTAAATTTTTATTTTAATATTTTGCATTTTTTACTATTTGTGTATATAGGGGGAACTGGGGGACATTGATACAGCTTTTTTCAAAAAAAATTTTTGGTGTCTAGAAAGCAGAAATTTCAAGTTATTTTTCTATGTGATGTCAGCAAAACCTGTGTAGTGTGTTACAAAAATGTACAATCGTTGTTTTATATATTATTTTTGCATGTAATTTTAAAAAAAAATCAAAAAAAGTAATTTGTATGAAAGTGCCCCATCCCCGGGGAAGATTGTTACACTTTGAAACGTCTGGGAAAAATGGAGACAAAATAACACCAATGCATATTTTTCACAAAAAAATAGTTAGCAAATCATTTTATATATATTTATATACATTAAAATCGCACATAATTTATTTGTAAGCGATATTAAAGCAATCAAAATGAAATGTATAATGACTTGATGTTCTGGCTGTTCCTTGTCTGTTTGTTGGCCGTGGAAACTTTGTCATATCTGGCACTTTAACTCCAGAATTCTCTTCTTTCTTAGGAAAGGTGAAAGAATTACCAGGTTTTCTGTTTATAAATCGGTTTACAAACAGAAAATAAAGGATAATTATATTTAAAATTATGTTTATAATATAATTATCATGTACTGTTCTGCAGCTTGTTTCTCTTACTTAACATTTCTCATGTCGATAATACTTTTTTCTCTGGAGAATCGATATAAATTTGAGATTTTCCAGGCTGCCGTCCATTTCTTTTGCTAATTCTACTAGCACTAGATATTGTGTAAGTTTGTACGTCTTCTGTTTGCAAAAATACTATAAAATGTTCTAAATAAAGAAATTAGAGCTATTTCACTTCAATAAAAACTAATAGTAGAAATTTTTGACGAAAAATGGTTGAATTAAGGAGTGTATGGTAAAAATAAAAATAAAAGGTAATGAAAAAATGAACTAGAAAAGGATTTAGGTTGCATCAATGTGCCCCGACAAAGACTGTATCATTGTGCCCCATGCAGCCATTTTAAATAAAATGAGTCGCAAATCCAACACATTATAATTTATCTAACAATAAAGAATGAGGAACTGATAAAGATTAGCGTTGCTTGCGAGGGAGGGTATTCTTTTCGGCTGAAAATACTGGAACAGTTGTATAATACCATTTCAATTGTACAACTCAAATTTACTTTTGACCTGCAAAAACAATTAATCACCCATCCCATTTCATCAAACTATTGAATCATTCCAAAACTTTCTGTATGTTGTTAATTTCACTAGTATCACCTTTTGAAGCTGTTGTGAAACTTCCTGTAATGACCTTGTGTGCTGTACAGGGGGTGTCTCAATGTGCCCATTGCCCCAATTTGTCATGAACAGGACCTGGTTGCTAATTAAGCCGCATTCTCACTAAGCTTCATTATTTCACTGCATTTGACGAAATTGAGACTTAAATTAATGAGAAGAACTGAAACTATTCTAAACACATAATAATTTCGAAAGTGTTTTGAAACTTTTACGTTTATTTCAGCTTTTATTTGAAATTGTAAATTTTTTAAACCATTCCTAGCAATGCATTTTAATCTTGTAAACCTCATGCCATATCCCAAGCTTTTATTCTAAGGATCTATCCAGCCACACTAATGCACACTCCTGGTGGTTAGTGAAACCAACATATAATACAGGGACTGTCACTATCACAATTTACAACCATTAATTTCTTAAGGGTGTTCTTATATCAAAATGGCAACTTGACACATGCTTTAATTTATTTTTGTTCGGAAATGCATGAAAATAGCAGGTGTTGTTATTCAGAAACTATCTAATCGCACTCCTTTTTCTGTTTTTTTTTTTTTTTTTTTTTTTTTTTTTTTTTAACGTAATAGATTTTTCATAACAAGCCTTCAAAGATGACGTTATTGAGCACATTTCCGGACGAAAGTAGAAAAACCGGTCAAAAAGCAGGAGAAAAACGGGTAATCATGTGATCGAAATAGCTTATAAGTCGATAGGTATTTTAACTATCATAAAATGGAAAATTAAGTTCAATTCGAAATCGTTTCCATAGTCAGGAATTCCAATTTTATATTTTTCTGTTAAAAAATAAATTTGTAAATATTTCAAAACGTTTTGCGCTTGTTGAGCAGAGCAGTTGAGAACACCCTTAAGGCAAAAAAGATAAAATATAATTTTGCGTTGAGATCCTCGTGTCCACTTTAAAATCTGAAAATTGTAAGTTTAATTATCACGTTTAGAATAAATAATTCTCGAGAAGATATAATTTCATTGTCAAAAACGTGTTTGATTTAAAAAAATAAATAAATTATGTAACATTTTAATTTTTAGGGCTTCAGATGTCTTCATGAAACGTATGATTTATCTGCCATATCACTACAACTGGTACTTTTTCCTCAGTTCAACTGGACATCAGTTCAAAAAAGATCTAAAACTGCTTCATAATTTCACACGCACAGTAAGTAAAATGTACCGGATTTGTAGTATAATGTTATTCGAAGTGATTTCTGATATTTTATCAGCATGTTCCCCCCGATGTATTACGACCAGCTTTTTATTCTAATTTTATACATATTTTTGTTTGTCTTTGTTTTCGCCTTACCTTACATTATAGATCGGGAGGCCGCAGCACAGACAATCATCTCATCGAGTTCTCGGATGAAAATCTAGTATTAGTTAAATTTCGATTCTGATGTTAACCTCTTCAGACCTGAGGTACACAAATGTGTACCTCCATTCTTTTCCTCACAAAAACTAAACTGTTCGAATTTTTTGCATTTTTACTTAATTTCTATACAGCTGAATATTTTTTGCTTTAAAACAAAACCAATAAATGTCAGCACTGATGAATATTACCTCATAAAATAAATATTATTTTCATTCGAGTTTCGAAAATACCTTCAAGACATTTTGGCCAAAGAAAGTAAGAAATATTCATGATTATTTAATTTAAATAATTTACAATAAAAAATTTTGAGGATTCGCTGATTATTTACTTGTTTAAAGACCTTAATTTTATTATTGCGTAAATTCATATTACTGATAGTTAAACTGATGTTTTACGGGGTTTAGTACTTTTATATCCATATTTGTAAACCTAAATTAAAAGTCCCCTAAAATACTGATTTAATAAAAATGACTCTTTCTGTCATCTATGGAGTCATTTCGATAATACAAAAGTGATAAATTTATATTTGTAGAGTTATTTTATGTTCAGGTCTCAAGGGGTTAAAACGCAAAGTAATATTTCGGTGGGAAAACTCCTAAAAACCCAATTTAAGTGGTTGATTCATAGGTTTACCATTATGCTTTTCAGCTCCGAATCCTCCATGTTTTCATGTATTTGGGTGCAGGAAAACACAATGTTAAACCCATGAGACAACCGCTAACATCGGATTTTTGGGTATTTTCCACTAAGCTATGACTTGGCAGACCGATAGTGTTTCAATTTGCGGATCGAAATTTAACTAATCCTAGATTTTCACCCGTGAATTCGGTGAGATGATTGTCTGAGCTGCTTCTTCCTGATCTATTAAGCTGCTATCAGACTCACCAACATTTCATAAGTCTTTTGAGCCAACACTTGATTTCCTCCAACTTTTCGCGAAATGGCGTCCCAAAATTCAGTGTGATAGCAAACAAAAATGTTCCCCCAACATTTTTCAGCTGTTCTAAAAAAATCTAGTCAAGACATTCCATCCAACATCGAACATTTCAACGAATCAGAGACAAGCGATTGATACGAGTAGGCGATAAATATTAACGCTTGGTACTAGTGGAAACTGCTTTTCCTACAACTTTTCCAAAAACAATTGTAACCTTTTTCTCTCTTTGAACGGAAAAATGTTGGGGTTAAAATCGGCTGAAAAGTTTGTCTCGCCAAAGAGCTGTATCACACGGAGAAAGATTTTTCGGCAAGCATTTTACAAAACATGATCGTTCATTTTGCTGAGTGTTCGGTAAACATATTTTTCAAACTTTTCGCGGGGTTATTTAATTTCTCGCTCCGCTCCTATTGGTCAGTTGATCAGCGCTAAATGAATGACCAACATTTTCCGTGTAGTACAGGAAATGTTCCGTAAGCAAGAATAGCCAGCAGATTCTCCCCCATATCAAGGTCAGGCAATTTTTTGCTGACTGTAATGTTGTGTTGGGGAAAAAGTTCGGCGAATAGGGCACGTGTGATACCGCTATAAGTCCGTGAATCTGATAACAGCTTTATGAATATATACATAGAGAGAGAACTACTTGTTTAATCACTTAAACCCTGTAAATGGATAAAGTATATATACTGTACCTTTTATAAGTCCATTCTGGACAGTAAGTGACTTCCACTGATAATTTTAAAAAATATTTTTAAGACGAAATTTACAGTTTAATTATAAATGTACGATCTAGAATATCCTCATTTTTCATTTTTTTTTCATTTTTCCCCTAGTCAGTATGGTTCTATGACTATTCATTAGCTTTATTATATTGAAAATGATGTCATATTTAGAAGATTTCCTTTTTTTTCTTAATTTTTTTTCCTCGAATCGAAATGTGTGTATTATAGTAAAAGTTTTATTGCAAACTAGATGTGCAGTTACCTGTCTGTTATATCACGCACGATTGTATAGGTTTATGGAAGTAAACTTCAGGAAACATGCAATTAATGTACCTTTTCTAAACACTTTATAGATACAAATCAATATCAATACAGAAGACTCCCTCAAATCTGCACAGCTTGGGACCAGAAGTTGTGCGGATTTCTGGTCATTGATTTGTTTACATTTTTTAAACAGTAATTTAAATGTTATTATTAATTCAGTCGAAACTGTAATGAATGTTTACAATATAATGCAATATCAAAATAAGTAAATAAACTAAAATAATAAAAATTTAGATAATCTTTAAAATGATTAAAATATTAAAAGCAAAGGTCAAGTTAATAATCAATAATGTATAATTAAATATTTATTATAAAGATGAAATGTATTTTCCTAAATTATTCAATAAAATTTGCTTTACAAAGGCACTTGTAAAGCCAACTAATTTATAACAAAATCATAAAATAAGGAAGTTTTATTTCAGATAAGCTTGATTAATTCATAAATATATTTGGTAAGAAGATTGTGATTACCAGTGATATTAGCAACATCTTGAATTTTTTTCAGAAATAAATTTATTCTTCCTTCATGAAAAAAAAAAGAAATGAATTAAGTAATATTATCAAAGACTACAAATTGAAATATATATTTAATTGATATAATACTAAAAAAAGTCAAATTTTGTCCTTATATTTGAACTGTATGTTTCATTAATTACATCCGTAAATTACATGCGGATTTTAAGTTTGCAGATTTAAGAGAGTCTTCTGTACTTATTTTTCAAAAGTTTACAAAGGTGAATTTAAAGACTCGAAAATGCATTTATCTTGAATTTCGTGTTTTAGCAAAATTTCAACATTCATTTCAGGTCATTGTTGATAAAAAACAAAAGCTTTTGAATAACACAGAAGAAGTTCAAGAAATGAAAGGGAAGAAAAGAAAGGCTTTACTTGATTTATTGCTTGAAGAACATTTACAAAACCAATCACTAACTGAAGAAGACATCAGGGAAGAAGTTGACACTTTTGCGTTTGAGGTAAGTTTTAAGGGGACAGTTACCTTTAAATTGATCAAATAATCATTTTTTCTTTTTTTAAGGCTAATCTCAACTGCTCCACTCAACAAGCGAAAAGCGTTTTGACATATTTACAAATTCATTTTTTAACGGAAAGATAGAAAACTGGAGAACCTGACAATGGAAGCGATTTGGAATCTAATATGATTTTCTATTTTTTTGGATCAATCAATTAACTATTGAGTTATAAGCGTTCACGTGATATACCGCTTTTATACTTCCGTTAACTAGTTTTTCTGTTCTGAAATTTCAGGACTAGTTAGAATTCGAGATGCATATTCAAATGGAACTGCTCTGCCAAGCCAAGTCACAACTTGGTGAAAAAAAAAAACCTGTATGCCCAATTTTAGAAGTTGATTAGTAAGTTTGCCATTGTACTTTTCTGCAACCAATCCTTTATCCATTTATACTTGTATAACCCCACTGGGTGCAGAAAAACACGATGGGACAATAAATCACTAAAATCGGGTGTGCAGTTATTTTCCACCCACTCGGTATACCAATGCCATTTTAATATGCAAATCGAGTTTTAACTAATCCTGGAACTTAAGAGGCTACTTCACTCAAATGAAAAGACCCGTTCGCTAATGCTAATCCAATGAAAGAAATTTATAAAAATATCTCGGTTGCATTTCAATATTTTTAAATGATTTTTTTTTCATTGGATAGCTGAGATCGATCTGTATGCTGGCCGTTTTCTACTTTTTTTATTTTGTTTACAGATATTTTTTTAGGAGCACGCTTTCATTTTTGGAACCGGTTTGGAAAGCGAAAGCACCCTCACCAAAAATATCTGCAACCAAAATCGAAAAAGTAAAAAACGGCCTGCATGCAGGTCAATCTCAGCTATCCAATGCAAGAAGAATCATTTAAAAATATTGAAATGCAACCGAGATATCTTTATAAATTTCTTCCATAGGATTATCATTAGCGAACGGGTCTTTTCATTTGAGTGAAGCAGTCTCTTAATCCATGAACTCGATGGGAAGATGGTTTGTGAGACCGAAGCCTGCACTATATCTTCCATACACATACTAGCTTAAGGATTTTTTTTTCCAATTCAGAGAGTAAATAAATGTGTTTTAACTTTTTTATTACTAGATGCGTTCGTAATTATATAAATACATAGCACCTATAGTCATCATTCAGACCGTCCGTCTGTCTTTTCGTCTATCCGTCCGCATATAACAACGCAAAAACTACTCAACCAAATTCTTTGAAATTTAAAGTACATAATTGTTGTATGATTTTGTCGGGCCATTTCAAATTTTATGAAAATCGGATGCATAATTCAATTACAGGGACAATCAAAAATATTCCGTTAATGGCGGCCAATGGGAAAAAATAATACTTGCAAGTGAATTTTAGATATGTTACACTCTTTTGAACATAATAAAATGGACACGCATCTGCGAAGTATATGCTAAAATATATATTCTGTACAAACTGTGGTAACTACAAGGACAATCAAAAGTATTCCGTTATATAAAGGCCAATGGGAAAAAATACAGTTTCAAATGAATTTTAATGATGTTACAATCTTTTAAACAGAATAAAATGTATACGCGTCTATGAAGTACCTACTAAAATATATATTCTGTACAATCTGTGGTGCAAAGAATATTTGCTGTTAATTTACAGGGCCACACAAAATTATTCCAATACATAATTGTCTAGGGGGGAAACATTGTTTGGGGAAGTGTTTTAATTATATTAAACTATTTCACATTTTATGAAACAGATATACTTTGCTGAGGTTTACTACAAGTTACTTCCTGTATAATAGAAAGCAGAAAGCATTTACAGGGACACCCAAAATACTTAGGCTACTATGCTATATCCGAAGTACTACATACTATTACACCAAGAGCTGAGTATTTTTTAAACTTCGTTATAGTACGAACGCACCTCATTTGCTATGTTTGGCGTGCAATTTCCAATTTTTTATTATTATTATAAGCGCAGAATTCAAAGCTAAAGTACTTTCAGTTTGACGGCAAAAATTATCTACAGACCACTAGCTGAAAAGCATTTTTTTTAAAGCAAACTTTCCACGCAAATTTTCTGTTATGCGTCGAAATTCTTTAAAACTTAAGGGTGTATTCGAAAAAAAAAACGCTTTTCCACCTTCAACAGCTCGAAATTTTCCGATACAATTTCAGACAAATTTGTAAAAGTAGAAACATGAAACTTGCTGAGGAGATTTTTGAAGAGACGTATAAGGTGCCGTGTGATGTCATTTTACGCTCAATTAATTAGAATTTGATTTATAAACAATGATCTACTCAGTATGACCCTTTATTTCGTTCACAGATCTCCCGCTTGGGGAAAATCGGTTCAAAATGCCATTTTTGATTGCTTTTTATGCAATATTTTCTGCATTTATCAAAGAATCGACAATCACGGCACCTTGTGTACTTTCTAAATAAGACAATCTGCCAGTTTGGTGCATATGAGAGCAAAAATGAATTTAAAAATAAATTGTAAGGTAAGCAGTTTGAATCGAAATACACCCTTAATAGACGATCATAGTAAAACAGCATCTTAAAGTATGCATTTTTATATATCACCTCTAACATTGATACTATTTTATGTTTTATTGTTTAAGGGTCATGATACAACTTCCATGGGCATGAGCTGGGCACTGTATTTGATTGGGCTACACCAGAACGTCCAAGACAAATTGCATGAAGACATTGATCGTGTATTTGGAGACGACTATGAAAGGCCTGTGACAACAGATGACTTAAAAGACATGGAATACTTGGACCGCGTTCTTAAGGTATTAGATAATCATAAGTATTCTGCAACTTATATCTTCAATGTTATAACGAACGAAATTTTATTATAATTTCTTGGAATTTGAAGATCTTTACCATGCTTATTTTTATAAATGTGCATTTTCCCTAATTTTAAAGTAAATTTATAAAAATTTCACCGTTAATAAAATATTAGGTACTTACGTATTAACGCCACCGCAGCAGAAATTGCACTGATGCGCCAATAAAGAGCAATCTGGTTGTTCGCACACGCACTTAATTATCTTTTGGATTTCTTGTCGCCTTGATGTTTGCTGATTTTTGACGCCGTTTTTTGTGCTTTTTTAATGTTTTTAAATGCTCTTTTGGTGTTTTTTTTTTTTTTTTTTTTTTTTGCTTATTTTTATGACGTTATTTTTTTCTGCGCATGCGAACAATAAAATTGTTCTTTATTGACGCATTATCGCAACTTCTACTGCAGTGGCGTTAATACGTAAGTACCAAATATTACTATATTTATATAGTTTTAATTAATTTTACAATTAATTTTCAACAGTGAAGTTACAATTGAAATCATAGAATATTTCAATGTGACTTACCATACTACTAACTAAACGTAGAACTAAAAGTATAATAAAGGTATGTCCAACCGAAAATCGAACCAGGAATCCTTGAAGTAGCACTCCAAGTGCTTTACCTTTTAAGTTACAAGGAAGATGTCCAGTTTATCATCAGAGATGTAGTGGAAGGTATACGGGGTACACACCGTATACCTTTTGGGGTTTTTTTAAGGAACAACGTATACCGTCTGTTTCTCAAGAAATCTATAGTACAGTAAAACCCCGATAATTCGGATTAATTATCCGGACCAGACCCAATCCGGATTGTCGGAGAATTATAAAAAAATGAAAAAAATAATAAAACATACTTACAGAAAATAACCTTTATGTTTAACTTATTGATTATTTACAGACAGTAAAAATGTTTGCTTTGTAATAAAAAAGTTTGTAATTTTTTGCTGGTTTTCTATACCTTTTGCGATCCGTACGGTCACGCATCCGCTTGAGTATAAGTAGTTCGTGGGGTGTATTTAAATAAAAGTTTAAATAAAAAAGCTTAAGGTATTCTTCCGAAAAGATTTCAGAAAACAAGTTTTTTTATTCAGAATACGACGATGAAATACGTTAATGTCGTATTTCGTCGATATTAACTTATGAACCTTATTACAAACATTAACTTATGAATGTTTGAGAAACGAATTTTTCCTAATCACTTCACAAACTTGAAAAAAAAATTGACCAAACCGATCCGGATTATCCGGAGATCCGAACTAACGGGGTCCGAATTAGCAGGGTTCTACTGTATATAAACTCTAGAATATACCCTCTGTTTTGAGCGTATTCCTTCTGCTTGGAGCGTATATTCTCTGTTATTTTTACGACTACTCCACTGCTTATCAGCTCTCACTCGCATGTGTTGGTAACGCTGCAACTGCAGCACAAGATGGAACTGTCTTCAAGAGAAAACTAATTGAAAAAATAATTAAAATTATATATGTGTTGCCCGATGTTGAATTTATTTGTCTCTCATGTTTAGTCGCAGAATTGTGTGCTTATATGAAGACCATTCTATTTTGTGCTGCATTTGTAATTTTATATTATTTAATATATGTGAGTGATAAATGCTAAGCTGTGCATCGTCCTTGTAGCTCAAACAGCAAAGCACTTGGAACACTATTCCTAGGGTACTGTGTTCGATTCCCGGCTTGGGCATCTTTCACTCTGTTGTTTCTACGCATAGCTAGCAATGTGATAAATCACGTATTAAAATGCTGTTATTACATCATTATTTAAACCATAGTTTAAAATATGGGCATTCATAAAAATAATATATATCATAATTTTTTTTTCGCATAAATGCAGAAAATATTGCAAAAAATGCTATCAAAGTTGGCGTTTTGAATTGAATTTTCTGAAGCGGGAGATTTGGATATGAAAAAAAAAATGGTCATACTAAGAAAATAATTGTTTAAAAATCAAATTCTAATTAAATGAGCGAAAAACGAAATGACAATTATATCATTATATAGTTATATAATATATAATTATATCGTTATAATTATATCATTTATATAATTATATCAATTTTCAGTATTTTCTATGTCTAAAATTGAAAAGATGCTTTTTTATTGCCTGAAAACAGTAAAAATATTTTTTTTTACATGTCGATGTTGTGGACCGTTATGTGCAGACATTAAAGAAATTTAATATTTTTAAGCAGCCTCCTTTTCAAATATCTAAAATTTAGATTTAATCTAAAACTTAGATTATCCTTCCTTTAAGAAGGATTTGAAATATATATATATATACTCTCATACGAGATTTACCAAGAAATATGTCACTTTTAATTATATCAAATTTCAGTGTTTTCAGTGTTTAAAAATAAAAAGAAGCATTTTAGTGCCGTAAAACAGTGAAAATATATTTTTATATGTCGCTATTGTAAACCGTCATATGCAAAAACTGCTATAATCTAAATATAACCCATAGTTTTATTTTTATTTTAGGAAGCTCAACGGCTTTATCCATCTGTACCATTTTTCGGTCGAAATCTTAGTGAGGATATGACAATATGTAAGTGATTTCAAATTAGTAACTAGTGTGATAATAGTTTAATACTTAGGTATTGCATAAATGAGTTTCAGTCTTCTGTAAAAGTCTTATTGTCGATAACTTTTTTATTTACCGCGCGTACGTTGCTATCTTATGTTGTAAAATATTTATGTAACGTCACTCCATATAATTGGTAGCAACATATTGTCTCTAATTTTATAGCGTAATTTAATTTATTTAATGGTGTAATTTAAACTAACATAACGTGTAATAATTAAAGTAACGTAAACATCTGTTATATCGATTAAATTACTCAGTTAAATGCAAGCAGTAAGGCTGCCACCAATTTTATAGAATAACGTTAGACAATTTTTTGCAATGTAATTGTTTTTTCTTTGTTAGCTTACAAGGAGAGGGCCAACTTTCATAATCACAGATTTTGATTATTACTTACCCATCATGCGTAGTATAGTGTAAATCTTGCAATCGTTTTGAAAATCGAAAAAACTTTTTTGAGGGATTTACACGTTTTAGATAGTGGAGATTCCGAAAAACATATTTTTAGAAAAAAAAAATTATGTCCATCCGTCTGTCTGTCTGTAAACGCTCTATCTCCCGAACAAATTGAGATAGAGACTTCAAATTTTGTATGTAGTTAGTATGTAAGAATGGGACGAACCCTATTGAATATCAGTAACCTCGATTATCCGGAACTATTTTTTCGGACGCTCAAAAAATTCGTTCTCATGAAAGGTATATAAAAATTTTCGAAATTTTTTATTTTAAGGAAACAACGTGAAAGGCATATTTTACATACAAATTTTGCATACAGAATGAAGTCGATCGGATTATTAATTGCCGAGATATTTGTAATCCTGTTTTCCACATTCTTCGATTTTTCAAGACCCTGTATTTCATTCAAATTTCAATTCAGAGATATACTTTAATTGGAAATGAGACGCTTAATCCAAGTCAGTAAATTGTGAGTTAATATGATTATTATTTTTGGAGTTATAAGGATGTTTCTTTTACGCAATTCGGTACTACTTGAGTACCGCGTTTTAGATAATTTGTCGAAATTGGTTCATCAGCAATTCATTAACAGAGCATTACTATGTATATTACAAACATTTAAATATACGTTTAAATTTTGTTTTGGAATTGCAATGCATTTTATAAATAGCTTTCGCATTTTTTTTATATATGCTATAATATGCATAACCATGATGGGTAAGTATCACGGTGGTCCCCAACGACTAGTTTTAATATGTGTTGTAAGGCAGGGACCCCTTAGCCTCAGGTTCAATGGATTTTATACAAAGCCCCTTAATTCTTGAGAAACAGGTGGGGGGGGGAGGGTCTAATATAATGAGATAACTGAAATACTTACTTTGAAATGATGCAAGTATGTAGTCGTCGTCCAGAGGGCCCGGACGATGCCCGGACGCCCTACATTTGATTTTCGCTTTTTTTTTTCATAATTATAATTTTATAATCTTAATTAGAAATTTTAATATCGTACCTTAACTACAATGTTAGCATATTTAAACATTAATTTAGCATTTTTGATTTTTAAACTATTATTTCTCATCATGTAAGGAAATAAAAAAAAAGATTCAATCTGTTATTGAATAATATGTATTCCGAAATCTGTTGTAGTGCCATCTATTTACAATAAAATAAAGCATATTCAAGTAAATTGAAAATAAAAGCAGGAGGAAAACAAATGTGAAGCAAAATAAAAAAGCAGCAAAATTTAAGCAAAATAATACAAAAATCTGTTTTTCAAAATTTAAAAATCTTTAATATGCAAAAAGTAGGTTGTAATTTATTTCTTATGCTTGCTTTTAATGTAATTATATTTATTAATTTAAAAACAGGGTAATTTTATCATGGTATTGACTTCCCTTGTTAAAGCAATATATGTAAATGACCTTTCTTTAAAATCACGCATTAACACAATTCTATAATATCAAGGCATTATAAAGAATGTATAAAATATACCTTAAAAATGATTTTTAAAAATTAATAGTTTTGCATCTATTTACGATGTTTCATACAACTATTTAGTTGCAAATAAAAAAGTAAATAGTTTGAAATTAGGAATGATATACATTATAATTTTTAATTGACAAAGAGATTATTAAACGATAATTACAAGTGTATTTGTAAAAGAAAGAATGAGAAAAACAACAGTAGCGCGTCCGGTAATCGAACCTCGGCCCGCTGTGTGATTGGCTACTGCTTATCCGACTGAACTATGATCGCTTACTTTCGTCTTTTTAAAGTAAATATTTCAGTTGTGCTATTATGTTCGACCCCCTATTTCTCACGAATTAAGGGGCGTTGTGTAAAATCCATTGAACAAGAGGCTAAAGAGACTCTGCCCAACAGCATATATTAAAATAATCAAAATCTGTGATTATCAAAGTTGACCATCTCCTTGTTAAAAAAAATAATAATAATAAATACTGTCCTATAACATCAAAACAAGATCCATTAATTAAGATTTTCTCTTAAAATTGTACAAAATAAAAGGAGAAAAAATACTTAAAATGTTATACGGTAGAATTGTATGACGACTAGACATTAAAGAACAATAAAGTCGTCTAAAAAAATAACAGAAGGGAATTTAAGTGTGCATAGTGATTATGGCAATATGTTTTTACTATAGTTAAATTTCAGGAACGCGTTATGGGGAAGGGAAGCATAGAAAGCAATAAATTCCTTGTAAAACTGATTTAAGATAAGCAAAAACTAAATTAAAATAATTCTAATATAAATGAATTTTAAAATGACGATAAGGAACGTTTCATTCTAATATCACTTTAAAAGCTTCGCTGAAAAACCCGTACAAATTATATATCTGTGTATTAATCATTTTTCGAATACGAAGGCTAGTTAGTCTCTAACATCGCTTTTTAAAAAGAAACAAATTCGAAAGGAGAGATGAGAGGCAAAAACTATTACATGTGAATAAAGCTACATCCTTTTTTTAAGCTATTGCATAGCTTTTATCGCGGGCTTTGAGCGCGGCGACCGAATTCAAAAATTCCGTAACGCGAAAAATCCTAACACATCCGTAACGAAAAGAACCTAACACTCGGCTAACGTCGTTTCAATTCGGCAGACTTCGGCATGGTATCATTCGGTAGACTTCGACAGACATTGACGCGGTATTTTTCAGATATTTAGAGGATATCAAGTCTAAAACTTATATTTCTTATTTCAGTTACTATAAATCTATAGTTTCAATAATAAAAATTCCTGATAGAATGTGTATAGAAAAGAATCGTCTTATGATAAAACAAGGTAGGATAATGTAGCTTTTGGTGATTGGAGACCCGCCCAATGGTGAGGATCGAAAAATTTAAAATGCTTATAACTCGCGATCTACTTTTCGTAGTGCGGACAAATTTTGTTTGGTAATTTATTATGAGACAGTGTTAATTTTTGGTGACAGGAGACCCCCCCCCCCCCCACGGTGAGGGTCGAAAAATTTAAATTGCTTATGACTCGCGATCTAATTTTCGTAGCGTTGCCAAATTTTGTTTGGTAATTTATTATGATACAGTGTTAATTTTTGGTGACAGGAGACCCCCCACGGTGAAGGTCGAAAAATTTAAAATACTTATAACTCGCGATCTAATTTTCGTAGCGCGGCCATATTTTATTATGTAATTTATTATGAGACAGTTTTAATTTTTGGTGACAGGAGATCCCCCCCCCATGGTGAGGGTCGAAAAATTTAAAATGCTTATAACTCGCGATCTAATTTTCGTAGTGCGGCCAAATTTTGTTTGGTAATTTATTATGAGACAGTGTTAATTTTTAATGACAGGAGACAACCACGGTGAGGTTCGGAAAATTTAAAATGGTTATAACTCGCGATCTAATTTTCGTAGCGCGGCCAAATTTTGTTTGGTAATTTATTAAGGTATTGCATAGCTTTTATCGCGGGCTTTGAGCGCGGCGAAAGAATCTAGAAGTTCCGTAACGAGAAAAAAAAAACCTAACTCTCCGGCTAACGTCGCTTCAGTTTGGCAGACTTCGGCACGGTATCCTTCGGTAGACTTCGGCAGACAATGACACAATATTTTTCAGATATTTTTGAGAATACCAAGTCTCAAACTTATGTTTTTTATTTCAGCTACCATAAACGTATAGTTTCAATGATAAAAATTTCTGATTAACCTACATGTATTGTAAGATGATAAAAATATTTTAAACGATATTAACTTCTCATTTATTCAATAAAAGAAAAAAAAATTGTTATCGGTCATCACGCTCAAAAAGTGTAACTTGAATTAATATCAAAGACAAAAAAAACTGCATAAATAAAAAATAAATAAATAATTATAATTGCATAAGTTGATAAAAAATGCTATGCAATAGCTTTACCGCGTCAGTCCCCGAGTGCCACATGTATTTTTATTTCTTTCTAACCGATGACCAGACTCCTACCTGCCTTGTTGCCCCGATTCCCGCTACCGGTACAGGGGGACCACCTAAACGTCGCGTCGCGGAGGTAAATATGCCGTCATCGCCTCGAACATCATCCTGTCTGGAGTATTTACTGCTCATTTGCATATACTTTGTTTTTCCGCTTTCTCAACATTATAACCTATTGTTTGGCAACTGCATATTGCTACTCAAGTTGATCTCGTAATTCAAATGACGAGACATTCACAGGGAAAGGCACTTCCAGAGGTATAATTTATAGTTAACTTGGAGGATTTTGTACCCTCAATGGATTTTACGTACACCAGACGCCATTAGCGTATATGACGGAATTTTAGCCGGCATTTAGCCTCGGTCCTGCAACCATCAGCGACGAGTTCAATGTTCTGCCAGCTGGGTCACCGCTGCCCGATCTAAATGGGATTGCCGGGAGTTTTTGAAGCCTTACTGCTGATCATGGAGATAGAATAGTAGAAGGAGAACAGAGAAGATAGGCTTTTCCCAACAGAACTTAGCCCCAAAGTATTGCCCGGTGCATGGCGTGGCGCTAGTGATGCTGGACTGACTTTCGATCACATGACCTGTTGTCCGCTAGTCTCTCCACTAGTCTGCTAGCGGGACGTAGGGGGCGCCAGATTTCATCTTCTCCCAAACCGCCGGAAATGCCAGCCAGACTCGGAAAGACTCCAGGGACAAAAGTGGAAGCGCCGTCTTTGTTCTCCTTCTACTACTTCTATCTTCATGCTGCTGATGCATACTTGTCGAATGAAACTGACATTTTTTAGTGTAGATGGAGAGAAAACAAAGAATGAGGCCCCTCAGCTAAACAAGTTGCACCGTGAATTAATGTTGAACCGAAATGCTAAGCAAATTCAACTTTGCAAGGAAATGAGATATCGCCTTTCTTCCGCACCCCATAAGGTAAAAAGTGGACTTTCCCATTGGAGATGGTACGGTAGCCCGTACAGGCAGTGTATTTATAAAGAGAGGGGGCAGTCAAAGAATAAATAAATAAATAAAAGATAAACTATAAAAAGGCATAACATTAATAAACAATATACTTTTACTAATTACTTAACTGTTCTTTTCAGAAAATAGAATATTAATTTTTCAGAAAATAGTACCAAAAGAAACGTTTTGAACCAAAATTCCTCGCGCAAGAAGAATAACCACTCATAGTAGGGTTAAAAAACGAGTTTGTCACATGATAAATTTCGCTTATAACTCAATAAGTATAATTTAATGATGAAAAAATGGAAAATTCAGTTAGATTCCAAACTGCTTCCATAGTTAGGCTTTCCAGTTTTATATCTTTCCATTAAAAATGAATTTGCAAATGTGTCAAAACGTTTTGCACTTGTTGAGCTGAGCAGTTGAGAACAGATTTTAATAATCTTCATGAGATGAATGTCGTATACAAATCCAACAACACGCTACCAATGAAACTTTTTCCAGTCCCTAGCGATTCTGTTTTTATACGCATTATAATAAGAGATTCAGTAAAATTCCGTGTAACGGAAGCCGTATATAACGAAAATCCTGTCTTAATACCGTAAAAATTCATACTATCTTTTGAAGGAATAGCATAGGATTGCAACTACTTACTAGGCAGAGCCTCTCCAAAATTATTTTTTTTCGCTCCGTAAGATCCCGCTTTCACAGATTTCACTGTATAAAGTTATTTTTATTAGTATAGTAAAACCTACTAACTAGGGAACTGCAAGAAGTGTAAGTCACCGAATTTGACGAATGTGAAATCGTTGGAAAGATCTCATAGCAGTAAAAAACTCAATGGAACTACACGTCGCAAATGATTCATTTTCGAGATATCCGACAGTTTATGTCACGTAACCAGCGCACACTTAATGGGGGACCGCAAAAAATTTTAGTCTCGATTTTAACGAAAGTGGTAGCGTTAAAAGATATCATCATGAGTGAGAAAAAACTCAATAGAACTATCCGTCGGAAATGAGCCATTTTCGAGATATGCGATAATTTATGTCACGTAGCTAGTGCATACTGTTCTAGTGCACACTTAATGGGTGACTGCAAAAAATTGTTTTTTTTCGATTATGATGAAAATGGTGTCGTTACAAAGATGTCATAGTGAGAAGTAAAAAACTCAATTGAACTAACCATCTGAAATGAGCCGTTTTCGAGATATCCGGCAATTTATGTCACTTAATGCAGTTTCCCAGCAGTGTGTATTAGCAATGTTAATGTAAAATGTTAATGTAAATTAGCATTAGTTTCATTTCCGACGAGTGATCCCATTGAGTTTTTTAATCCTCACGATGATATCTTTTCAACGATACCACTTTCGTTAAAATCGAGACTAAAATTTTTTGCGGTCCCCCATTAAGTGCACACTAGCTACGTGACATAAATTGTCGGATATCTCGAAAATGAATCATTTGCGACGGGTAGTTCCGTTGAGTTTTTCACTGATGACAATGAGATCTTTCTAACGATACCACTTTCGTCAAAATCGGCGACTTACACTTCTTGCAGCTCCCTAGTAAGAGGAAATCTTAAATGTCTGGCAAAAGATTAATTTTTACACAGATTTTCGTCTAACGGGTATAACTTTATGATATTTCTTCCTTTCGTAGTAAAAATGTTTTACATTTAAATCAGAATTCTGTTACATATGTACTGTTTTTATAGGATTTATTTTATGTTTTTCTTCTGATTTAGAAGCTATTATCCAGCTTTTTTTTATTATCATTCTTTTTGTGTAAATGGAAGTGGCAACAGTAGCATACTGATAATATAATATTTACTTTTTTAGGTGGCAGAAAGGTACCTAAAGACGTGGGAATTTTAGTCCTATCTTATGCACTTCATCGTGATGAATCTGTATTCCCAAATCCAGAAAAATTCGATCCGGACCGTTTCTTGCCAGAAAACACAGCCAAACGTAGTGCGTTTGCTTATATACCCTTTTCAGCAGGTCCCAGGAACTGCATTGGTAAGATTTCCCGCCTTTTTTTTTATCTTTTTAGTTCAAGAGAAATACAGTCGAGTCTCTCTATAACGAAACTCCATACATCGAATTTCTCTATATAACGAATTTTTACTAGGAACGGTCTTCTTTTCGCATGATTACATTAAAAACAGTCTCTATATAGCGAATTTTTTCATAAATTGGTCTTAATTTATTCAGTTTTTAAAAAGCGTCGAAATCATATGGAATCAATTTTCCGTCACTTATTTTTGATTTATCGTTCAGTGCTGAGTTTCTTTTTTATAAATATTACTTCTCTCCTTGTTCTTTAAATCCAACGAGTTCATCCCACCTCCCACACACCTTTCAACATCCTTCTCAAATAGAGTCAATTGGATTGTTACACATATAAGGGAGGAATCAATGAGAGGCACATAAGAGAGGCTTTCAAATGGAGGAAAATGTTAACTACAATTTTTCATTCCTTGCTAAATTTTGAGCATTTTTTTTGTGTGTGTGTGTGTAACAATTTTAAAATCAAAACAACAAAAAATTACAGATTTCTTCTTCTGAAATTAATGCAAGTCTTCCTTATTTGATTTTCATTAAGCTTTCAAATAAATGTCTGATCTCTTTTTTGAAACTGCTTAAATAATTAAGAAATAAAATGTTAGGTTAATATATACTTTTAAACATTTCAAATTCTTGATTAAAAAAATCAAAAATAATATTTGTTCAAAATTTACACATTAAATACGATTTTTAACATCATTCTCTATAGATCGAATTTCTCTATATAACGAATTTTTTACTGGAACGTTGGATTTCGTTATATAGAGACTCGACTGTATATTCTTACCGTCTATATCCAAGCTCGCGGAATATAATTATCAGTTAAAGCAGCCAATGCGAGACACACACACGCATTATACATGAATGATATTTTAATTTTTAGAGGAACTCGGGAGAAGCTTTGTTTTGTTTTGTTTCTGATAAAGAACAGAACCAAACAAAGCATCAGACTTAATACATAAATATGCATCTCATTAAATAAAACAATTTATTATTAATATTATCTTACCAAGCAATAAGCTTAAAACATTAGCCATAAGAAGTGATCATCTACGAAGTAATCAAAATATCCTTCCATGTGAAAGCTCTGCAAAAATCTACCACTTTTCATATTTGTTATTCCTGATTCGGATTTTGAAAGGAATCTACTATGGAATGAAGTGATGATAAACCTATGGATCGCCGAAAATTTTTCCCGCCATTGTTGAAAGAGTTATTAAGCAAGAATCGCCATTATCTCTTGATTCCTCGAGTGATGACAATCTTCGTGACAGCCATTGAGATTTAGCGTTAGAATTTATGTTTTTGTTCACCAAGTTTCGGCGCTCATTTATTGCAAGTTTTTATTTTCTATTTTCTGTTAATAAATAGGAGATAACAAACATTCCTCGTGATGATGAAAAAGAAGAAGAAAAAAGTAATTACGAGATAGTTACTTGTAAATTTGTGAATACGCAGATTTTTTTTTTCGAGATATTCGTGCCTACTAGGATTGCAGTGAGAATTTTTTCGTAGTGTTTTGATTATTATTTTTTGTATACTTTTTTATGTATTTATTTAGATTAATTATACTCTGTTTGTCAGGTTTAATTATTTGATTGTTTGTCTGTGAGTCTTATTCACTTATCTATTTATGAGTATTATTATTATTATTATTACTTGTTGGAGAGAAAACATGTTATTTCTTAAGGATTTAATTGAGGAGTATGATGTTCTTAAGATATTTACTGTTGCTTATTAAAGACAATAAGCGTCTTTAATGTGCGATTGATATTTTTATGCATGATTAAAGGTAAAAGAACTTAGAAGCTCAGGTTTATTTTTAAAAAGTACACTTCCTAATTTATTAATATTTGTTTGTTATCAAGAAATAGTCTCAGAATGCAGTATTTTCATGATAATGTTTCTACTACTAAACACTTGAGCTAGAAAACTAAGTTAATATTTATGTTTTTTCCATTATTTGTTAGAATTTCTGGTGGCAGTGAGCTTTAGTTCCCGGATTCTTATAATTTATTTAAATTCAGTAAGAAAGATGGAACTGTACAAAGCTGCTGCTAGAGTTTTGACTGATAAATATAATTAATTTTTTCAGTAAATTTTGTGATTTTAAGTATGAAATTACCTATAATTAAAATTCTTGAATCTGTTTATGATTTATAAAGTAATAGAATTAAAAGTTGATCTCAATTTAAGGTATAACTATGATATTTACAATTTCTACTTTTATTAGATAAAATTTCTGGTTAAAATTAACAGCAAAAAATATATTTACAATTTGCACTATAATTCTGATTCAGATTTTTAAAAGGGAGGATAATAATTCTGTGTGAGGCAATCAAAATGTAAACATATCCAGTAGACAAAGCTCTCAAAATTGCGAAAGCGCGAACTCGTGAATTTCACCTTAAAAGTAAATGACTCTATGATCGGAATTTTGTCGAATCCCCATTAAAGGTACAAGACTGTAATTTATGAAGAATTTAAATACCCTAACACTCGAAAATTAGAACCTACTTTCTCTGGACCATACAAAATTATAAATAAACTTTCTGATGTAACTTATGAAATAGATAAATTTAATTTTGAGACAGGACAGAATTCAGCTATTGTGCATATTTCTAAATTGAGACCCTATTTTTCACCCGAAGATTTTAAACTGTTTCATGAGCAACCCAAAAAACAAACAAAACCTCAAATACAATCACAATCACTAAATCAAACTAAATTCAAGACAGCAGATTAAATTTTAATTGTTATTCTTTAAATATTTTATCACCATAATTTTCAACATTAGCGGTTATTTTCTTGGTGGCCAACAAGAATATTACTTGTTTTTGGGAGTTTTGGGGGTTAAATTGGGCTCCTTATGCAGGCATAAGGTGTACACTTTGATTGTAAAGGCTTTCAAATTGATGTTGATAAATTAATTTTAAGTGTATTTAATTCAAACTATATTTACTCATTTATTTTACATTGGTATTATGCTATTTATTCAACAGGTATGTATGTGATAACAATTATAAAATTTGATGATTTTACTCAAACCTATAACTTAATATGTGATTTTCAGTGATTGTGAAAACTACAGGTATTAAAAGTTTTTCAAAAAGCAAATTATGTTTATTTCCATTTCTCAAATAAGAATGACACCTTTTATTCCTATTTGTTTTATTATTAAGGTTTATAAACCATGTGTAGATAAAACATTACTCTACATTTGGCATTTGAAAACTTATAACCAAATTTGACAATTTTGTAAAAGAGTATCAGAGAGGAATTATTGTAAGGAAATACTGGTTGAGAGTCCATTTTCTAAATAGTTAGACTTAATTTTATTTGGATTTTGGAATTGTTATTTTTTTATGTATACTTACGGCTTGCAAAAAATACTTTCTTATTCTATTGGAAGATAAGAAAATTATTTAATTGCTATGTAATTATTTTTATCCTCAACCAATATTTTCCCTATCAATAATAAACAAACTGTGATATTTTCTTTTGATTAACTTTCTCTTGTTTTATCATTATTATCATTATGATTTCTATAATGAAGTATAGTATTAATTATACTTTTATTGAGAAATATTAGGATATGGAGAATTATTATTTTTGTTGCTATAAATTTTGAGTCTTATTATACTATTTATTATTATTGTTGTTATTATTATTATTATTATTATTTAAATTTTTCTACATTAATTATTATTGATATTGAGAGTGATATTATTTATTATTAAAAAATTTGATTGATTATTAAAAGATGTTGGATCTAGCATAAGATTAAAACCAAAGATTAAAACTAGATTTACAAAAATTATACAATTTACTAGTGAACTACATTGAAGAATTGAATTTTAAAACTATTTAGAGACTTTTGATTTGAAGGACTGTATGTAGTCAACTAAGTTTGAGAAGAATGTTTATTGTAGCCTTTAAAAACTTCATTTACTACAAGGACTGTATCTAATAAATTTAATTTTTGAACTGAAATAACTACTGATTAAGTCATTGAAATTCTATAAACTCCCATGAAAGAGATTTTTTATTGTTTTTATTACATTTTTAATATTTCTTGCTTATTAATATTTATAAATTATTTACTGTTATTGTATGTATTATATCCTATGCAATTACAAATCGTAAGTGATATTGTAATATTATTGTATTTCTTTCAGGGAAATGTTCCTACCTAAGTTTAATTCTATTTAATTTGCTCTTAACATTTTTTTAATCGCTATTTTTTATATATATTGCGTTAATTTTCTTTTTCTTCCATCTCTTGGCTTCCTGGGTTTGACAGTTTTATTCCAAAATTTAACTTTTCTAAGTTATTAGATTTCTCTTGTCTGAACTTGTAGTTTTATTTAACTATCGATTTCATACAAAGTTTTGGGGAGGGGAGATAATATTACAAAATTTTAATTTTTTTTCGTCAAGATTAACCTTTATACTATATTAATTTCCTTATAACAATATTCCGTACTTAGTTCCACTTATTTAATTAAAATCTTATTTCTAGATCTAATCTATTAATCTTTATGGAAACGATATAAATTCTTAATTCGCCTTTTTTAAGGCGAATTTATTTCAATATGCGTAAATTTAAAAAGATGGCTCTAAATTAAAAATACTCTTAATTAAACTTTATTTCTTAATATTCCAAATAAAACTCATTTTTTCTATGTTTTTATCAACCCTTTTTAAGAAAGTCTTATTAAATTTATTCCAAAACCATACCTTTCAAAAATATCATTGTTTTTATTTATTTATTTATTTTCCCTCCTTCAACATTTGATATTTGTGCATAACAATAAATTCATTTCTTTTCTTTTTCTCTTAAAATTAATCATCTTTAAAAAAATCGTCTGCCTAATATAGTCGAAATTTTGAGTCGATTATAAATTAGTTAAATAATATTTTTTTAAATAAAATTATCGCCTGTGGAATAAAAATATCGACGCTGGACATGAATTATGTTTACATGGGAAAATGATGGTTAGAGAGTAGAGAATTTTCTAGAACTTTGTTTTTAGATTTAAGAGGGAAGCCTGGAAGTGGTGAGATAGATTCTTGGTTTTTTTCTTCGATGAGTACGGCTTGCTGAAGTAATGATGGAATGTTCTTTTTGATGTTTCGGTTAAAGACGGCTTGCAAAGGGAGCCTTTCCCTCTCTCATGATTACAGTTTAATAAATTAACTTGCAGTAGCCAATGTGTAATTTAATGAATCTTCTACATTTATTTATTTTGTTTTTTCCCTCGCTTGCCACGACTGTATGTTTTTAAAAAAGGGGAACCAATGAAGATTTTTCGAGTTTCTCCCTTAAATCGTCACATATATATATATATATACATACATATACAGGGTGACCCTAAACAAATAGTATATACGCAAGGGGGTGATAGAACACATCAAGACGAGTAATAGTAAATAGGAAACCAAGGGTCCCAAACGTTTTCCAAAGGAGATAGCCGCCATTAAAGTTTGGGGTCCAAAATTTCAAATACACATAAAACACGGAAAAATTGGTCGATTGTTTTGCGGTTTTCATTAAAATTATTCTTTATGTTGGTATTTTCTTGAAAATAAATTATAAAGATAAATTTCGAAAAATGCTGATAGAGGGCGCTTTAGACATTGAAGTAATGAAAAACTATTTTTTGCCGTGATTTTTTGCATCTCATTAAATGGTTTCGTAAGCTTAGACTTAAACTAATTTTGAGCTCAAAATCTGAATAGTTGGAATCGGTTAAGTAGCAGAAACTTAACTGTGTTCAAAGGGTTTAAATTTCAAATGATTATAAAAAACGGAAAACTTGGTCGATTGATTTGCGGTTTTCACTAAAACTATTCTTTATGTCGGTATTTTATTGAAAATGAATTATAAAGATAAATTTAAAAAAATGCCGATAGATGGCCGCTTTAGACTTTGGAGTAACGAACAACTATTTTTTACGTTATTTTTTGCATCTGATTAAATGTTTTCGTAGGCTTAGATTTAAACTTAAATTTTGAGCTCAAAATCTGAATAGTTGGAAGCGGTTAAATAGCACAAACTTAACTGTGTTCAGAGGGTTTAAATTTCAAATGATTATAAAAAACGGAAAAATTGGTCGATTGATTTGCGGTTTTCACTAAAACTACTCTTTATGTCGGTATTTTATTGAAAATGAATTATAAAGATAAATTTCAAAAAATGCCGATAGAGGGCACTTTAGACTTTGGATTAACGAAATAATCCATCCTAATACTATTTTTTGCATCTCATCAAATGGTTTCGTAGGCTTAGATTTAAACTTAAATTTTGAGCTCAAAATCTGAATAGTTGGAAGCGGTTAAATAGCACAAACTTAACTGTGTTCAGAGGGTTTAAATTTCAAATGATTATAAAAAACGGAAAAATTGGTCGATTGATTTGCGGTTTTCACTAAAACTACTCTTTATGTCGGTATTTTATTGAAAATGAATTATAAAGATAAATTTCAAAAAATGCCGATAGAAGGCGCTTTAGACTTTGGATTAACGAAATAATCCATCTTAATACTATTTTTTGCCGTTATTTTTTGCATCTCATTAAATGGTTTCGTAGGCTTAGATTTAAACTTAAATTTTGAGCTCAAAATCTGAATAGTTGGAAGCGGTTAAGTAGCACAAACTGAACTGTGTTCAGAGGGTTTAAATTTCAAACGAAACGGAAAACTATTAAAAAAACGGAAAAATTAGTCGATTCGTTTGCGGTTTCTGCTAAAACTACTCTTTAAATCAGTGTTTTCTTGAAAATAAATTTTAAAGATAAATTTCACAAAATGCCGATAGAGGGCGCCTTAGACATTAGAGTAGCGTAACCGTTATTTTTTTAAATCTCATTAAATGCTTTCAAATGCTTAGATTTAAATTTTGAGATCAAATTCTGAGTCGTTGCGAGTGTTTAAGTAGCGCAAAAGTGAACTGTGTTCGAAGGGTGGGGGTTAAATTTCAACTTCTGAACACACTTCAGTTTGCGCTTCTTAACCCCTCCCAACGATTCAGAATTTGAGTTCAAAATTTAAGTTTAAATCTAAGATTTTGAAAACATTTTACAAGTTTTGGAAAGCATTTAATTAGATACAAAAAATAACGGTTAAAATTTGTCGTTGGTTACACTGAAGTTTAAGGCGCCCTCTAACGGAATTTTTTGAAATTTATCTTTAAAATTCATTTTTAAGATGATACTGACTTAAAGAATAGTTTTAATTTAAACCGCAAACGAATCGACCAATTTTTCCATTTTTTATTATCATTTGAAATTTGAACCCTCTGAACACAGTTCAGTTTGTGCTACTTAACCGCTTCCAACTATTCAGATTTTGAGCTCAAAATTTAAGTTTAAGTCTAAGTTTACGAAAACATTTAATCAGATGCAAAAAATAACGTAAAAAGTAGTTGTTCGTTACTCCAAAGTTTAAAGCGCCCTCTATCGGCATTTTTTGAAATTTATCTTTATAATTCATTTTCAATAAAATACCAACATAAAGAATAGTTTTAGTGAAAACCGCAAATCAATCGACCAATTTTTCCGTTTTTTATAATCATTTGAAATTTAAACCCTCTGAACACAGTTAAGTTTGTGCTACTTAACCGCTTCCAACTATTCATATTTTGAGCTCAAAATTTAGGTTTAAGTCTAAGCTTACGAAACCATTTAATGAGATGCAAAAAATCACGGCAAAAAATAGTTTTTCATTATTTCAAAGTCTAAAGCGCCCTCTATCGGCATTTTTCGAAATTTATCTTTAAAATTTATTTTCAAGAAAATACCAACATGAATAATTTTAGTGAAAACCGCAAATCAATCGACCAATTTTTCCGTTTTTTATATGTATTTGAAATTTTGGACCTCAAACTTTAATGGCGACTATCTCCTTTGGAAAACGTTTGGGACCCTTGGTTTCCTATTTACTAGTTCTCGTCTTGATGTTCTATCACCCCCTAGCGTATATACCATTTGTTTAGGGACACTCTGTATATGACAAAACATTAAAATAGCAATGTTTAGTTACCTTATCTCTAGCAAAAGCATCCAATAAATTCAATTTTTCAGAGCTGTCCTTCTACTGTTTACTTTCTTCTATCTTCAACAGAAGAAAGCATTGTAAATGAAATTTTTTTCGACTTCCGGTTTTCAATAGATTTACACGTTTTAGGGGGGCAGAGATTCCAAAAAACAAGTTTTTACCAAATGTCTGTCTATGTCTATCCATGTGTCTGTCTGTGTGTCCGTATGTCGCCACTGGAGCAAGATATATGGAACACAGATGACAGAGGCAGATTCACATATCAATTAATACCAACGATTTCTGAATACCAGTTGGTATCACACAAAAATTTATATTTGTTTGCGTCAAACCATGGGCCTTTCCCGCAGTACCTGTTTAAAATCGGAAAGACATACTCTCCAAGATGTACCTGTAGAAAAATATGTTCCTCTTTACATTACATAACTGAATGCACTTTAACTTCAACTTATCATCTTAGACGATCTCAAAATGTATCCCTCTCATCATGGTTTCAACTGATATTAAACCAACCTGTACTAGTTCAAAAAATTATAGATTGTATAACATTATGGGAAAGAAATCAAGGGCTTTTCCAATTGCCACCATCGGACTTAATAGATGATGAGGACATTTAGAATATGATAAAAATATTTTTAAATAGAACTCTAACCTACTAAATTATCATTAGCAAAATTACTTGAGAAGTTTTACATTATCATCTTGTTGTTGTTGTTACTTTATTACTCTTAGTTATGTAATTCTGTTTATTTCATTTATTCTATTCAAATATCTCTAAATTGTCTTAACCTATAACTATTTTAACTTTTCGAGAACTAAGAAAATTTATCATCATTAAGTATTATTTAAGTCAGAATTATGATTATTGCAACTTCTGGTTACGTATATGTTCATAGGTTTATCTTAATTATTTATATTGTACATATAATTTTGTATTTATCACTGTGAAGAATTCTTTAATCATATTTACTTTTTGAGCACGCCCTGAATAGATAGGGCTACGCGTTGTCATTGTGTTTAAATTATATTCTTTCATTTGTTGTCGAATATATTTTTGATTGCGGCCTGGGGACCATTCAGTAGTGCCTGTGGTCTTTTCTGGCTCCGTATCTCCTTTCCCTTTGGCAGTCCTGTCTATGGTTGGGCTTTAGCATAGTTGTTACACCCTGCTAGGTGGGGTTTGTTGTAGTGCTCGCGATAGGATACGTATAGCAGCTATACGTTTAAACGATATACGTATATCCGTATAATACGTTTTTCTGCTATACGGATACTTTAAAATATACGTTTAAACGTATCCGGATACGTATAAGGCGTATCAGCTAAACGTATATTTTAGAATACGTATATTTAATGTATACGTATATTCCACGTATCGTATCTAATTTAAATATTGGACTTCATCAGTCTTATGTCACTGAATGAAGAATAATTTGGAAATCGGTGGCGTTACGACAGGAATCCGTATAATATGTCTTATATACAGGGTGTTTCGCTACCAGACCGACAAACTTTGAGGGATGATAGTACACATGAAGACAAACATTATTAAATAGGAAACCATGGGGCGCAAACGTCTTCTGTAGGAGCTAGGGGCCATTAAAATTTAGGGTCCAAAATTTCAAACGATGATAGAAAACGGTAAAAAGGGTCGATTCGTTTGCGGTTTTCACTAAAATCATTCTTTAGATTAAGACTTCTTTAGAAAAAAAAATTAAAGCTTACTTTCAAAAGTTATCGATAGGGGGCGCTTTAGACTTTAGAGTAACGAACAACTACTTTTACCGTTATTTTCTGCATGGGGTTGAAATTATTCTAAAGTTTAGACTTTAACTTAAATTTTAAGCCCAAAATCGGAAACATTCAGGCCGGGTAACTAGCGAAAATTGAACTGTGAACAGAGGGGGAGATTTTAAGCGCTCATAAACATTCGACAAGCTAATCGATTTTGTTGCGACTTGCGTGAAAGTCATTTCCTTAGTAATTATTTTATTCAAAATGACGTACAGCTTTGGTGTCCTCATTTTTTGATAGAGGGCGCTTCCCACACATCTCCGACATTTCAATGACATTACTCCTGGGTGTTTTACAACCAGACGAACTTACTTCCAATATGTGTTAGGGACACAAAGATGACTCGGAATCACATAGGAATGTAATGTTAGAAATGCCTTTTTTGCGAGTTATGGTTAAAGGAACCAGAGAAGATAGCAACAGAAACAGCAGAGAAAGAGCAATGTGACAGAAAACAGTTTATTTAAAGGTTTTACTACAAAAAGGTGTTCGAAATTACGACCAGAAGTAGTCCGGCAAGTTTGACAGCGACGGTAGATGGCGCTTCGGTTTTTTTGCGGTAGATGGCGCTGAACGGTAATGCGCGTGAACAGCGATCACTTTGAAGTGATCATTCGCGAACCGGCTTCAAAGGTAGCAGAATGAAGTATTTGAAAGATGAACAGCACGATGGGGCTCCTCCACATTTCACCAATGATGTTTGTCGACACTTCAAAGTAACATCTGGTCAACGGTGGATAGGTCGTGGTGGCCTGCCAGATCGCCGGACCTATCATGTATCGACTTTTTCTGCTGGGGTCAAATGAAAAGTTGGGTGTATGAGACTTCCGTACCATCAGTTAAAGACCTCGCATCTGGTATTTCTGTAGCTTGCCAAAAAGCTATCAGAGATGTCAGGAACCTTCCAAAGCGTGAGAAATTCCATGCGACGCCGCTGTCAAGCATGCCTAACTAATTCTGGTAGTAATTTTAAACACCTTCTGTTGGAAAACATTTAAATAAACTGTTTTCTGTCACATTAATGTGTTGCTCTTTCTCTGCTCTTTCTGTTGCTATCTTCTCTGGTTCCTTTAACCATAACTCGCGTAAAAGGCATTTCCAACATTACATTCCTATGTAATTCCGAGTCATCTTTGTGTCCCTAACAATTCCTGGAAGTAAGTTGGTCTGGTAGTAAAACACCCAGAAGTAATGTCATTGAAATGTCTGAGATGTGTCGGAAGCGCCCTCTATCAAAAAATGAGGACACCAAAGCTGTACGTCATTTTGAATAAAATAAATACCAAGGAAATGTCTTTCACGCAAACCGCAACAAAATCGATTAGTTTGCCCAATGTTTATGAGCGCTTAAAATCTCTCCCTCTGTTCACAGTTCAATTTTCGCTAGTTACCAGACCTGAATGTTTTCGATTTTGAGCTTAAAATTTAAGTTAAAGTCTAAACTTTAGAATAATTTTAACACTATGCAGAAAATAACGGTAAAAAGTAGTTGTTCGTTACTCTAAAGTCTAAAGCGCCCCCTATCGATAATTTTTTAAAGTAAGCCTTACAATTTTTTTCTAAAGAAATCTTAATATAAAGAATGATTTTAGTGAAAACCGCAAACGAATCGACCCTTTTTACCGTTTTCTATCATCGTTTGAAATTTTGGACCCTAAATTTTAATGGCCCCTAGCTCCTACAGAAGACGTTTGCGCCCCATGGTTTCCTATTTAATAATGTTTGTCTTCATGTGTACTATCATCCCTCAAAGTTTGTCGGTCTGGTAGCGAAACATCCTGTATACAAGATCAAGCAATGAAAAGGCGTATATTTTTTAAAACAGTTTGCAAAAATTTCACAAAATATCAGACTCCTGATTGACCAATCTCGTTTCACTAACAGTGAAATATCTATTTTCAAAATAGCGAGTTATTACTGTGAATTGCAAAAGTATTTTGCAACATTGTACTTTGAATTTATTTAGATTTTTTTGTTCATCTCAAGGTAATGAGCTCAGATACCCCGTTATTTTACATTTTGTGCAGGTAATGTATACAAATTGTATCCATTGTAAATAACCAGCAAAATTAAACACTTTTTGAGGAAAGAATGAGAGTATAAATGTTTCAGATTTATTGTGAATTCTCGTTAAATTTAGTTTTTTCTTTTTAATTATTTAAAAATTCTTCATTCACTTATTGTTTTACACTCAAGATTGCACCCGAGCGTAAATTCTATTCTTTTCATAGAGCTAATATTTTCTAACTCTGTTAATGTAAAATGAAATTTCATTTTTTTAATCTTGACATTCTCACCAAAACATACATAAAATCACTTCATATCAAGCATTAACTGAATCTGTAGTTTGATGAAAATCCGTGCATTAATTCTAGAGATAGAGCTATAGCAGAAATCGTAAATAAAATACAGCAAAGTAGAGCCACCTGTTGAACGATTTACATACAAAACTAGTCAGCAGCAATTTCTACCAGGGATTACTTGAATATATAGAGGAGACTGGGATGCATGTGAACAGTTCACATAAACATAGCTTTTTGTCATAACTGGGTTAATTTCTATAAGCAAAACTACTCTATATAGTAAACAGAACTTTTTTTTTTTTTACGCATGGTATTTTTTTTTAAATTAACTTTACAGTTCTTCTTACTTTTCTTAATAGTTAATTGAATTAAAAAAAAATGTTCATATGTGCCCCAACGAAAGAGCAGTTGTAAACACATAAGGAAAACATGTGAACACAAGGGAAAAAAAATTGGCATGTTTTTATTATCTTTTTCATATGTTACCTTAATCATTAGTTTTATTTTTTTATCAAATTCACCATAAAGAAAAATATATGTATATCTATTTAGTTTCTGAGTTATATGTTTAAGCAAAATATTATAAAATAAAAATAAGTAGATTTGGGGGGGGGGGCTTAGATAATTGATAAAATATTGGTGCAATATAACAAGAAATTAAAGAAGTAAACTTGGGAAAATAATTAAAGAATTTAAATTCTGCTTAGTGCTTTTTGTTTGAGGGAGATTTATGGGAGGGGGCATTTGGATAATATTTATAGGGAAACTACCAAAAGCCGAAAGATTATCATTCCTATATTTGCCTTATTTGCCTGTAAATTAAGGATAAAAAATTGTTTTACATTTATAAGCCTCCTCCAAATTTAATTTCTCTTGCTTTTAAAAGAAAGGGGGGAGTCAATAATGAAGATTTTACGGTAGTTATAAGTTTAAAAAATTTATTTTCTTAATATATATATCTATTTTCAAAACACCAAATAAAATAGCTGTTTTAGAAATAGAAGTAAAATAATACTACAAGTTTGCAACAAATGAAACAGAAAAATTTGCAAAGTTGTTAAACGTAGTATTTTTGCATTAATGATGCATAAAGAATAGTATTGAAAACTGTTAAATAAAATAATGTATAGCATTTATTGTAATTTAGAAAACGTGAAATTTATTTAAATTACAATTGAACGTAAAGAGCTTGTTGCTTTTTATGTATTTGCTGACAGTTGTGTTTGTAGAAATTTCTATTACACAAAATCAACTTTATATGATAGAAATGCCTTCTATTTCTATAAAAATATAGATAATGGAGCTGGCATTATTTTCACGAAGTTACCTAAAAGGAATAGAATCTCTGAATGGTTATTGGGCAATCTAATGACATATTCAGATCTGCGCCAACTAGACTCTTCATAAGTGTCTCACATTCCCACAAGAGTTAAAATGACAAATCATTAGCATTTCTCAATTTTAAAAATAAAATATATCATAAATATTTATTAGTATTCATAATATATGTCAAATAAAAAAAAAAAGAATAAATAAATAAAATTATTCTTTTATCAAGCTGGAGATTTTACTTTTAAGTACAGTAAGCAGTATTTTGGCTCCTGGGGACAAACAAAATGTCGAAGTGTTTCAAAAAAATTTTCCATATGTCTATAGGTGCTCCCATCTTTGATATTTTTTTTAAATAAAAAACATATAATAACTAGTGAAAAATGGCAATGTTCTCACATGCCCCCTTTTCACATGTGCCCTAGTCTCCCCCATATATGTTACTTAATTCTGTGTATTAGGTCTTGAGATAGAAAACCCACAAAATCCATGTCACATACAGACAGACAAAGTCACAGACTCATAAACTGACAGGTAGATATTTTGTAAAAACATGTTTTCCGGACTCTCTTACCCTTAAAACGTGTAAACCCGTCGAAAGTATTCCCGAATCCAATACTTTCTTCTTCTAAAGATACAAGAAAATATAAAACACTAAGTACTGCGTCGCAGATTTTCCAAAGATAGTTTGATTCTAACCACAACTAATGTAAGACATTTTATAATAAATAACTTAGTTTTTTGGAAAAAAAAAATCTAAACTGAGGAAGTATTCAGATTTTTTTTAAGTACCTTCATAACAAGTAGTAGTTAAGTAAACACATCGTAGTTCTTTGAACAAAGAATTGCGATGGCGATACTCTACCGGATATTTCTCAATGTCTCTAATCCGCAAAAAAATATTGAAACATCAAATTTCATACATTGAATGAAAAACGTTTAAACGTTTATACGTTTAACCGTTTGGGTAAAATCCGTATATACGATGTATCGTATATGCTGTTTCGTGTAAAACGTATAACTGCCGATGCCGAATTATACGTATAGCAAATACGTATTTCGTATAATACGTATTATACGTATACTCGTATAAACGTATAATCGGGAGCTCTAGTTTGTTGTGCTTAAGCCATTTGGTAGGCTTCCCCATCTAGCTGAAACTGAAACTGTCGCCACTGTAACATCCAAAAGTGTATGAAGACATGCATAGAACTGAGCCAAATTTTTTGTGTAAGTGTTTGGCTATGGCTAGTAAGTCCTCCTTCAATTATGTAATATTCCGCTGAAAGGGGGAGTTATAATAGCGATTTTTCTGCAATATCCAATATTGTACCATCGAAAAGTGCCTGAAACTACGCATAGACTTTAACGAAAATTTTTGGGTAAGTGGTTGGCTATGGCTAGTTGGTCCTTCTTGAATTTGAAAAAAAATCCGCCGGAAGGAAGCACTGCAATAACGATTTTTGTGCCATTTTCAATATTATACCACCTAAAAAGTGCATGAAGTTATGCATAAAATTGAACCAAATTTTTTCTATAAGTGTTTGGCTATAACTAGTGAATCTTTCCTGAATTTGAAAAAAATACGCCGGAAGGGGGCGTTGTAATAGCAATTTTTGTGAATTTTTTAATATTATACCACCGAAAACTGTATGAAGTTATGTATAGAAATGAACCAAATTTTACCACTTTTTTGGTAGATATTGCATACTACATGGCCCCAAAAGATCTCTACGAAATTTTTTTTTTCGGTCCAGACTATTGGCCAACCAATCAAGAGTGAGAATGTTATTATATTTAAACTACTACTTTGTGTGTTTTGCAGAAGGAATTGCGTGTTGGCTTGGTAGAAAGCATAGTTAAAGCGGGTGATTTTTCAGCCTTGCTAAAGAAATGGCGTTTTAGCATCTGAATATAGAAATGTTTATTTTGTCATCCTTTAAAAAAAAACTCGAATCTTGTCTCTTGAGTATAAATCAAGCCAAACGGTTGGAGAGCTTTTATCTGGTTGAAGCGTGGAAAATACATCATTCTCCTTTCAAAAGTCATGATACTTTGAATAAATAGAATCTAGAGAAGCGGAATTAATCTTTTTTCATCACTGAAAATTACTTTAGGCTACAGGTGCACAACCTGTGGCCCGCGGGCCAAACTCATACCACTAATTTTATGCAGAATAATTTTCCTTATATTAGTGACAGAAATATTGCTATGAAAGAAAACAAACGCCACTTTTCAAATATTCTGGTGGCAAACGATTTTCTAGCAAAAAGGTTGTGCAACACTACTTTAGGCCATTTTGTTTATTGCTTCAAATGTTTCTCTGCTAACTAAACACGAGCTTTTTTTAATGGCCAAGTGTTAAACGTGGACACCGACATGGTTTTACATATTTAATTATTCTTGACCTTTTTATTGCCCATCATATAGTCCATTGATGTATCGATGGCCGAATAACTCGATGCATTGTTGACATACTGCTATCTTTATCTGACTTTATTTTTTCGCTCTCTTCCGTCTTAGAGCGAGTTTGCTGTATATTTCAATAAATGTAACTAATTTTTTTTTTATTACGTATAAATACATTATATTATACTATTTTCAGAAACATCTATCAATCTGCATATGAATATAAAATAAATCTGGGATAAATATAAAATACATTCTAGTGTAATTTGTTTAGAATAATTAAAATTAACTTTTCAGTAACTTGCTGACTTGTTCTTTATCCTATTTGAATATTTATCGAATTTCTGATTTTGAAAATGTACTTTCTTCTTAAAACATTATTGTTGCTATTACTGTTATTATTGTTATTATTATTATTATTATTATTATTTTCATTATTATTATTATTTCAGGTCAAAGATTCGCTATTATGGAAGAAAAGGTTGTCATAATTAATATTTTGAGAAACTACAGTGTTAAATCGCTAGATGCACGCGACAAAGTCCTCGTGGCTCCGGAGTTAATCCTGAGAGCAGCCAATCCCATCAGAATCAAGTTGAAATCGAGAAGACTTGACACCTTATAAAAGAATTATTTCTGTTGCCATCTTTTTTTATTACAAAAGTACAATACATCTTTAAAGATTCAATATGTTTTGGCAATAAATTTGTATTTCGTTGTCGTAGTGCCAAATTCAGATGAGTGTTTCTGTAAGACTGTTCTTGTTTGTGATGCTGCATTTCATTAATTTTTAGCTCACAGGCTATCATAGCCTGAGAGCTTATGTGCCCGTCCGTTCTGTATGTATGTGCGTATGTGCGTAACGCGATAACTCATGATAAAAATATCGGATCCACTTGAAATTTTGTATGTAGGTATATCCTGACAAGGCGCTTCCCTGATTAGTTTTTGGAGTTCATTCGATATGTATAAGAGGGGGAACGGGGGGCTCATGCCCCCCGTTAGTTGATATAAATGGGATTTTCATGCAGAATTAAGTTTTCGTTCAAAATTTAGATTAGGATCATTCTGATGAGGCGATTCCGTGACTGTTATTAGGTGTTCATTGAATAAGTATAAATAGGGGGACAGGGGTTCTAATGCCCCCCCCCCTTAATTTATAGAAATGGGATTTTCATGCAGAATTAAGTTTTCGTTCAAAATTTAGATTAGGATCATTCTGATGAGGCGATTCCGTGACCGTTATTAGGTGTTCATTGAATAAGTATAAATAGGGGGAACAGGGGTTCTAATCCCCCCCCCCGTTAGTTAATATAAATGGGATTTTCATGTAGAATTAAGTTTTCGTTCAAAATTTAGATTAGGATCATTCTGATGAGACGATTCCGTGACTGTTATTAGGTGTTCATTGAATAAGTATAAATAGGGGGAACAGGGGCTCTAATGCCCCCCCCCCCCGTTAGTTGATATAAATGGGATTTTCATGCAGAATTAAGTTTTCGTTCAAAATTTAGATTAGGATCATTCTGATGAGACGATTCCGTGACTGTTATTAGGTGTTCATTGAATAAGTATAAATAGGGGGAACAGGGGCTCTAATGCCCCCCCCCCGTTAGTTGATATAAATGGGATTTTCATGCAGAATTAAGTTTTCGTTCAAAATTTAGATTAGGATCATTCTGATGAGACGATTCCGTGACTGTTATTAGGTGTTCATTGAATAAGTATAAATAGGGGGAACAGGGGTTCTAATCCCCCCCCCCGTTAGTTGATATAAATGGGATTTTCATGCAGAATTAAGTTTTCGTTCAAAATTTAGATTAGGATCATTCTGATGAGACGATTCCGTGACTGTTATTAGGTGTTCATTGAATAAGTATAAATAGGGGGAACAGGGGTTCTAATCCCCCCCCCCGTTAGTTGATATAAATGGGATTTTCATGCAGAATTAAGTTTTCGTTCAAAATTTAGATTAGGATCATTCTGATAAGGCGATTCCGTGACTGTTATTAGGTGTTCATTGAATAAGTATAAATAGGGGGAACAGGAGCTCTAATCCCCCCCCCCCCGTTAGTTGATATAAATGGGATTTTCATATAGAATTAAGTTTTCGTTCAAAATTTAGATTAGGATCATTCTGATGAGACGATTCCGTGATTGTTATTAGGTGTTCATTGAATAAGTATAAATAGGGGGAACAGGGGTTCTAATCCCCCCCCCCCGTTAGTTGATATAAATGGGATTTTCATGCAGAATTAAGTTTTCGTTCAAAATTTAGATTAGGATCATTCAGATGAGGCGATTCAGTGACTGTTATTAGGTGTTCATTGTATAAGTATAAATAGGGGGAACAGGGGTTCTAATGCCCCCCCCCCCCTTAATTTATATAAATGGGTTTTTCAAGCAGAATTTTCAGATTTCGTTCAAATCTCTGAATAGTTTTGGAAGTTTAATGGTTAAGTATAAAAGAGGGGGATAACTCCTTTTAAATTATATAAATGCTAAATGGGTTTTTATTAAGAATTATCTAATTTGCTCTGAATTTTGGATATAGATTTTTTATATGATAAAGCATGTCTTTGATAGTATAGGAGGTTCAATGATTAAGTATAAAAAAAGAGGAAAGAAGAGAGCTGTTTCCCTTTCTTAATTTTTTAACGGAATTAACCCTTGAAAATATAAGGCTTTAATATACAATTAGTATTTGTAGCCTGTGAGCTCAATGCCATCAGTTTAACTGGGCAGTATTCTTTATTTCTTTAAAATGGCCCAAAGATTCCCTATAGGATTCATATCTGGATTGTTTCTAGACCATGGAAATGTTTCTATATTTTTTCATCCAAAAATTTGGTCACAGATGAAGTTTTATGGCACGGAGCTCCTTCATACATAAATATGAAGTTACCATTTGGAAACCATTCTTTTAATTGTGGAATTAATCTTTGTTCAGGAACTCTTTTATACTGATACTGATCCATCATGTCTTCTATAATGTATAAATGCCCAGCACCCTGATATGACTACATTCTTCAAACCATTACTGCAGTAGCATGTTTAACCATTTGTGCTATGCAATTTGGGGGAAATTCTTCACTAGTACTTTTCCTGAAATATTAACTGTTTTCTTTTCATATCGTAAACATTGATTCATAGGAAACACATACCTAAAACATAAAAAAATTCTTTAAGGTATATAATTGTAGAGAAATATTTATATATATATATATATATATATATATATATATATATATATTTAATCAAATTTATAAACAATTTTGTATTTTTAGTCATTATGCAAAAAACATGATTTCAAGGAAAGAAAAGTACAACTTAAATTCAACGGATTAATTAAGCTAAAATTAATATTTCTCAGCTTGCTCCAGTCATTTCCGAATTGTTCTTCTACAAATTTGGTCCAAGCAAGTCTCTTTTTTGCCATCGCAGATGTGATTTTAGTCTTTTTTCGAGGACGAAAAGCACTGAGTCCGGCTGAAATAAGCTTTTTACGGATTGAAGAATCACATACATTTACTCCATACGTTTGCAAATAAATTTTTAGTTCACGACTAGTTGCTATTTTGTTAGCTTTAGAAGTTTGAATTAATTTCCTTTCTGTTCTTGCAGTAAATTTGCTCTTCCTTTCGCATTTCCCTACTCTAGCATTATCATATTCACATTTGGATTCCAAAGATCTTTTTATTCTACATAAAAAAAGTCCTAGCACAGCAATGAAATGATTTTAAAATTTTACTTTAAATTCGTTTGTTAATCAAACAAATTCTTCGTGCAATACAAACAATTTAATTACTTTGGATCAAATAATTTTCATTTTAAAAAACGGCAACATTTAACAAAATTATAACCCCAAAACTATTCTAAAGGAGTGAAAAATAGATTATATCAACAAAACAAATTATCTTTCGTGAAGCATTGCAAGTATAGGGTAACATCCCCAGTAATTGGCATGCACCAATGATTAGCAAATTCCTACAAACATGTCCTAAAATGAGATTTATATCCAGTCTTTTAAAAATGTAAGACCATATACCAGTTATATGCTCTTTATTTTAAAGATTATAACTTATATTTATGCTAATAGGTGACAATAGTGCCTAGGAAAAAGAAACAATTATGATTTGTATAAAATTAGCCATTTTTATTGCAAATGCTTCTTCTATGTCTTAAGAAAGACATGCTTCTGAATTCATAATTATCTTATTTACAATATATTTTAAATTTTAATGAACAACAGTTTTGTTTAGTTAAAAAGAGTTACTTTAATTGTGTAAAAGTATTTTTGACACAAATATTTGGATTTCTGAATTAATGATAGATGCCAATTAATGGTGCTTCAATTTCGATAGTTTTAAGTAATTGGCACCTATTTGAATTACAAGGGAATCGCAAGATTTGAGATTAAACCACTTATTTTGGCAGTACTTTTAAAGTTATAGACTAATTTTGTTTATTATTTGTTTTTATTTGAAAATATGAAATGTTATCAGTAATTGGAACCCATTAAAACTTCATATGACAATTACTGGGGACAGAATGACAATTACTGGGTATTAATATAAATATATTGTGTTGTTTTAAAGTGTTCACATTTCAGACTAATATGCTGATTTCTTACTCTCAAAAACTGGAAATATGGCATCTTCATCTACAGTAAGTTCATTTAAAGAGATTAAACGCAATGCAAAATATAAAGTTTTATATATATATATATATATATATATATATATATATATATATATATATAAACATGTGCCAATTACTGGATCACAAGGTGTCATACATTGGTGCTCTAGGTGCCAATTACTGGTGAATGCAGTAACTTTTTACAAATATATTTTTATAAAAATACTTTTTCAAAAATTTTTGCTTTTAGTGGGCAAAATAGATGCACAGATATGCATTCTTTGATTTAAAAATATTTGCAAGTAAATATTTTATTTTTTGGTAATGAAAATTGAAGTAAGTTTAAAGACAAATTCTTAATGTGCCAATTACTGAGGATGTTACCCTATATAATATTAATCAACTGAAACTGAAAATATCACAATTATTTTAATAATTTTCGCACCTCTGTAAGACGCACAAAATGTAATTTTTTTTCTCGGGACAAAAATTGTCGTTATTTTAAAACTCGCAAAAATTCGGAATTTTAACATATTTATGTATTTTTTAAAACGTCCAACATCAAATAACTAGATTCTTCTGATCATCACCAACATATATGCACTGTACACACATGAACAAACACTTAATTTTGTAACAGAGATCAATGTTGTTTAATAACATTTATCACTCAGTTATAAATATGATTCTTCTTACAAACACTGTAAAGAAAATAAAAACGTTAAGTTTACGGCAAAAACAGCTACCAGCAATGCTGCCAGCAGTTTTCGCCGTAAAAATTGCAGTAAAATTAGATGTAAAAATTTTTATTACATCTAATTTTACTGCAATTTAACGGCGAAAACTGCTAGCAACATTGCTACCAGCAGTTTGCATTTTTGCCGATCCCACCGAAGCTAGCATAGCGGAGAAAAATACGGGCTTCTGATTGGTCGAAAAAATTTTCTTTCCTTCATTTTTGAGTTTACGTTTATTTAATCATCAATTTCTGTTTCAAAGGCTTTTGAAAGCTGAAATTTTCCTTCTGTTTTTACATATTTATTAATAGATGAAGAAATAGATAATTCGGAATTTATAATTAAAGAAGTTGATCAGGATGTTTAACAATTATTCTGTATTACTTTTAGAAAGTAATAAAAATGGAATTGCCATTTCTTCTTTCTATTTTTTTAACATGATATGCACATATATACACAATCAGAACAATTTATTTAGAAACAATAGTATTTTCATTTTACGCCGTCAAACTCAATTGTTCTATATTACTTTTAAAAAAATGCAATTTCTTCTTATTATTATTTTACTGATATACCCATATACGCTCCTAATATGTACATTAGCATTCTGGATGGTCTATTTGCAAACATTTTTTCGACCAATCAGAAGCCTGTATTTTTCTCCCCTATGCTAGCTTTGGTGGGATCGGCAAAAATGCCAGCAGTTTTTGCCGTAAATTTAACGGATTTTTTTTTACAGTGTAAGTTACATTAGTCAACGAAACTAATTCTACTTTTTTCTCATTCTCGCTTTTTGTTTTTTACTTTTAAATAAAAAAAAAGTAACAAAAGCAAAATAGACATAAACATAATCACGCATACTACACTGTAAAACATTTGTGTTACGTTACACCATAAAATTGGTGGCAGCTGTGACTTCCATTTTACAGAATAATTTTTCACTTATATAATGGTGTAATTTAAACATATGTTAATGGTGTAACTTCGCAATGTTACACCAGTTATATCGGTTAAAATACTCCACAAAATTGGAGGCAGCAAGGCTGCCATCAATTTTATGGAGTAACGTTACACAAATGTTTTACAGTGTATACATCATTCAAGCATACATACATATCATTTAAGCATGAAAAATAGCAAAGGAAAAAAAATTGCACTTTCAGTGCATAGGATGCATTTTCATAATTTTATGGTTTTAGCAAGAAGCATTTTTGTCTTTTCTGTGGGTCATTTGTTTACGTCAATGCCTTAACAGGAAGCATTGTATATATTTAAATCCCTTAATAGATAAACATACAAATTTCTGTATCCATGCTTATGTTATAAATAAATGCATACAACGACATTGTTTTTATTGACTCCTTTATCAGCAAAAAACATTTGTGTTTTATATTAATTGTGCACAAATAAATTAATTAATTGCATGCTAATAAATGAATTAATTAATTGTGTGCTAATAAATTGATTAATAAATAGTGCTCTAATAAATAATTATTTAATTATGTGCCATTACTAAATAAATTAATAGTATTCCAGGTACTTACGTATTAACGCCACCGCAGCAGAAGTTGCGCTAATGCGCTAATAAAGAGCAATCTTGTTGTTCGCACGCGCACGCAGTGACCGTTTGGATTCCTTGTCGTTTTGTTGTTTGCTGATTTTTGACGCCATTTTTTTTGTGCTACGAAAATGCGTATATAGAATTTGCCAAAAACAACTGTTTTGAATCTATGTTCAACTCTATATCGGCTTATTTTCCACCGAAATCCGATTGACTACTTCGTTTTTCAATAAAGTGTTTTGAATTTTGAAAGTGTGTTAATTTTAAATAAAGAGTTTTATTTTATGATTTGTCCCAAAAAATTTTAGGTGTAGATTTGCGGTACTTAAAAACCGCCAAATCTGTAGCTGCGGTGGCGTTAATATGTAAATACCGTATTCCACATTATTTGTGTGCAGAATTAATATTGTATTTTATTCTGTTGTTGTTGTCATTAAATTATGTGTGACACGAATAGTAAAGAGCAGTTGCATTGCCACCTAGAGTACAAAGATTTCTGACTGGTTGATGTCGAAGAAGCAACAATCTGTATATCACATTGAAAAGGTAAAATTTAATATTGCTACGGTTTTCTATATAATCCACTAAGCGTTAAAATGACTAATAATAGAACTCTAAGCTTGATTGTACATTAATAAATTGCTACTGACATATAAATAAAACTTTGTAACTGAAAAAGATTAACGTGAAACACATTTATCATCACTTTTATGTTTGCTGAATTTTCTTGATATCATGGTAAATAATCCTAGTTTCAAAAACGTCTTTTAATTATAAATATTTTTAACTAGATAATTCATTTCAGAATCAAAATTTCTAAACCATAAAAACAAGTTTTTTTTTTATTTATTTATTTTCTTTCTCTCTCTTATTTTTTTTAATTGAAAATGCAGCAAATTTTTGAAGAAGTGGGTAAATTTTATAAAGAAATTGTAAAATAATATTTAATTATTTTAAATAAAACATCATAGAAGGGAAGAAAAGAAAGCAAGAACTAGATTGTGCATTTTAAAATCTATCTTTTTTTGGAAATTGGGATTCTTTTCCTTATTTTCTTTCTTTCCTTCTTTCTTTTCTTTTTCTTTTTCAGTTTGGTTGAAAAGCAGCAAAACTTTTGAAGAAATTTTACTCTAGGTGGCAATGACACAGTTGTCGTCATCACAAAAATAAATGTAAAACAAAGAAAATATTTTGTTTGATGAATTGTTCAAAGAACTTTTTACTCATAAATAAATGTATATAATAAATGATGATTCGTCTTATTAATCCAGTTATAGAAAAAGTACTTTTAATGTTTAAGGATATTAGTTTATCCATTTACTCCATATCAGTAAATGGTAAATATTTGTCGTAAGTCGAATCGTCAAACACAAAGTTCATCGATATACAGCCCAAGAAAAAGAAGAAAGATAAGTTATGCGTCAAGTATAGATTATAAAACACTTTCCAACACTTCCAGAATACTTCAATAATACTTCGCTGTTTAATAAAGTAAATAAGATAAATAAAATACCAAAGTAATCGTCTTAAAAAAATAAATAACATAATTGAAAAACAGGATTCTGAAATTATCGCTTACAACTTGAAAACTTTTTCCGTTCTTTTGTGAAAATTTTTGGAATTCTTTATACATCCCTATATATTATTAACAATTTTTTTATACACGCACGTTTTAAGTTAAAATTTAATTAAACTACTGAAATTACACTTTTAAAAATCCTCATCCATAAGCGATCATTTATTTAATTATTTTGCGTGTGAGACAGTACATGATTTTATTTACATTCTGCAAACAAGTGTGCTAAATATAGGTCTAACTATAGTCCAACAGTTCAGATTGAAAATACTTAATTAAAAACCATCTTTAAGCAAATACTCATATTCAATAATGCTTATAAATTCGTTTATGTAGCTGTAATACATGATGTATTTCATTTATATATACCGCGTAATATACAAAATTTAGTTAAACTTAAAAATGCATAATCATAACTTACAACTCATTTCCAGCAATTGTCCCTTATAAACAATATTTCGAATACATTACTGCATTCTAAATATTTTGTGTCACCCTGTAAATGAACAATAAATGTTATACAAATCACATTCTACAGTAAGAATCTTGTTGTAGTAAACCTCAGTAATTACATTAATTTCAATATATTAAAAATACTGTAACATATTTAAAATACGCTGATGCAAACTGCCCATCTCTGTAGATCTTTACATAATGAAATTTTTTTTTGTGTATGTGTGAACCCTATAAATAAATAATACATTTTTCCTTGCCATATTTCACAGAATGCATGAATTAGTTCACTAATCCATGTTCCACTTCATGCTTCAAAAATTCACTTCATATATTTCACTTCAAAAATTATGAAGTGAATTTTTGCACTTCATAAATCCACAGCAAATTCATTATTTTTGACATCATTAAAATCAGTGTTGGGTATGAACGCGCTCACTGAACGAAAACTCACGAGTTTCGCTCACTATTTGTGAACTTTGAACTGAACTTCGCTCACTATTTTATAAACGAGTTTGAACTGAACGGAAACTCAAAAAATAGACGAGTTTGAACGAAATTTACGTTCAAATTTACGTTCATTTTTTTCATAATTTATTTAAAAATTTTCCAGACGTTAGTACACTTTTTCCCTCTTTCAAATGCCATTTAGAGGCCTACACGAGCCTCAGGACGAGTTAAGTCTGGATATCACTTCTCTGGGTAGTATCCTAGTCTTACTTCTTCTGCAGACTCGGGTCGCGCCGAACCGGACCTGGGCTGTATACAATTTTGCCGAAAATAGATATATACAGTAAACTCTCTGTACAAGGTGGACTTTGTAAGGCGGAAATATGTCTAAATCGGAAAGATTTTCAAGTTCCTGCGAATCCGCAGTCAGAGTAGAATTTGTCTAAGACGGAATATTGTCTTCTATGGAAAATTTTCAAGATACCGATCGATTCCGCTATAGTCATAGTTTATTCTAATTTTAAATTACCATGATTCAACAATTAAACTTTTCTTTAAAGAATAGTTCATGTACAATGCTAGGAGATGGGGGAAATAGTATTATAAAAGGTGCTACAAAAATCTGTAAATGACGAAATCCTGTCTTAAACGAAACAATTCCTAGATCGGTGCAAAATGTATAGAATAATCCGTGCAAAAAAAAATCTATAGAAACAAATCTTCTAAAACGGAATTGCATGGGAAAGAAAAATCCGTCATGATCTAGTTATGATGAGCAAGGTCTATTGTAAATGCATTACGTTGTTTTCTCAAATACTATTATCCTCTTTTACATATATCAACATTTTCTTTTGTTTTGTTAAGCACAAGATTCCGTTACGCGCAGGTTTCTTTTCTCAAGTTTTACCATATTTTAATTTTATTGCCTATTTTCATTCTTCCTAATCTTCACGGACCAAAATAAGAAGTTCCGGTTGAATCATCCTGTATGAAAATCCTTTTCTCGACGGGGCCAAGTCTGTTCAAAAATCAGTAAAATTTGGCTTGATTTTGCGAAAAAGCACATACTTTTAAGTTGCCATTATTATACAATTAAAGATTGGAATTTTATTCTTTTTTAAGAATCGTAGATTCTAGGCTTATTTAAATAGATTTAAAATATGTAACAAACTGCCTATGACGGAATTTTCTTTTAAACTGAAAACTGAAAATTTCTTTTACAGTTCTTTTAAACTGTTCATCCATGCAAAATGAATGCAATAATACGGTAGAAAAAATATGTTAAACATTTACACCTGCAAAAAAGGAAACTTTTTTTCTTTCCAATGCGGTTTCATCTTAGAAGATTTTTCTTTTACCATATATCATTTTTTAGATTTTTATGTCTCCATAACATGGAAGATGGATTAATAATACAGCTCATATGCAAAATATTAGAATAATTACCTTTTTTTTAGAAATTGAAAATATCGTTTGGTAATTTAATGTCTTTTAATGAAAATATGCAAACGATATTTTTATTAAGAACTTATTGTTGATTAAACTTACTTGTTATCTTAAATTTAATATCATTTTTGAAAAGATTAATTGCAAAAAAATTTATTTTGAAAAGTCAAAATATTAGAATATTTATTCAAATGGTTCAAAATATTAGAATATTTCACATTAATTCTCCTTTAATTATTACCAATTTTTAACTGGTGGCATCATTGATTAAATTCAGACTATTTAGTTTAAAATCAGTATTCTTTTTTGCAGTTTGTTTCTTTTTCGTCTTAAAATGGGCCGTGTGAGTGATATTCCTGAATCTATTCCTACTTCGTATGGTTGATTCGTATCGGCACGGTAAAAATCAATGTTTTATAGCGAATTATTTACATTGTTCGCAATCGAGCGTTAGTAAAATACTAACACAATATTAAAAAATTGGAAAATTTCAAAATAATCGCCGAAATGGTGGCCGAAAACCAAAAACATCTGCTAGAGATGACAGGAAACTGAAGCGTATAGTTAAGAAAAACCGTTTTAAAAGTGTGCGATTCTTGCACCGAAAATGGAAAGAAGAAGGAGTTGAAGTTTTTACATCGACAACATTAAGACGTCTCCATAAATTTAAATTTGAATCTCGTGTACCGAAAACAAAACCTCTCATGACTGCAAGACAAAAGCGTATAAGATTGAATTGGTGTAAATCAAGACGTTTATGGAGCAATGAAGATTGGAAAAATATATTATTTAGTGATGAGAGTATGTTTTGTGTTTCATATGGTAATCAAGGTATTCGAGTTTGGAGAATGAAGCAAGAAGCATTTGATAAAGAATGCCTTAAACGTTCCGTAAAATTTGCTGCTAGTGTCATGGTTTGGGGTTGTATGAGTGCAGAAGGACCTGGAAAGTTATGCATCGTCTACGAAAAGGTTAACTCTCTGATATATCAAGAAATTTTAGAATATTACATGATTCCATCATCAGAAGATTTCTTTGAAGATGATTTCATCTTTCAACAAGATTTAGCATCCCCGCATACCTCGGTGTCAACTAAGAATTGGTTCCGCCAACGCAACATTAAGGTACTTCCTTGGCCACCAAATTCACCAGATCTTAATCCCATCGAAAACTTATGGTGTATAATGAAGAAAAAACTTCAATAAAATCCTCCTTCAAGTAAAACTGAGTTAGTGGCACGTATAAAGTCTATTTGGGCTAATATTGATAGAAATGTTTGTAAACACCTTGTATATAGTATGCAAGATCGATTGTACGCTGTTATGAAAGCTAAAGGGGATGCTACAAAATATTAACTACCATTTACTTCATATTCATAAGGTAATATTGTTGCGTAAAATAAAATATTCTAATATTTTGAACCAATCTAAATTTTATTCTAATATTCTGGTGTGTTTAAGGAAGCTGTATACCTAATTTATTGTGCTGTATTTTATATTTTATAAATGTTAAAATCTTATCTAAACATTCCAGATTTAATTTATAAGAAATTTAATTGCATTTACTTAGTATAAAAAATAAATAAATGACAAATAATTTTTTCTTATTACTTTTTCTCAATTATTCTAATATTTTGAATATGAGCTGTACTAATGATAGCTGAAACATTTACATACAACTAACAAAGGTTCATTAAAAGCATAAACATCGCAGCCTACGGCACTTCTGCATAAATGGAGATTATAAACAGTCTAAAGCAGGGCGCGAAATTTCCACTCGCCAGCTCGCCATTGGCGAGTAAATATTTACCTTTGGCGAGTAAGTTTCGAATTTTAAAATGTTGTGCTTCGAATCAAACTATGCACAGCGATATACAGAAGTATTTCAAAATGAAGCGATGGTATTTATTTTTCAAAAGAAGTAAAAAAGCTCCGCTGCCTATTTCTTCGTCTTTCCTACGGAGGAATGAAATTACCCTGTCTGCTTTCATGCCCCTTACCCACTTTCGTACTACGCACCCGCCCATACCGAAATAGATTGTTTTTCACTCCTGCGCGATGAGATTCAGGTTTCGTCACCAAAGCATCACCTAAGCGTCACCTAATATCCCATATTTTTCATAAAAAAAAGTAAAATATTTTGGATTTAAAAGACAGCTCCTTCTAACAATCCTAAATATAAATTAAATTTTTCATAAATATTTCATTTTCTGCGCAGGTGTGGGGGCTGACATTGTTGTCTGAATAAATGCAAAATAGTGGCGAGTAAAAATTTTAGCCTGGCGAGTACCTTTTAAGCTGAAATTTCATGCCCTGGTCTAAAGTAAGTTTTTTTGGCCAGAACTCTTCCTTAAGGGTAAATATCAATGTCCTGTATGTATTCAGGGTCGGGCCGGGTTCGGTGCGAAATTTCAACTTTTTTTCCGGGCTGGGCCAAACTCGGGCCTTCTTTTTAGCTATTATATCGGGCCGGTTCAGGCCTTGTTTTTAGCTATTATATCGTGCCGGGTCGAGCCTTGATTTTAGCTATTATATCGGGCCGGGTCGGGCCGCTAAATTTTCTCTACGAGCTGGGCTGTGCTCGGGCCGAAATTTTTATTTTAATATCGGGCCGGACATTTTTAGGTGCGTTCGTAATTATGTAAATACGTAGCACCTATTGTTGTCGCTCAGTCCGTCCGTCTGTCTGTCCGTTTGTCTGTCCGTCTGTCTGTCCGTCTGTCTGTCTGTCTGTCCGTCTGTCTGTCCGCATATAACAACGCAAAAACTACCCAACCGAATCGTTTGAAACTTAAAATACATAATTATTACATAATTTTGTCGAGTCATTTCAAATTTTGTGAAAATCGGATGCATAGATCAATTACAGGGGCAATCAAAAGTATTCCGTTACATTACCGTCAATGGGGAAAAAAGTTTCAAATGCATTTTAATCGTTTGAAATTTAAAATACATAGTTATTACATAATTTTGTCGAGTTATTTCAAATTTCTTGATAATCGGGTGCATAGATAAATTACAGGGACAATCAAAAGTATTCAATTACATTATAGTCAATGGGGAAAAAGTTTCAAATGTATTTTATACGTTTGAAATTTAAAATACATAGTTATTACATAATTTTGTCGAGTTATTTCAAATTTTATGAAAATCGGATGCATAGATCAATTACAGGGGCAATCAAAAGTATTCCGTTACATTACGGTCAATGGGGGAAAAAGTTTCAAATGCATTTTAATCGTTTGAAATTTAAAATACACAGTTATTACATAATTTTGTCGAGTTATTTCAAACTTTTTGATGATCGGGTGCATAGATCAATTACAGGGACAATCAAAAGTATTCAATTACATTATAGTCAATGGGAAAAAAGTTTCAAATGTATTTTATACGTTTGAAATTTAAAATACATAGTTATTACATAATTTTGTCGAGTTATTTCAAATTTTATGAAAATCGGATGGATAGATCAATTACAGGGACAATCAAAAGTATTCCGTTACATTACGGTCAATGGGGAAAATGTTTCAAATGCATTTTAATGGAGTTGCACTCATTCGAACTTAATAAAATTTATATACAATATAAAGTACATATTATAATATACATTTTACATAATTTGTGATGAAAAGAACATTTGTTATTGATTTACAAGGCCACACAAAAGTATTCCATTACATAATGGTATAGGGAGAACATTTTTTGATGAGCGTTTTAATTGTAATTCACTATTTACAATTTTATGAGATTGATACATGAGAGTAATATTTTTAAACTTCGTTATCGTACGAACGCACCTCGTTTGCTACGCTTCACGTGCAATTTCCAACTTGTTTTTCTATGGATCGGGCCTGGAAATTTCCGTCCGTGCATACCTCTATCTTACATATTGAATAATCAAATGATTAGTTCGCAAAATTTTGCAAATTTGGACAATAATATCCAAACATAAAAAAAGTGAACTTTTTAGTGAACTTCGTTCACTTTTACAAATGAGTTTGATTTGAACGAGTTCGTTGGAAAATTTTTGAATTTGAACGTGAACTTAAATCACTTTTCAGAAATTGAACGTGAGTTTGAGTTAGTTCGTTTATTTTGTGAACGTGCCCAACACTGATTAAAATGCACCTGAAAATTATCTTTTTCAATTGACCATAATGTAAGGGAACACTTTTGGTTTTTCTGTAAATGAATTATAAAGACTACAGTCTTCACTTTCATTACGGATTATACTATAATAATTGTCAATAACATATTAAAACTAAAAGGCAATCCAAGTCTATTTATGATAGTTAGATACACCCATGGAGATAGAATAGTAGATCTACTATTTCTATCTTCATAGATACATCCATGAAAATAGAAATAAGTAGAAGGAGAACAAAGGCGGCGCTTCCACTTTTGTCCCTAAAGTCTTTCCGAATCTGGCTGGCATTTACGGCGGTTTGGGAGAGGATTAAATCTGGCGCCCCCTACATCCTGTTTCCTAGGGTTAGCTTTTAGGAGAAAAAAGTACAATTTTATCAATAGTCACTTATTTTTTACACGATTTCTCCTTTGGTGTTTAACTGAAACATCACTGAAAAACGCGTAATACGGTGTTTATTTTCTTCACTGAAAAAATGCGTAGAAATACGGTCCTTATTTTCTTTATAAATGATAAATTCATTTAGCCAATCGAGCGATAAAAAGCCTAAGTCAATCACTCACAGAAGCAGTAACCCCAATTCAGTTCTGAGCTGAGAGAAAATTTAGAATGGGGCTTTCATTGTCCGAGAACCCCACCAATTAACCCGCGCAGGACGCAGTTTTGCGGTATTATAGGTCTGCACGGGCCGGGCCTCGGCCCGAAGCCCGAGCCCGAGCCCGAGCCCTGCCCGCGGACCGGGTTCGGGCCGATTTCCATTAACGACATTCGGGCCGGGCTGGACTCGGGCCTTGCTTCTGAAGACTCGGGCCGAGCCGGACGGGCCTAGTCACTAATCTTTTCGGGCCGGGCTCGGGCCTTAATTTTTTTTCCTGGAGTATCGGGCCAGGCCGAGCCTAACTTATTTTTTCCGTACGAATCCGATACTGATCTCGTTCTTCCTAGTCTTCACGGCCCAAAATAATCAGTTCCTGTTGAATTTTCCCGTATGAAAATCCTTTTCTCGACGTGGAAAGGTCTGTTCATAAATCAGTAAAATTTGGCTTGGTCCAAAAATTTTTGCAAAATAGGTATATATTTTTAAGTCGTCATTATTCTACAATTAAACATTAGAATTTATTCTTTTTAAAGAATCGTAGATCACTAGGCGTCTCAAAATAGAATTAAACACACATAAAAAAAAACCTGATTATGACGGAATTTTCGTTTAAACTGAAAACTGTGAATTTCTTTTAAACTGTTCATTCATGCAAAATGAATGCGACAATACACAAGAAAAAAAATATATTAAACGTTTACATCTGCTAAAAAGGAAACGTATTTTTTTCTTTCCATTGCCTTAGAAGATTTTACTTTTGCCATATACCATTTTTTAGATTTTTTTTTTATGTATTAATAATACTAATGATAACTGATTCATTTACATACAACAAACAAATGTTCATTAAAAGCGTAAATATCGTAGCCTATGGCACTTCTGCATAAATAGAGATTATAAATATGAAAGGGAAAAAAAAGACTAATAAAAGTTTTTTTTTGGTCTGAACTCTTCCGTTAGAGTAAAGATCAATGTTCTGTAGAAATTCATCCGGGCCGGGCTCGGGCTGAAATTTTAACTTTCGGGCCGGGCCGGACCGGGCCAATATTTCTTTCGTTCGGGCCGGGCCGGGCCGGGCCGGGCTCGGGCCAAAATTTTAACTTTCGGGTCGGGCTCGAACCTGGAAATTTCGGCCCGTGCAGACCTCTAACCTGTATCCTGCTAGAAGACTAATCGAGAGACTAGTCAAGTACAGGTCATGTGATCGAAAGTCAGTGCAGCAGCACTAGCGCTACGCCATGCACAAAGCAATACTATGGGGCTAAGTTCTGTTGGGAACTTTGGACTAAGACAGGACGCGAAATTTCCACTCGCCAGCTCGCCATTGGCGAGTAAATGTTTAAGGTTGGCGAGTAAGTTTCGTCTTTTAAAATGTTGTACTTCAAATCAGACTATGCACAACATATAAAGATATACATTAGAGAAAGACTGCAATCTACGTCATCAGATGCGTTAGTAAGTCTGCATCTTTTTGATACTGTGGGTTAGCCTCTCAAACAAAAAATTTTTGAATTTGGGATAGAAGAAATAAAGAAGCTCTTTATGTAATTGAATCCAAATCTCTTTAATGAAAAAGTAGGTATTGTATTGGCAGAGTAGGCAGAATTTAAATTTATGTTCCCATCCCTGACACTGCACTGTAAAAACAAAATACCCAAATTGGGTTGAAAGATTTTTGGATGCAGCATTTTTCCAATTTGGAATGTTCAGTTTGTAGCACAAAATCGTTTTAAATAAGTCTGATTTTTAATGACATTAAAACAATTAAAATATCTTAGATAGTATATACATTATACCTCAGAAATTTTGATTAATTTAATGTTAATAAATATCTGCTCTGTTTTTAGCCATTTTGGGTTATCTATTTTGGAAACAGTACTCTACCATTTTGGAATCCTTTCTGTATCATTTCAGGAAAATTACTATACCCAGAAATCTTTCAACCCAATTTGGGTCTTCAATTTTTACAGTGTGAAAGAGACGCTGGAAAAAGTTTACACTGAAACATGTTCATCAAGATTCCCCAATATTCTCGAGATCCTAACATTTTGTGCTATTTTACCTGTAAGTACAGCTTCATGTGAGAGAGGATTCATTTCTTGCAACAACCTCAAGACAGCATATAGGAACTCTCTGAAGACTGAGTCAATGAATGATTTGCTCAGAATTTCTCTTAATGGACCTACCCTGACGGAGTTTGACCCTACAGATGCAATTGATAAGCGGCATTTCAGTGCAGAAAGACGGTGCTACACAAACCTGAAGAGCTAATATTACAGGAACTTATCATTGGTATGTATTTATGTAACCACTGAAAGCTTATGGCAAGCTTATTTTGAGTTAATGTTATTTTTTCTTTTTGCAGTAGATATGTTTCGTTCTATCAATTTCTGCATTTTTTCCCGTTAACAGAAAACGTTTCATACTACATCAGTTAATATTTTAAAAATATCCCATATTTTTCATAAATGTAAAGTATTCTGGATTTAACAGACAGCTCCTTCTAACAATCGTCAATTTAAATTAAATTTGTCATAAATATTTCATTTTATGCGCAGTTGTGGGGGCTGATGATGTTGTCTGAATGAATGTAAAATAGTGGCGAGTATAAATTTAAGTCTGGCGAGTACCTTTTAAGCTGAAATTTCAAGCCCTGGACTAAGAAATAGCAACCTTCTTTACGCCATCATAATCTCCCCACCAGCACGTGATGGTGGGAGCGAATGCGCGCCAAACCGGTTTCTCCCGCCGATCCCACCAGCCACCAAGACCTTTTTCGACTGCGTTACGTTCTTTTATTATGAGACTGAAAATAGAAAATTGACAAGAAGGGATCATCGCCGAAAAAGATACCCTTTTGGCGAGGAAAACTCTCGCCAAATCTTGGCCATTCCGGCTTCAAGCATTCCCGAAGAGAACAAAGTGATCCGTTATCTAGTCATTTCTGATCTAAGGTTGGGAAAAGCCTATTTTCTCTGTTCTCCTTCTATTATCTCCATGGATACACCGCACACCAAAGAGGCAAGCGACAAAAAAAGTGAGTCAAGAGATATTTCATCCTACTGACAAAGAAGAAACGGGTTCGAACACTAGATTTTGGCTCCTGTCTCACGCTTTTGTCGCTTGACTATTCAAATGCGATTTGCCTTAGAGTACGGACAGACAAATCGAAAGCATAAACACTTTTCAACTATTGAAAAGTATCAATAGAAAAGATCCCGATGCGCACTTATAAATTCTGCTGTAAATATTTGTACGAAAACATCTGCAAATAATGTCTACTACTTACTCATTTATAAAAATCATCTTTTGGGAACCATCTACATAATAATAAATTGTACCAACTTTCGTTTTATAAATAATGACATCCACTTTTGGTAATTTATTTGAGTTCCGTGGATCAAAGATGTATAGTGATTTATGATTTTTTTTCTTCATGGCTACTAATGATAAAACTTTGAGGATGCTAAAGTTAAAGCCACATGAAAAATTTTAATGTTTATTTTCCTCAAAAATCATCCAATTGAAATATTTGTTTCTTGATGAAATACAATTAATGAATCCAAATATAATCCCAACAGTTTTTATAATCAATTACAATATATAATTTTATTATATTATTTAAACAGTGGCGTTATGGGGTATCAAATCTGAAAAATACACTTTTCACAATTTTGATCCTACAGTTGTTTATACGCCTTTCTTAAATCTTCATAGTTATAAAAGAAACAATACGAATGTTTTATCTATAAATTTAAAAATGAAATTAAGTTCATACAGAACAAATACCGGAAATATTATTTAACTAAAAATTAAACAAATAAAATAGAATTTTTAAATGTGAAACTAAGTAATTAAGTATATCTAAAGAATTTTTCCGGTTACAGTCTAAGATTTTTTTTATTTATTTATTTTGTGAATTGAAAGGATTTCAGCGGCTCATCCGCGACGCATTTTAGCTCTGTTTACTTGATTAGAAAAAAACCACAAAGAAATTTCCAGCCTCCTGATTGGTTGGGGAGAGGGGGTTATGCGATTTGTTTTAGTGCCATTATGAAAGCACAAAACACTGACTTTAAAAAATACAATTGAAAACTTTATCGTGGACATAAAATAAATAGCAAAGTTACTAAATGGCGTACACTGATTTTTGTAAGGTTAGAAACTAAACTAATATCAACTTCGTAGCTGTTGTCCGAACTGACTAATATTAATATTTAAATTTAATGTTTGTTTAACTTATAATTTTTAAACATTCTGTATTCACCATTTAGTAACCTTTTGAGTTATTTTATTGTCAGAATAAAATTTTTAGTAATATTTTTCATGATGTAATTGTCCAGTTTATTTATTATATATATTGCGTTTCCTATGTAAAATACTAGAATTTTGAAAAAAATTTATATCTATAAATGTACATATTTCTTAAAATATATACACATTAAAACATTTTCGAAGCTGATATCTGAAATCAAAGTTAATCCCCAAAAGTTAAAAAAAAAAAAGTCACAAAAAAGAAATGTTGACTTAAAAAATTTGAAGTTTCGTATGAAAAAAGCAGATGGCGCATATTTTTTTCTAAAGTATTTGTGCATTGTTATCAGTGTAATAACATCAGTTTGTAACCAGTGTCATAACATTTTGCGGAATTCTGAATTAATTAGACATTTGATAAGAACTGGGTGATATTAAAATATTGAATGTTAAATGTTGATTCATTTATATACAAAAATATATATATATTATAATATATTACTACAAGCGTCATTAGAAGTTTCAATTTCCAAACACCTTAAAAAGCAGAAAAGACAGAAGAGAAACCAACCAATCAAAATGCTGGAGCCTTCTAAATCGGTCTCTAATCGAGTAAATATAGTTAAAATGCATCCGCGACATGTTGATCATATTTCCTGAGAAAGAATTTATTTTGTTAATTTTAAATTATTATTATTTGAATGCTTATTGAAAAAACTACATCAACTTTTTACTTTCTTCTATCTTCAATAGAAGAAAGTATTGTAATCGAAATTTTTTCAACTTCCGGTTTTCGACGGATTTACACGTTTTAGGGGTCAGAGATTCCAAAAAACATGTTTTTACAAAATGTCTGTCTGTCCGTGTGTCTGTGTGTCTATGTGTCTGTCTGTGTGTCTGTATGCCGCCATTCTACCATCAAAAAGTGTATGAAGATATGCATAGAATTGAACCAAGTTTTTTGTGAGTGTTTTTGGATGAGGCAAGCAGGTCCTCCTTTAGTTTGAAATATTCCGCCGGAAGGGGGAGCTGCAATCGCGATTTTTGTGCCATTTTCAATATTGTACCGACCAAAAGTACATGAAGTTATACATCGAATTGAACGAAATTTTGTGTGTAATTGTATGGCTATGACTAGCTGGATCGCCGTGAATCTTTAAAAAAAAAATTTGCCTGAAGGGGGCGCTGCAATAGCAAATTTTATGCCATTCTCAATATTGCATGACTTAAAAGTGTATGACGTTAGTTCTAGAACTGAACTAATTTTTTGTATGTGATTATTTTTTGGTAAGGCAAGTAAGCCCTCCCTGAATTTAAAAAGAAAATCTGCCTATCATTCTATTGTCCATCGGCTCGTGCAGAGACGGAAATTCGTTTTTACTCCGATTAATTGATTGATGCAAAAATTTAAGATGAAAATCAAAGTTGGTATGGTATTGAATTAAAATTATTAAAGCATTAAAATGAGTAACTATTTTTTTTTTTAATATTAAAATGTACGTATGAGATAGAAGAAAGTTTTAGGATTGGCACATCCAACTAGTTCTTTTTTCATCTCCCAAATTCGTCGTGACTTCTGATTAATATAACTGATATTTAACCGGGAAAAAAAGAAATTTTGATGCAACGCGATCGCACTCCGTAACTAAATATTTTCATTCAGAAATTAGATAATTTCATGGGATTAACTTAAATTTCTCAACACGTAAGTAATTTTGCAGACATTTTCTCTTAACCCGCATACATTAACCCTTTATTTCTCGAGTGTCGGCCATTGGTCTCCCAAGCTTTATATGCATAATTCTATTTTTATATTTTATTCGCATCAGTATATTTTAAAAATACATTTCTTTAGTAAATTTCTTTTGCGCATGCTGCCAAAATACAAGTAATAATTCTTGTGCCAACAGAATAAATTTGTTTACGAGATTTTTGTGTCTGCGAAGTGAACTTCGACCGCAAAGGATTAACATATGAAAGAATTTTCAAAATATATACAATGACGCCTTAAAACATACTCTTTAATTAACCTAAGATAATTTCATGCTTTTTACTTTCTTCTGTTTTCATTTTTAAAACTAGTTGGATGTGTCAATCCCAAAACTTTCTTCTACCTCATAAGTACATTTTAATATTAAAAAAAAAAAAAAAAAAAAAAAAAAAAAAAAAAAAAAAACGTGGTGACCCCAAAGTTACCCACTATCGAATTTCCTCGAACATTGGACCTAGCCTAATGAGATTCTGGTATACGAAAAGCCTAAAACGCAAAATTTAATTATTATTCTGAGAAAATGAGCTTAGTAGTGCCTCATAATGGGTAATTTATACTAAAACCTAATAAGCATCTATTTATGTCAAGACCTAACAGAATCTGAAATTTGATGGAATTTCGTCCATTAGTTTTTGAGATATAGTTATAACAAAAAATTTGCAAAACGTAGCACAGCAACACCATATCTTGGATAATTTATGCCAAAACGTAAAAAGCGTCTAATTATGTTACGGTGTAAAAGAATCTGAAGTTTGATGAAATTCTGTGCATTAGTTCTTGAGATATAGCTAGTTAAAAAAAAAAACGTGTAAAATATAGCACAGCAGCACTATCAGTTGTAGGATTTATAACAAAACGTAATCATGGTGTAATTATGTTATATGTCATTTTGTAACAAAATCTGAAGTTTGATGAAATTCTGTGCGTTGGTTGTTGAGATATAGCTATCGAAAAAATCGTGCAAAGTGCAGCATAGCTGCACCACCTGTTGCAAGGTTAATGCCAAAATGTAATCAGCGTCTAATTATGTTATATATTCTAGTGTAACAGAATCTAAAATTTGATGAAGTTCTATGCATTAGTTCTTGAGATATAGCTATCGCAAAAATCGTGCAAAATGTAGCATAGCAGCGCCACCTATAGGGCAATTCACACCATAACCTTATCAGCGGCTATGTATCTCAAGGTATCGCGGAATCTGAAGTTTGGTTAAATTCTGTGCATTAATTCTTGAGATATAGCTATCATGAAAATCATGAAAAACGTGGCATAGCAGCGCCACCTGCTGGACAATTTACACCAAAACTTAATCAGCGTCTGTGTATATCAAGGGGTCACAGAATCTGAAGTTTGGTGAAATTCTGTGCATTAGTTCTTGAGATATAGCAATCTTGAAAATCATGAAAAACGTAGTATAGCAGCGCCACCTGCAGGCCAATTTTCACCAAAAACCAATAGGCACTAATTCATATCAAGGTCTAACTGAATATCAAATTTTATTAAATTTCCAGCATTAGTTCTCGAGATAGAGCGCCCACAAATTTTTTGTCACATACAGACAGACAGACTCACAGACAGACACACAGACTCACAGACAGACGGACAGACTCACAGACAGACATTTTCTAAAAATAGTCAAAACGTGTTCAGGACCTTCTAAAACGTATAAATCCGTCGAAAACCGGAAGTCGAAAATTTTCATGAATCCAATACTTTCTTCTTGTAAAGATAGAAGAAAGTAAAAATATCATAATCGAAATTTTTTTCGATTTCCCGTTTTTTGGCGAATTTAAATGTTTTAAGGGTCAGAGATTTCAAAAAACATGTTTCTACATAATGCTTGTCTGTCTGTCATCCGGTCCGTATATCGCTGTCGTACCATCGAAAAGTGTATGAAGTTTCGAATAGAATTGAAATAAATCTTTCGTTTATGCATTTGGCAGTGGCAATCAGGTTTTCCTTCAGTTTAGGAATATCCTGCCGGAAAAGGGCGCTGGAATAGTAATTTTGTGCCATTTTCATTATTGTACCATCGAAAAATGTATGGAATTATGCATAGAATTGAACCAAATTGTTTGTGCATGTTTTTGACTATGGCCAATTGGTCCTTCCTAAATTTGAAAAAATCCACCGGAAGGGGACGCTATAATAGCGATGTCTGTGCCATTTTCATTATTGCACCATCGTAAAGTGCATGAAGTTATACATAGAACTGAACCAAACGTGTACGTTTTTGGCTATTGCTGGCGAGTCCTCCCTGAATTTGAAAACAATTCTGCCAGAAGGGGACGTCGTAGCGATTTTTGTGCCATTTTCATTATTGTACCATCGAAAATAGCATGAAGTTATGCATAGAATTAAGCCAATTTTTTTGTGCATGTTTTTTGCTATGGCTAGCAGGTTTTTCTTCAATTTCGAAATAATCCGACTGAAGAGCGTGCTGCAATAGCGATGTTTGTGTCATTTTCATTATTGTACAAGAATAAGCGTAAGAAATTATGCATAGAGTTGAACCAAATATTTTGTGTGTGTATTCGGTTGCGGCCAATAGCTTCTACTTGAATTTGAAAATATTCTGCTGTAAAAAATTTCTGTAATAGCGATTTTTGTGCAATTTTCTTGATTTTACCTACGAAAATGGCATGAAGTTATGAATACAGCTGAAGCAAATTTTTTGTGTATGTTTTTAGCTATGGCTAGCAGTTCTACATTGAATTTATAAATATTACGCCAGAACGGGGGGCTGTGATAACGGTTTTTGAAATAATTTTCTCGGTTTTTCATAGTTCTATTGTCCATTGGTGCCTCGCGCAGCGATGGGAACTCACGTTCTCCCCTAAACCGGCTATGCGCAAACAATTGATATAAAACAGAATAATGAAAAACTGTTGATCTTAATAAATAACGTGATCAAGATTAACTCTTTTTTTTACTCCGATTAGTTGATTAAAGACGAAATTTAAGATGCAAAGCAAAGTTGCTATAGTTTGGAAGGGGTAGCATATTTTAGAGCTCTATATTTTCCTGATCTAGCTCGGAATGTCAGGCGAGCTCGGATCGATTTTTTTTTTACATTTTATTAAAAATGGACGAGATATATCGTTCCCGGACATACATTCTTTCTATTGACTTGATACAGAAAGAAGATTGGATGGTGGAAGGGGGGGGGAGAGGCCAATCAGGCGAAATCTGGGGGGAGGAATTCTAAAATTTTTTGATGGGGCTAATTCTGAGGATTTAAACCTCTTTGATAAATAAATAGAAAATATTGTTTTAAGTGGTGAATATTAAAAATGCTGATATTTCAAATTTAATAAGAAAAATTTTAAATAAGAAAAAAGTTTTGAAAATATTCTATTTTTCAAAATTTCTATTTTGCAGAATCTATTAAAAATAATAAAAGTAAACTTTCATCATTTTAGAAAAATTTAAAAAGTTAGTTTAATCTTGCGGTCTGGAAGGAGCTTTAGCCATTTAGTTCTTCCCGTGGGTGCGCCAATGGAGATTGGTATATCCAATTAGCTTTTCAAAATTTCATTTTCATGAAATGTTTTACTAAGATGAGGCTAACATTTCTTTTAGGTATGTATAAGCTACAATGGAGATTCGTGATTTGTATATTTAATCAATATTCTTTGATAATATAAGCAATCACCTTTTGACTGAACCTTCAAGTCAATTTGAATAACTCCAAGGGTAAAATCCTGACCCGTCGCACGTTAAGTTTAAACCGTATAAAATTACCATTTCTGCTATATTATCTACATTTTATTTCTATTTTTTCATGAATGAAAAGAATTTCCACATAATTCAGACAATGGGCTTTGCAATTTAAACTTTGAGCACGGTTTGGGACATATACGTTCCGATGGACTATTTTTTTAATTCTATTTATACTACTTTTTGAAAAACAATTTCTGCCTTACAGTTGTACTAGGATATTTACAATAGAAATGCACCACAAAGAAATTATTTTGTAAATGGTGGTGCTGGTGCGGTTGAATAAAATAATTATCGGCAGTTCTGTACCATAATCATTAGAGATGGGTTTTAAAGGTGGGCTAATCAAAGACCCTTTTTTTAAATACAGGCGAAACATAAAATGTTCTGCAATTCTTGTATCAAAACCGAACTTTTAAGGAGGAGAATTTTTTAGATTTTTATTTTATTTATTTATTATTTATTTATTTATTTTATTATTTATTTATATATTTGTATATTTTTTTTTAATTTGAAATTTTTATGCGGCCACCATTTCAAAACAAGATGGTTGGTAAAGCTGACCAATGAACCCAATCGAGACCTTGGTGAGTCTTAGTATTTATGAGAGTACGTTATATAAACTCACATAGAAAGAATAAAGAACTGTACCATCGTTTAAAATTAAATTCATTGAGTACTGCGCATTTAAACACTGATTTAGCTATAGCAATTTCAAAATGCATTAAAATAATTTGCATCCGGCGAAGGTAAATATTGATCGCCTAATCCCGTGAGATGTTTCTTTTAAAAATGAGTCTGAAAAAGTTTCAGAAAATTTCGAGTTGCTGACGGTGGAAAAATATTTTTTGAATACATCTTTTATTGTGTACTATTTAAAAGTAAAAAATATTAAACTTGTTGCGGTTATTTTTGAAGAGATGCATAAGATACGTCTGATTTCATTTCTCACTCAATTAATTAGAATTTGATTACTAAACAATTATTTTCTCAGTGTGACCATCTTTTTCATTTCTAGATCTCCCACTTCGGAAAATTCGGTTCGGCATTTTTTGACAGCATTTTTTTTGCAATATTTTTTGCATATATCAAAAAATAGACAAGCACGGCACACCATGCAGTTTCTAAATTAGAAAATTTGCCAGTTTGATGCACTTGAGAGAAAAAATGAATTTTTAAATAAATCAGAAACTGAGCAGCTTGGATTGAAGACTGAATTATGATTGATGGAAATATATTGAAATATTCTGGAATTACTTTCATCCGATCCACTGCAATAGGTAATTCCTTACTTTTTATAGCTACCTTATAGTTAAAGTTTAGCTATAGTTTAGCTACATAGCTACCTAAAATGAGAAATTTTATTTCATTCCAAACTAATCCAGAAGCATTTTTCTTTTTCTAATTGAATGCTATTAATTTAAAAAATGAATTCGTATATGTATGATAACGGTATCATGTTGTTCAATAGAGAAAAATATTTCATTGAGAATCCACCTTTTCATTGAATGGTTGCTCTTTGTCACGTTTAGGCGTCATCTGATGATATAACAAACCACGTGTCTGAAACATCCCACACAGATTTCTTTCACCTTTACTCTTTTTTAAAAAGCATTCAAGTTTTTTTTTCCTTCCCGTTATTATCATTATATCTACTTTTTTATATCTCTGGCATTCAATATTTGTCATTGTTGTTTCGAGATGCATTTGGATGGGAAAAACCAGTCTGATACTATGTTTTATCTTTGTAAATATTTCTGTTTTAGTTGTGTGTTTTCTTTTTCTTAAATTCTTTTCTTTTATTTATTTATTTATTTTTTTTTTTATCTTATACGCGAAATTTTTAATGGCACACCTTACGTATTACTGTAAAACTTTCTATTCCAATAAGATAAAGGGTATGTATTCCCAAAAAAATACTAAAAGTATAAAATTCATATTTAAAAAAAATTTCTTAAAAAAAAAAAAAAAAAAGATAAAATGTTATTTTTAGAATATTTTTTTAAGGCTTCTGATCACTCACTTTCCGCCGTAATGTTAAGTCTATGGATGTTTGTTACATTCTTATATAATATCTCCTTAGGAAATTAATATTTGTGATTTCTTCTTTCGTTGATCTCTTCTTAGAGGGTGCCCCTTTTTAGGTGCGTTCGTAATTATGCAAATCAGTCCGTCCCACAGTGGGGCAAAATCCCGAAAAGCTGGCCAAAATATGAAAATGTTATTCAAATTGAACGAAAATTCGTATACAGGTGTTTTTGAGGATGCTAAGTAAGAATACAAAATTAAAATTGAAAAAAAAATGGCGGATACAATATGGCGGAATAAAAATTAAAATACCTCGAAAGTTATTCAATTTATATGCAATTTCGTAAACTTTTCAGGATGCTAATTAGGATTCAAAAGTTAAATTTTAAAAATAAATAAATAAATAAAATTAGAGATTAAGAGTAAAAACAATAAAATTTAAATAAAAGTTAAAATTTCGAGTTAAACTTAAAAGGGAATTTTCAAAAAACAAAGACATATTTAAACGAAATTTAAGTACGTTAATGGAAAGTAAAACATTAGGCTATTTAATTTTTATATTATTAAAATAAAAACGAAAATATGTTCCAGAAATTAACCCTTAGAATCAACTGTAGCAAAATAAAAAGATTCTTCAGAGGTCAAGGTGTCGAAATAGTTAGCAGAACTTGTTGGCGGTATTGGAAAATCCTGTTACTCTTAGGATCAATGATTTTTATTTCTTCTACGATAATTTACCTAAACTGGAAAGGAAAGAATCTGATGACATTAAAAGACGTAAAAATATCTTTTTTTTTCTTGCCGCTGCATCTTTGCGATAAATATTCTCGATGCCTTTTGATCAGTTTGTTGCATGATTCTTGAGTATCTTATGGCATTTGACAAATTGGCAGTAATGAAGATAATGTTATTTCTTTGTCATTAATAAGTAGTTTGTGTACTGAAGTAAGCATATAGAACCAGGGGTGCTGCTCAAATCTACGAGCTATTTGTAAGGGAAAATTTTCGAAGTTTATCAAATAAATAACATGGATACAAGAAATTACTTATGGCATAGAGACGTTTAATCAAATCTCCGTATATGCTCGTTTAGAAACACAAATATTTGCTTTTTCAAAGAATAGTTGAATTGTATTTCCATCATTTGTGCTTCCAAATCTGGGATTTAGTTTCTCGACGAGAAGTTTTGATTGTAAACGAAATATTTTTTGCATATTTTATTTTGCAATTTCAGTGTTCTTCTTTCCATGCAGAGTACGAGCTTTTCATTTTTTCTATCCAGTTGTCTGCCAGGTGTAAGACCTCTCTAAACATTTTTGCATGTAACTTAGATATTCTGAATTCTAAATTATCTCAATCCACTTTTAATAAAAAATGTCAGATCGGCAAGATGCTGTTTGACATAGGTAGCAACGTTGAGTATTACACTAATTCGTTTTTAACTATTTTTCTTCTGTATCAATGATTGTATTAAACGAAATAAGTTTATTCTGCAAGTATTTAATGCAATCCCATTCATTGACAGTTGCTTCCGTATTTCTTGAAAAAGAAAAATGGATCTTGATTGGCCCGATAAAATCAGTCAAATGAAGATCCCGATATTTTCAAATTGACGATTCATGAATTAATCGCAATATTTATGTATTCTAGTAGTACAGAAGAAAAGAAAATACATTAGACATAATGCCATCTTCGTAGCTAAATATTTGTTTAAATGTACTCAGAATAGATGTGCCATCACATCCTCATTGCAAATCAAATCGAAATTACTAATATAATCAAAAGTGATATTCATAATGATTTTTACTCGCATTAATGAAATACGCTCAGTAGTTTGATCTAGCAAATATAGCCATTGACGAAATAATTCTTCTAATTATAATAGAACAAACAAAAATACTACCTATAAAGACAAGAAAATGTTATTCTACCGGATCAGTAATAGAGAATTATTTTCATTTTTTCATTACTAAGCTTACTTATCAAATTAATGTAATCTTATGATTATAGTACTTATTTACAATATAATAGGAAATAAACTATTATAAAATTGAATAATTCGAAAATTTGAAACATATTTATCAGCTAAATTATGTGAAAAGTAGTCGATATTAAAATTTTTGAGGCGGCCGGAAAAGTGGCATTTTTACTTGCGGTTACTAAAATATGCGTGAAATGCAGAAAGGCAGTTTGGGGCAGCTGGTTTTTTATGAATCACTAGACAATAGCCCAAGTTATTATTTCCATTAAATTTCGTTGCGGAACACTGTGGAACATTTAAACTTTTTGATGTTTAAAAGCAAAAAAATAAAAAAATTTCTAAAATTTTTTATCAAAAATGACAATGAATTTATTAATTTTTATGTGCTTAATGTAAATTTTGTAATACATGCAAATAAAATACATACTATCATAGTATGAATCCATTTCAAATCATTAAAATCGGATAATATTATAAAATATAGCACGCGTTTAGAGAAACTGTTGTTTTGCTGGTTTTATTTGCTCTAAATGATACTCCGTCAAGCATCATTTTTGAAATTATGCTGCTTGTAAGGGCAAAGCAAAAATCTTTTTTTAAATACAGATTCTGACTCTCCAAACATTATTCTAGCTAACTGTACAATCGAAATTTCCTAAATCGTAACTTCATTTTTCGACTTTTGGCCAGCTTTTTGGGTTTTTGCCCCACTGTGCGTCCGTCCGTCTGCCTGTCCGCGTATAACAACGCAAAAATTACTCAACCGAATCGTTTGAAATTTAAAATACATAATTATTACATAATTTTGTCGAGTCATTTCAAGTTTTATGAAAATCGGATGCATAGATCAATTACAGGGACAATCAAAAGTATTCCGTTACATTACGGTCAATGGGGAAAAAAGTTTCAAATGCTTTCTAATCGTTTCAAATTTAAAATACATAATAATTACCTAATTTTGTCGAGTTATTTCAAATTTTATCAAAATCAGATGCGTAGTTCAATTACAGGGGCAATCAAAAGTATTCCGTTACAGTACGGTCAATGAGGGAAAATGTTTCAAATGCATTTTAATGGTGTTACACTCATTCGAACATAATAAAATGCATATGCATCTATAAAGTACATATTATATATGCATTTTGCACAATCTGTGGTGCAAAGAACATTTGTTATTGATTTACAAGGCCACACAAAAGTATTCCATTGCATAATGAGTATAGGGAGAACATTGTTTGGTGCTCATTTTAATTGTTATTAAATATTTACAATTTTATGAGATTGATATATGAGAGTAATATTTTTAAAACTTCGTTATCGTACGAACGCACCTCATTTGCTACACTTCACGTGCAATTTCCAACTTGTTAAGATAAAATTTACATATACAAACATACACTGAAAAAATATTATTAGCAACTTTTCACTTCAAACTTGCCATTATTTTTCTGAATTGAGACGATTGGTTTTTAAACAAAAAAAAAAAAAAAAAAAAAAAAAAAAGTTACCAAGAAAAGTGTAAATAGTTATTTAATGTTACATTTATTCATTTAAAAAGTAGCTTCAATTAATGCATCCCCCCGCCCTCCCCAATAGCTTTTTCAATTACTTTGAGTTTATTAAATTCACCTACTTTATCAGTTAACACAAGTCTGAAATTGCACGTTAAATGTAGAAAATGAGGTGCATTCGTATTAGAATGAAGTTTAAAAAATATTCCGATCTTGGTGTAATAATTTACAGTACTTCAGATACTGTTTAAGTATCTGAAATATTTTGTATGCCCCTGTAATTAATATCTCCTTTTTATTATTACAGGAAATGACTTTTAAATTTTATTAATTGTCTAAACTTTTGAAGCAGAGTTTATTAATATTAATTGCAGTCCATTTACTTTATTATTTCTCTCTGTTTCTTTCATTAAGTTTAATCCAAGAAACTACTTCTGCTTTCAACTGTAATAATTATTGAAGTAAAACTGGACATTTTAAAGTTCATTTTATACATTTTATTGTTTAAAACAAGATGAAAATTGCGTTTCGTGTTATGTTTTCATTTATAAATAAATTTTATTTCAGTATAGTTATTTATTATCTATATTAAAATTAAAATATTTTAAATATTAAGTTTAATTTATAATAAGAATAATTATTTCCAATGTAGGAAAACAGTATTATTATTGGCTACCAAAAGGAAATTTGTGATACATATTTTTCAGCGAGGTACTGAATAAGAATGTTTACTTATTTCAAACACAGTCAAGAAACAGAATATTGGTTGCAGAGATAGAGTAGAGACATGGGGCTCCCCTCTGCGCTTAGAGGTGAAGACCGGTCTTAGGAGGAGCGGAATTTATCTATAAGGCTGCGGACAAACAGCACTACATTCACTTACACTAAAAGAGCAATAAATCTATCTTTGTTTCCGAACGTTACAAAAGCTTGGTTTTAGAACCTCTTTAAATGATTTTTGAGGTAGGAAGCCTATTGAATTGACAAAGGAAGGGAAAGCTTATCTCCCCCATCTTCAGTTGTAAAGCTGTCAACTGATTTCGAGTTCGATTTCTCTCTTGAAGTTCAGATTTAGTGCACTGAAAAATCAATTGATACTTCAAAGCGCCGACACGAAAGATCAAAAATAGCGACATCTGACCACAAGAAGTTAGTGCTATGTGCCCGGTCCTTAAAATTAATGGGGCCGAGGAGAACGGTAACGGAATGTTGTGTACCTATAGAGGATTTTCAGAAGAGGAGATAATTCTGAAAGTTTTTGATATTTCTGTTTTGCAGCTGCACTCAAAGTAATGGCGGCCCATCAAAAAACCTGAGAACAGAAATGTCATTTCAGAAACCAAGGGGGAGGCCGGAGGGGCACGGTTACTGTTGCTAGGTCCACATTGACAAAAAGTGAGATAGGGAGAAACAAAAAGCGGAAAAAACAATTGTTAAATAGGGACTTAAAAATATATTAAACCTTATGAAAATGGAACAACATTTTATAAAGGAATTCAGCAAAAAAAATTATTATTATTAAACGATAAATGAAATGACGATAAATTAAAAAATGTAAAAATGTCATTATTCTTAGGATAGAAATAGACAGAAGTCTGCATATATCAGAAAATTTTTCTTGTGCTTTATAATTCCGTCTTAGTAGGTACTATAAAAAATATTCAACATTCAACATCTTATACAGTAAAACCTGTGAAAGCGGAATCACTAGCGACTGATACATAATTCCAGTTTAGCATATACTAATAATTGATTAGTATTCCTATCGTGCAGATAATATTTTTCTTTTACTTTAAAAACAGAATTTTTATAAACGGATTAATTTTACACAGGGTTTAGTGTACAAAGTACAAAAAAAACTTTAAAAAATGGAATAGCTATGAACGACAACAAATTCCGTTTTATTCAGTTTTTCATTTAAGCAGATGAATTTGCAAGGGGTTTCCTTGGAAAGGCCTATAAAAAAATCGTTTATAGATAGATTCTTTCTTTGCAGCTTTTACTTTATTAAATTCTTCAGGATGCAGACAAAAGAATAACGAAGCAAAAATAAATGAATAAAGAAATTTGGAAATAAAGAATTTGTGTATCAAAAATAATCGGGACTTTTAGCTTCTCACGTAGGGTTTACGCAAGACGGGTTTTGGAGCTCCTGAAAATTGAGACAGCTTACCTCAAAAGTGGATAGTTCAGCGGTTCGATATCGGTCTCGGGCCAGGCCAAGGTAAGGCTTCTATTATAGGAGTTCTATGCCAGGGCCCGTGCCCTTCTAAAGCATGTTCACGCAAGTATGAAGTGTTGAATTCCAAAATATTGATCTCAGATCTGGCTTAGAAATTGCAGGATATTCTGCTCGTATATTTACCCAGAAAGAAGATTAAGGATTTTCCCTTGTAGTATGTTGTGAATTGTTGATGTTGAAATTGTTATATTTTTACTTTCTTCTATCTTTACAAGAAGAAAGTATTGGATTCATGAAAATTTTCGACTTCCGGTTTTCGACGGATTTATACGTTTTAGAAGGTCCTGAACACGTTTTGACTATTTTTAGAAAATGTCTGTCTGTGAGTCTGTCCGTCTGTCTGTGAGTCTGTGTGTCTGTCTGTGAGTCTGTCTGTCTGTATGTGACAAAAAATTTGTGGGCGCTCTATCTCAAGAACTAATGCTCGAAATTTAATAAAATTTTATATTCAGTTAGACCTTGATATGAATTAGTGCCTATTGGTTTTTGGTGAAAATTGGCCTGCAGGTGGCGCTGCTATACTACGTTTTTCATGATTTTCAAGATTGCTATATCTCAAGAACTAATGCACAGAATTTCACCAAACTTCAGATTCTGTGACCCCTTGATGTACATAGATGCTGATTAAGTTTTGGTGTAAATTGGCCAGCAGGTGGCGCTGCTATGCCACGTTTTTCATGTTTTTCATGATAGCTATATCTCAAAAACTAATGCACAGAATTTCACCAAACTTCAGATTCCGCGATACCTTGAGATACATAGCCGCTGATAAGGTTTTGGTGTGAACTGCCCTATAGGTGGCGCTGCTATGCTACATGTTGCACGATTTTTGCGATTGCTATATCTCAAGAAGTAATGCAGAGAACTTCATCAAATTTTAGATTCTGTTAAACTAGAATATATAACATAATTAGACGCTGATTACATTTTGGTATTAACCTTGCAACAGGTGGTGCAGCTATGCTGCATTTTGCACGATTTTTCCGATAGCAAACAACAACCAAATCTCAACAACCAAAGCACAGAATTTCATAAAACTTCAGATTTTGTTACAAAATGATGTATAACATAATTACACGATGATTATGTTTTGTTATAAATCCTTCAACTGATCGTGCTGCTGTGCTATAATTTACACGTTTAAAAAAAAAAAAACTAGCTATATCTAGAACTAATGCACAGAATTTCATCAAACTTCAGATTCTTTTACATCATAACATAATTAGACTTTTTTTTTTACATTTTGGCATAATTTGTCCAAGATATGGTGTTGCTGTGCTACGTTTTGCAAATTTTTTCTTATAATTATATCTCAAGAACTAATGGACGAAATTCCATCAAATTTCATATTCTGTTAGGTCTTGACATCAATAGATGCTTATTAGGTTTTAGTACAAATTACCCAAGATGAGGCACAACTAAGCTCCTTTTCTCAGAATATTAATTAAATTTTGCGTTTTAGGCTTTTCGGATACCAGAATCTCATTAGGCTAGGTCAAATGTTCGAGGAAATTCGATAGTGGGTAACTTTGGGGTCACCACGTTTTTTTTTTTTTTTTTTTTTTTTTTTTATATATATATATATATATATTAAAATGTACTTATGAGATAGAAGAAAGTTTCGGGATTGACACATCCAACTAGTTTAAATAGATGAAATAAAAGATATATTTTTGTAACAAAGCTCGATTGTTCCACGGCCCACCAAAAGACTCTTTGCGATCTATAAGTATTGAATCGCTGGTATAGTTTACCTCAAAATTGATCAAAAATTTGATTTTCTTTTCCTTTTTACTTACCCAACCCATCATACGTAATATAGGGTAAATCTTGCAATCGTTTTAAAAATCAGAAAAAAAAATTTTGACGTATTTACACGTTTCAGATAGTGGATATTCCGAAAAACATATTTTTAGGGGAAAAAATTGCCGTCCGTCTGTCTGTCTGTGTGCCTGTAAACGCTCTATCTCCCGAACAAATTGAGGTAGAGACTTGAAATTTTGTATGTACTTTGTATGTAAGAATTGGACGAATCCTATTTAATATCAAAAACCTCGATTATCCGGAACTATTTTTTTCGGACTCTCGAAAAATTCGTTCTGATGAAAGATGCATAAAAATTCTCGATTTTTTTTATTTTAAGGAATGGACATAAAAGGCAATAAAATGACACAAATTTTGCATAAAGAACGAAGTCGATCGGATTATTAGTTGCCGAGATATTTGTAATCCTGTTTTCCACATTCTTCGATTTTTCATGACCCTGTATTTCATTCAAATTTCAATTCAGAGGTATGTGTTAATTGAAAATGAGACTCTTAATCCAACGCAGTACACTGTTGGTTAATATTGTTCTTATTTTTGGAGTTATAAGGATGTTTCTTTTATGTAGTTCGGTACTACTTGAGTAGTTTGACGTTTTACATAATTTGTCGAAATTGGTACGTCAGCAATTCTTTAATAGAGCATTACTATGTATATTAACAATTTTTAAATTTTGTTTTGGAATTGCAATGCATTGTATAAATAGTTTTCACATGTTTTATTTTCATATGCATATCCATGGTGGGTAAATATTACGGTGCCCCCCCAACGACTAGTTTTCCTTCTATAGTAAAAAAAAAACTAGCCTTAAAAGGAATGACTCCTGGAATGATGCTGATGTGGAAGATTTCCGGAACTAACGAATCCGGGTTGTCCACTCCTTCCATGAGTCGAATAGACCAATCAGGAAAGGGCTCCATCTATGCATCGCCGTATGGGTTACCATAAAGAGAGGAAAGGTTACCATCGCCAACAATCGCCAAGTTTGTCGCCAACTTGGCGATATATCGCCAAATTTGGCGACCAAAATTAGTTGTCAAAAGTGACGCCAACTTGGCGATAACTGTAATATTTCGCCAAATTTTTAATTTCTTTACAACACCAGTCGTTTGATACATCATTTAAGAGGTTTGCAACTGCTTATTCATATAATGGATGTCTTGTGTGTTATCCCCCATTCTGCTCCCCAGGGGGGGACTCATTTTTAATTTCTTTACAACACCAGTCGTGTTACACAAGATTTGAAAGATCTGTAACTGCTTATTCATATTATGCATGTCTTGTGTGTCACCCCCACACTCTGCTCTCCCCAGGGGGGGGTGTCACTTTTTTAATTTCTTTACAACACCAGTTGTGTGACACATCATTTGAAAGGTCTGCAACTGCTTATTCATATTATGGATGTGTTGTGTGTCATCCCCCACTCTACCCCCGGGGGGCACATTTTTTATTTCTTTACAACACCAATTGTGTGACACATCATTTGAGAGGTCTGCAACTACTTATTCATATTATGGATATCTTGTGTGTAACCCCCCCCCTCTGCCCTCAGAGGGGGCGCATTTTGTAATTTTTTTACAACACCAATTGTGTGACACATCATTTGAAAGGTCTGCAACTGTTTATTCATTTTATGGATGCCTTGTGTGTCACCCCCCACTCTGCCCCCCAAGGGGCACATTTTTAATTTCTTTACAATACCAGTCGTGTGACATATCATTTGAGAGGTCTGCAGCTGCTTATTCATATTATGGATGTCTTTTGTGTTGCTTCCCACTGTGCCCCCCAGGGGGGCACATTTTTAATTTCTTTACAACACCAGTCGTGTGACACATCATTTGAAAGGTCTGCAACTGTTTATTCATACCATGGGGTATTGGCGAGCGCAGCAAACAGGGGTAGCCAATAATTTGGAATCGAGAAGAGATTACGCGGGGGGTTGGCGAGCATAGCGAGCAGGGGGGCGGGGCCCCCCTAGTTATATTAAATAAAAGCTGATTTAATTGTGAATATTTTGAATTTTTTAAATTCAGTATTTATAATCATTGCAGAATTTTGTCGTGTCATTTCAAATTTTATGAAAATCGAATCAAAACTTCAAAAAGATTCAAATAAAAGTTTTCCTCAGTTTTTTTTTAAATCTTATCAAGCGTAATGAATTGAATGATATCACATGATAGATAATGATTCTATTCTAGCTTGAATGGCGATTACATTTTATTTAAGATGGAGTCATACAATTTCCGTGAATTTTACTGAATTTAATAAAATCCGTTTTTACTGAATTTAATATATATGACGACCATGGAAATCAAGGGTTACAAGTGACAAAAATTCGATTTGGAATAAATTGAGTTGAAAGACAGTTGACGTAAAATTTGAACATCAATAATAATTGACCGATTTTAAATTGGAAACTGCCGCTTGTTTCATGGTAGTCTTTCAGCTCATTATTCAATAAATATGAAAAAAAGTAGAGCACAGAGTGAGTTTCTTTAAATTTATAATTAATCGATATTGATAATTATTCGGCAAAAGTGGTTGATCTCAAGAACGCAACACATAATTAGAAAATCCTTTACATTTCACTACCTGAAAAGAAAACAGCATATTTCTAGTTCGTCTGTGTATTTAGTCCATTTTTTTCAATTTTATCACTTATATTCCTTAGCCTCTGGGGTCCTCATATAAAATCGTAATGAACATTGTATTCATGCATTTTTGCGTAGAAGTTTAACAGCTATTGCACAAAAACTGAATATTTATAAAACGTCATTATAGTAAGAACGCACCTCATTTGCTACATTTAATGTGCAATTTTCGACTTGTTATTAATTATCGTAAGTCACTTAAAAAAATATTTTACTTTTTCTATTTAAATCATCCGGTATAAAGTACATTGATTTAAGTTTCGAAATTCAAGAAAGGGCAATGATCTTGTCCCACACCATGTTTGGCGTACAATTTCAGACGTGTTACTTAATTATCATAAGTCAATTCAGTAGCCGTATACCTGATGATTTAGATAGAAAAGTAAATTTTATTTTTTCTATTAAAATCGTCAGGCATAAAGTAAATTGATTTAAGTTTCGAAATTCAAGAAAGGACAATGGTCTTGTCCCACACTATGTTTGATATACAATTTCCGACCTGTTACTTAATTATCGTAAGTCAATAAAATAACCATATGCCTGATGATTTAAATAGAAAAGTAAACTTTACTTTTTCTAGTCAGTTTTCTAGTTTTAAATCATCGGATGTAAAGTAAATTGTTTTAAGTTTCGAAATTCGAGAAAGGGCAATGGTCTTGTCCCACATCATGTTTGACGTACATTTTCAGACCTGTTACTTAATTATCGTAAGTCAATTAGAAAAGTAAACTTTACTTTTTCTAATCATTTTTCTAGCTTTAAATCATCGGGTATAAAGTAAATTAATTTAAGTTTCGAAATTCAAGAAAGGGCAATGGTTTTGTCCCACGCCATGTTTGACGTACAATTTCCGACCTCTTGCTTAATTATCGTAAGTCAACTAAGTTAACCGTATACCCGATGATTTAAATAGAAAAGTAAACTTTACTTTTTCTAGTCAGTTTTCTAGTTTTAAATCATCGAATATAAAGTAAATTGATTTAAGTTTCGAAATTCAAGAAAGGGCAATGGTCTTGTCCCACATTATGTTTGACGTACATTTTCCGACCTCTTACTTAATTATCGTAAGTCAGTTAAGTAACCCTATATCTGATGATTTAATTAGAAAAGTAAACTTTACTTTTTCTAGTAATTTTCTCGTTTTAAATCATCTGGTATAAAGTAAATCGATTTAAGTTTCGAAATTCAAGAAAGGGCAATGGTCTTGTCCCACACCCCCATCCCTTTGCCGGCTCCCAATGATAACAATTCAACTTTTTTTTCCCTCACTTATCTGTAAATATTTCGCGATACCCTTTATCATATACCGGAAAAAGTAGGGAGAACCTAGAGAAACAACTTTCGGTGTGCATACTTTTCAAGGTCCCTTGGATCACCGTGAACTCGTTTTTATTTTTCTTTCTCTAGATGGTTTTCAGTTTTCAGTTTTCCGTAAACGAAAAACGAAACGCACGTTTCTTACTCAGCACTGAAAACAGCTTTACAATGTTGTTTGGATTCAGCGGCCCCATTTGTTTCGCTTTTTTTGTTGTAATTTTGATTGTGAGCTATATCAGGAATATACTTAATGAACGGTATCGCCTTAGTAAGGAATTACCTGGAATGGAAATTGGATACTTTAGCGTCTGGGGAGATTTAAAAAACTTCCAAAAGAAAAAGACGGAGTTTTCTGACTACGGCAATGCATGTGAGTTAAATTTTAGATTTTAAAAATAATATTTTATGAATTTTTATTGTGAGTGAGTGTAGTATGTTTCAAATATTATATTTGGTGTCTTTTTATTGGGTAAATACATTTCAAGTATTATAAAAATTTTAGGATTTTTCAATATATGGAGAGTTTTAAAAAACTTCCAAAAAATGGAGTTTTCAGACTTCCGCAATGCATGTGAGTTAAATTTTGGATTTTTAAAATAACATTTGGTACCTTTTTATTGTGTGTGAGTGTAAATATATATTTCAAGTACAATAAAAATATTAGGCTATTTGAATATGTGGGGGATATTTTAAAAACTTCCAAAAGATGGAATTTTCAGACTACTGCAATAAATGTCAGTTAAATTTTTAATTTTTTTTTTTAAATAATATTTGATGTCTTTTTATTCTGTGATACTGTAAATATATTTCAAGTACTGTAAAAGTATTACACCCTGCACTGTAAAAAAAAAAGGTCGATCTACTAAAAAAACTTTAGTGATCCTTGTAATTACTAAAAAATTTTTAGTAATCTTAGTCGGTTACAAAAAAATCTGTAAGAATTACTAGAAAAAAGTTAGCAACGAATAGAGTTAATAGTTTTATATTTTTAATAGCTCTTACTAACACTCGATTGATGTGGCCTTGATAACATAGTCGTTATAGTAACGGACTCCAGGCTGAACGGTCCCGGGTTCGAAACTTGCCACCGCCAAATACGCACCGAATGTATGTAGTGTCTCGTTAATAAAGGGATTATAAAAATCCTATCGGAGCGGGTAGGAATGTTTGGTGCTGCCATCTATTGCCGTTTTGCCGAAAATTTTCCGCTTCAGAAGTCTGGATGCAGCTCGAAGGAAGCTCCTGCCTTTCGGGCGCACGTAATGGTTATTAAAAATAATTTTGGAGCTATTCCTAAAATTTGCTTGGTGGCTTATACTAAAAAATTTTAAGTTAGTTATACAAAAAATTCTTTTGTTCAGTTTACAAAAGAAATGCTTGTTTCAGTTGCAAAAAAAAAGTTTGTAATGGTTACTAAAAAATTCTGTGGAATACAAATTTACTAAGAAATTTTTAGTAACCTCTTGAAATTTTTTTTACAGTGTGTCCCAAAAGTTTAGACAATCAATAAAATTTGCATTAACATAAAAAAAAGTAATAAGGTATAATTAAAATTCATGTGATAAGTAATAAATAAAAACAGTTTTTATGATATACACATATGAATTATGATCAAAGATTTGAAATTATAAAATATACATTAAATTACATAACATTGTGCTTCCCCAAAAATATAGACACAATACCGCATTACAGGTTTTTTTTTTACATTTTTGTTCACAAAATTATATATTTTTACTTTCGTCTGCTTCTGTAAATACAGAATAATTTTTCCTTTTAATTGAAATATCGTCTGCTGTATTTTTAGAATAATAATTTATTGAAAGTTTGTGGAAACAAATAAGTTCAATGCATTGTTTTGTTTGTGATTTGGAATTGGAAAAGACATTGCCTGTGTATTCTGATGAAAATTTTACCTTCAAAAAAAAATTCTAAAGATAAAATTATTAAGATTTTACGTTTAAAAGAGCAAGGGCAAAATCCTGTATAAATATCGAGAAGAATAAAGAGATAATTTAGCAGTACTTATAGCGTTTTGAGATCAGGTGGAACATGTAATACTAGAAAGTATTTTAATGTATGGGGAGATGTAAAAAACTTCCAAAACACGGAGTTTCCACACTACTGCAATGCAAGTGAGTTAAATTTTAGATCTGTTAAATAATATTTGATGCCTTTTTATTGTGTATGTTTGTAAATATAGTTTAAGTATTATAAAAGTATTATACCAGTAAATATATACAACTATTTTTCGAAAATATACTTCATGGACTTCAAAACTTCAAAACCAAATTATGTTGGTTTTCAAATTTCTCTATTTAAACAATTTCTGTTATTCAAATACTTTTGTATGATAAGAATATAAAATAAACAATCTATACTTTAAATTATATACCATGATATTACTTAGGAATATGTATGCTAATTATTAAAAATACATTAGTTATTATTAAATTTTTATTATTTATATTGTATTTATACTAAAGTTTTATCATAGTTATTTTTTATTACTAAAACTTCCTAAACGAAATAACTGAGGAAATTAAAAAAAAATCTGAGGAAAATTATTTTATTTATAAACAACTACATAATGTACCGTGCTTGCCGTTTTTTTGTAAATGCAGAAAGTACTACAGAAAATACTATCAAAGTTGGCATTTTGAACCGAATTTTCTGAAGCGGGAGGTCTGAGAACTTAAAAAAAAAGATTATAATTAGAAATTAATTGTTTATCAATCAAATTCTAATTAACTAAGCTAAAAGTGAAATGGTCTCTTGTACATCTCATCAAAAATCAACTCAACAAGCTTCATGTTTTTACCTTTAAAAATGAGTCTGAAAATCTATTGGAAAATTTCGAGCTGTTGAGGATGAAAAAATATTATTCAAATATAACCTTAATCTGCATTTTATTGTAACGTCGTTGTCGAATGATTTAAAATTATTATTGTCAATTTTTTTATATACATATATATTATTAAAACTTTGAAAAGAGAAAGCCATTAGAATTTTAACACAGCAAAAATGCTGAGAAACGGGTAAATTTGAAAAATTTTAATATATATTCGATTTCTTAAATATTTTTTAGAAATTTTCTTCAGTTGAGGGGGAGGGGTCATGACTTTCGTGACCTCTCCCTGATATCCGCTGCTGCCTAACTTTCTCAACAAAACGCCTTATATTGCTCTAATATTGCCTATGGTAACTCTATATGGAGAGTGTAATCTATGTATTAAAACTTTAGAGCATCATATTGATGTGCGAATTTGATATTTTATACATTTTGAATTAACATTACATAGAATTCTCTTGTAATAGTCATCAGTATAATTTAACAATTATTTATATCTGCTTTTAAAAAGTCTAAAATGTGGTATATGCGTAACATAAAAAATGCCCACATAGAATTTTATATGTACATGGAAAAAAAAAAGAATGCATAAAATACTTTTCATGAGCATTTGATATTTTATTACATTGTTAAAAAAATTCTGCAATTCACGAACATTTTCCCCTGAATTTCACAGAAAAGGTCCCTTTTCACAACAAAGGGGCATTTTCCGTTACAAATCACAAAATTCCATCATATTTCCTGAAAATAACGAAACGGATGGAAATAGAAACAAACAACGATAACACTCCGTTGTGTGTGTGTGTGTGGGGGGGGGGGGGGGGCTCCATGGCCGAATGGTCAAAGCACCACACAACTAGTAAACCGCGAACGCAGATCGTGGGTTCGGGTGTCCACTGGCGCCATGGATTAATGAAACCATAAAAAATCCCTTTTAAATTACATTTTTTTCTGTTTATTTTTCTCTTATTTCTTATTAAAAAATCTTTTAATTAATTAGCCAAAAAATAAATAATTAAATAGTGTACGACAATTTCAAAAAATTGTCTATACTTTTTTTTTTTTTTTTTTTTTTTTTTTTTTTGTAAAAAAATTGTTTATAAAAACTTTTTTTTTCATTCATTCATTCATTCATTCAAAAAAAAGTGGTTTAAAACAGTTTTTTTAATTTAAAGTATTTAAAAAACTAAAATTGATTTTAAAAAATAATAAGTATTATGCATCAGTCTAAAATAAAATAAAATAAAATAAACCGTTTACAAATATTCTAAGGAATATATTTGAAAAGAAACCTTTAAAAAGCACAACAGATTTTCCCACAAACTCATAAAAGACATACTTTGTACTCTGCGGCATCAGCAGCTTTGGCTCAGTTCGTAAGGGTTTGTC